>CM076395.1:29691967-29708358 GCA_038363315.1 Mugilogobius chulae | reverse complement strand
ACTTTCAGCATGACTTTTTTTTTTTTTTTTTTTGGGGCAGTCTGCGCGCGTGGCCCGGGACTCGCTGCTTGTGGGTACGGGCGGGGGTGCTGTGGGTTGGAAAGAAGTGAGCACTCGCACCCTTCGGTGCTGTGACAGCCCCCGGCCGCGGCACCTCTGCCCATACGCGTTACTGCTTAATCGAGAGAGTCGGGCCGTTTCCCGGTGAGCCGCATGATTTTTGGGCCGGTGTCCTCCGTGGTTGAAGAGAGAGAGAGGGAGAAAGAAAAGAGAGAGAGAGAGGCCCGGCTCAACTGCTGGAGCAGGCAAATGTGCGCACAGTGATGGGAGGGGAGAGCAAGCTGCTGCCTCAAGTTTATGATGTGATTCACAGCACATAGCGCATAATCAAAGACTCTTGACACATTTTGGGACCAAAAAACACACTCCACATACCATAAGCTCTCAGCCAAACTTTGTTTCAAGTAAATCCGTTGGATATTCTCAGAGTTACGAGCAAAAACGGCAGATGAACAAACACTTCAGCCGACTATACGCGCGAATCACCGCGGCGGAGCGGAGCGCATTTCCACAGAGAACTTGACAAAGATTCAGACACAAGTTTGTCTTTGTGGGTCAGAACGCGCGTTATGTGTTTGTGTGAGCGCATGATCGTGTCTGTGTGTATCCAAGCGCGTGCTTCATGTGTGTATGAGCGTGCACTGCAGTGGAGCAGAGCAGAGGTCAGGAGGAGGAAAGCTCCAGACTATGACCATGTCGTGACTAAAATTAAGAAGTTTTCTACCTGAAGAGAATGTATGAGAGGTGGAGTAGGTTAAAAGATAAAATAATAATAACAAAAAAAAAAATTGAGGTGTCCTGGGCGGGACTCGAACGTGGGTGCAGAAAAGGCAAAAGATCGAGCGCGCAATTCTTAACCATTCAACTACCTGCTAATCACGTGCTTTGACGGACAAATGGGCCAATTTAAAATACCCCCCACTCCCCGCCGTCTGCCGCCACACTCTCAAAAAATCCTAGCGGAAACCCTGAGCTACATTGTTGTTGTAGTGTAAATACATGCCTTGTTCCTCCTCTGTTCCACTCTGTATGTCTTTGTTACAATCTGTTACTTGTTGTTTCTTCCTTTTCCTGTTTCTTTCACCTTGGTTGTATGTAATATTTGTTGTTTCTGTCAATTTCAGGAATAACCAGCACTGTTCTGCTTTAGATTACACTCCACTTTTCTGTGTTATTAAACTGTAGTGCACGGTATGAACATTGTCTTTAAAGTGTGTTTTTGTTTTGTTTTTTCTTCAATAAAGATTCAACAACTTGATACTGTTGTATTGTCTTGTCAGATTATTTTTTTGGACCTTATACATCTTAGAATAGAGCTGTACATGAATGCATTTGGTAAAGTATAAATACAGCTAATATAATTGAGGTATTTGTCATAATTACTCATTTCACAAATAGTACATCTTTATTTCACTTGTTACACACTTGGCACATTTGTTACGCCTTAAGTGCAGTAATAACGCTTTATAACCCTTTATTACAATTGTTACTCTTTATAATGTTGTAGTACTTTATTACACGTAATAACCCAATAATACTATAGTACATTCTTGAGTAATTACAGCGTAACTATTAGTTGTTTCTTTGTACTTACATGTTTAATCCTTAGTAACTACCTGTATTTACACCTAAACAAGGGAGCTGTATTCTAAAGTGTTACCGAAGTATTTACTTGTGATTACTCAAGAAATTCAGAAGTCATATGAGTTCAAAATTGTTACAAAGCCACATTTTTCAACCCAAAGGTGAATTATTATTAAAGTTAGGCTTTGCATTGAAGAGGTCAGAAAACAGCAAGTAAATGGACCTGTTTATTTTTCTAAGCCGTTTTAGATCAATTTTGTGTTTTAAAATTGATCAAATGTATATTGCTGATCTACATTTGTTCTTGTTTATTATTAAAAATACACACTGAAATGGGATATTATTCAACCTTATACAGTATGTATGTAACTAATCTTTATTTGTATAGCACCTTTCACAGACATAGTCACAAAGCGCTTTACAGTGAGATGACCCTCCCCTCCTCACTCAGTGACAGTAAACTGCCCTGGGGCAGCTCAGCAGAGGTGATTCATCTAAACACCTGGCACCTCAACCTCCGACTATCACGAAGTGTTCCCTGACATGTTATTGGTTGGTGGGGAAACCAGAGTGAACGGAGGAAACCACCCAGACATGGGGAGGAACATGCAAACTCCACACAGAAAGCCCGGGCCTGAGCGGGAATCGAACCTCTGACCTTATTGCTGTGAGGCCAAAGCGCTATCTGCTCTGCCACCTAGCGTCAAATACATTAAAATGCAGGATTACTTAAACATAAGAGATCAGTCACAGCGCACTTTGTACGATAGCAGAATTTGAGTTTAGGAAGCTTTATGAGAGCAGTAAGGAACTTTCGAGTGGATGGCGCAGCCTCTTGTCTTCAAGGGAATATTTATATTTTACTGTATATGCAGCCAAATATCCTCTGTGATGTTTCATTTACCCCTTATAGTGGAAGGACTGTTTGGTAAACTAACTTTTCAAGTGGTCCAAAAGCAGGTTAACATGCTAACTCAGACTTTTGGGGTGTTTTTGCATTTAATCAGGATAGGCGTCTTTTTGCAAGCCTCACTGTTATTTTTAATACACTCAGAGCTGGAACAAGATTAAAAAAGAATATACTCAACACTATTATGTTTAAAGACAATTACGCTTGACTCCAAATACATAAGGTTTACAATTAAGCTTAAACACATGACTTTTAATGAAGTAACAGTATTTTATGGACTGATTGTAGGAATTATTTTTTTCTGTTTGAGATTTATGAATTTAGTTTAGAAAAGTCATTATCAATAGCCTGCTGATTATTGACTGTAATTTAAGTAAAATAAGAGTGTGTTTATCGTTCTTTATCTGTTATAGTATTTTGTATTGGGACTGGCATTGGCACATACCCTAAGAGAAAGTATCGGTATCGAATAGTTCTATAAAATAGACTTTCTTATTGTTGTAAAAGTCAAATTTATACTTTAATATTTGAGAGAGTAAATTGTCCACTGGTTGTTTAAAGAACGGAGAGAATAATTAATGATGATTCCCTCTATTCTTAGCTACAGACTCCTCTGAAACACTACAGCGAGGTGCTCTATCTTGCTGTCAGATTAGCTCCAGCCTTGATGCTAACAGTCTGCTTTTATCTCCTCCTCCATATTAACAGGTGGCGCTGATGAGCTGATTGGTGCTTCTGCTCCACAGTGACACGTGCCATCCATCACACAGTGGATGTAGTACAGCCCGAGGAGAGACTGGCACCGCGCCCGCCCCTCTCAAGGCTCCAGCTGCCTCCAGTGTGAGGAGCTGCTGCCCTGCACTGTACCTGCAGAGGAGGAAGTGTGCCACCCACGCTACAAGACTCCTGGGTGCAAAGAGTGTAGAGGAGAGAGCGCTGAACTGGTATGCCGCACTGCCAAACACGTCATAGAAATAAGTTGAAGTTAGGGCTGTGCCATTAATCGAAAAATCGAGAGATCGAGATCGAATCGAAACGAATCGTCAATTATTTGGTGGTGGGATTTGAATCGAAAGATCGAAAATCAAACTTTTGTCAATAAAAATGTGTAGTTTGGAGCAAAAGTCAATCTTAGAGACAGAATAATGATAAAAAGCTTCAAAAAAATCTAATAAATGGGACTTAATAAAAGTTTTAGTTTTGTTTATGTTCATGAATGGCATTTTTTATTTGTTTTTGAAAAGGTTAAGCTAAATCGAATCGAAAATCGAGATCGATCGATATGAGAAAAAATCGTGATTATATTTTTTCCCAGATCGCCCAGCCCTAGTTGAAGTGTATAAGATTTCTATGTTTTGGGTTTGGAAATAATACATATTTTTGTACCAAACAGTAGCATACAATGGTGTATTAATAGAAGCATATAGTTTTGCATTTACAGTATAAAAGTGGTGAGCTAGCCAGGGGGAAAACACTTAAAAGACAGTGTAAATGCTATAAAACCCAATAAAGAATAAGTGCATGAATCTAACTGTGTGTAGCAAAGTTGTTATTTGAATCTGTGATAAAAAGTAAAGCAGGGTGATACAATGATTTCCAGATGACCAGATCAAGATGGCAAGCTAGCCAGCAAAAAAAGTATCTGAGCTATACTTCAAAAATACTTTGTGCCAGATATCGAGAAAGATAGGTACGCACATTTTAGACTTAAAGTTTTAGTCTTTTTTACTTAGCTGGTAATAGTTATGAAACATACAATTAATCAGCTATTGCTTTGCAGCAAGGTGGCAGGCTAGCCAGGATATAAAGCTTGGGCTACAAATGTCATACATGTTTTCTATAGCCCAAAATCACAACAACGGTCGTCTTTGAAGACTTCCCAAGATTGTTAATTTAGCAAACATGAATGGTAGAATATAAAAATAAAACAATAAACATTCAGAAACCGTGATTGATCAAACATGTCAAAGCAGATACATAGAAAACATTCACAAAAAGTTCAAAATGATTAACTTGGCTTTGTTATGGAAATCTTTACACTTGAGTGATCTTTACCTCTCTGCCACACATCTGCTGGCAGACATGCACCATGAGGATCTTCCTGGGGATCTTCCTTACAGAAGACTCTTTGTCTCTTACCAATTGTAAATGCAAACCTTTCACAGTAAATCCTTTCTGCTGCCATTACTATTCTATTGCATAGGTGTTAATTTGGAGGCTTTCTACTATAAGATAGGTTTCTCAAGGAGAAACCAGGACAGACTTTTCACTTATGCATAATTTTACTTTTGAAAATAAACCATAACTTTGAGCTCAGATAACTTTCTACAGATCTTACTTTTTACCATAGATGAAATTCTACAAAAGCTTTCAAGTGAGGTAACCACAAGAACAGTAAACAGCTGCATTTCACATCCACCCAGAGAGATCATTAGAATAATAATGTATTTTTGAAAAAACAATAACATATTCCAGGGTTCATATTTTCGTGATTATCTTTCTTTTGTTTGTATAAAAAACCCACATGGGACAAATACATATGGGACAGATATATATGAACATAAGTAAAATAAGTTATCCAATGAGGCAAGGACCTTTTCTACAAACTCTCTTTTATATGCGAACGGTTAGCTTAAAGTTAATCAGTGGCTTTGCATTTAAATACTTAAAGTACATAAACGAGAACTTATTTAATGCAGAAACTTTCAAAACAGAAAATTGAGCCAAAGTACAGGTCAACCTCGTTTCAAGCTGTATATATTTATTTAATTCATCTCTTTTACAGTTTTCTCCACTCGCACATGGCTCTTCTTGAACTCACTCCAGCGTCTCTTCTTCCTCTCTCTCACTCTGCTGCCGCTGCTGCTGCTCTTCTGGCACGTCCTCAGCTGAAGACTGTCATGGAGATGCTACACACAGACTTTATGTGCAGTAACGACCCAGTCAAAGTCAGCCCTCTGCTACACACTGTCACACGCCAACATCTCCTCCAAACGAACGAATGAACGAACGCCGCGATGAAGGTGAAGCCGCAGCCCAATTAGGACGTGACGCAATCAGCAAAAGTTTGAACAAGTGTCTGTCCAAATGAGTGAAGTTTGTCAGCGCCGTAGGAACTTGGATTAATTATAACGTGAATAAAATAGAGGACTAAGGATTGACAACATATTAGTGTGGGTTTTGAATGATAAAAACTACAAGGGCAATAATGGTAAATAACTGGATGTAAGTTTGTTAATTTAGTTAAGTTAAGCTAAAAGATCTTACAGTTTAAAATGGTGAATTATATTGGTTATTATCAGCATCGACAGTAAGAAAATACTTAAAAATAGACATCTCCTGGAAAAAAATATTTGCCAAATTTTCATTATCCATTTTGGTGCCTCATCTACGAAAAGGCTTTTGATTAAAAGTGCTACACCCAGCCCTTTCTTTAAAAATAGGTTATTAGTTAAGGTATTTTTCTTCATAAAGCTAACGTCCAGTCTACAAATACTCATTTCTAATGGCATTATAGTATTGAAAGTCCCTTAAGTAATGAGGCGCTGCACACTGAGAATAATGCAAACTTAGTCGTTAAAGCCAAAGAAGTTGTTTAACCCAAAACACGTGTCTATAAGACGTTATGAAAAAAACCTTATGGAAAAAAGGGCCAGAAACAATGCTCATCATACACATTAACCCTTCCAGGCTGTACTTCTCTAGTCTGCACATTCTTATTTTCTGATAAGTTTTAGTAGCTTGGTCAATTGTAAAAAATAACACTGAGAGATCTTGGTTTGGATTCTGAAGGGTATAGTCTCTACATTTACTGAACTGGATTCCGAATTAACTCTTTCACCCCCTTTCCTGCCAGGCCTTTTTGCTCATTTTAAACAATATTCACAGCTCCACAAAAAACTTTGTGCAACTGGAATCATAACAAATGAGAACTACAAGTGTCTACTTTAATTTGAAAAATAATTATTCATCATTAATCTGTTCTTTTTTTAAAGGCATTTGAAATTCTTAGCTTTTGTTAGATTTCAGTGTTTGACGCCAAACTTTTCTATACATTTTTTTTTCTAAATCAAACTTTGCCGGAATTAATTTTATCTGTTCAACTTTTTGGTGAAAGAATATGACCTACTACAATGAAATAATGCCTTTAGGATAAAAATACAAGGTTTACATGATTAAAAAATTGAGGACGAGTGTCTTTTCATTTGTAAACCAACAAAAGCTGTGTTACAAATGAGAAGGCAACACAGCACTTTTCTACTTTCTGATGCCGATTACATAGATTCAGTCTTTTTCACTGGGCATAGATTATATTTAACTCTCCAAACATGAAGAAATACAGTAGTTTTACTTACTCTGACACTTTTGGGTTGCTCACAGAAAATAAAGTTTAGTATTTCTCCTCGAGACTCGCTGCATGTGCCGTTCTCCAGTAGGATCGTCTTTTCTTCATTTTAAAGATCAAATATCTGCTCTAAACTTACTCAACAGTGTTTTTAGTCCAAGTTGTTTTGCCTGTAATCCATTTGCAAAGAATGCTGGCCCTTTAGAATGAGCTGATCACCTAAACACAGCCGACTGAGCTGCCTCATGTTAACAAAAGAGCACATGTATTTCTTGGTCATGTGACTTCCTCTGGCTCTTTGTATTCAAACTACACCCTCCTCTGCTGGTGAATCTGTAAAACTGCATCATGTTTTTGACTGCAGGCGAAGTCAGCACGTACATCAGAGAGCCCACAATTGCCACATATAATAATATAATAAAAGGTCTATGACGGAAATATGGCAGGCTATGGTTGGCAGCACAATGACGGATATTTTCGTCACTGGCAGGGGAAGAGTTTATAACCCTGGTGCCTAAAAGGTTAACATGTGGTAATGTAGATATACATGTCCATGTTTCTGTGACCACAAGTCAAATGTCAGAATGGGCTTAATTGTAGAGTTTTCTGGTTCGTTAAAAACATCTTTGTAATGGTACTCATCATTTGAAAAGTCTTGAGGCTATTTGCGTTCAAAGTGCTTCTGCTTGACATCACTGCTCCATAGGTTGTAATGGTTATAATGAGCTTAACTGTACAAACTTTGAACTCCCAGGGTTCATACCGAGAGGAGACATTTCACATGAGGTTTTTGACGACTTGTTTCTCTTCCTTCAGTTTGAACAACTCTTGATCTTCTCACTCCATCTTCCTCCTCTACTCGTCGCTCTCACGCGCACCGCAGAAGCCTTTCGCCGGCATGCAGAGGGGGTCACCGATGATTAAAGCCAGGGCACGCTACATTCTCTCTCCCACTATCTATGCACCTCAAACAGCCAAATCCCCTCCTCTCTCTCCATCACAGCCCCGGTTCTGGCTGGTTCCAGGGGGAGAGATCAGGCAGGGGGCGAAGGGGTCCTCTCCAACCCCGGAAAACAGGCTTCTCGGTGGGGCAGAGGACACGCAGAGGGATCGCTGGCTCTATGATGTGATTTGAAGCAGGCTTTGTGGATTTTATTGTGCTGACATCTTGAACTTTGACCGGCGATGGCCACAGGGAGGAGAGACAGAGGGAGATGAGAGAGAGAGAGAAAAAGAGGGAGTAATTCACTGTTGCGTGTTAGAGTCCTAGAACAACATGAAACTGTACAAGCCTGGAGACACACAGTACTTGGTGTTATTCTGTAAATTCTATATCGCCATGTTGTATTTACAGAATGTTATTTCAGTAATCGATTAGTTGCGAATAATCAATTAACTTGCTGCAGTTAAAAAAATATAGAAACCAATACAAGCATCAGTTATACATACATTATACTGTATTTGATAACAGAATAACCAATAGAAAGGCAAACTGTATTTTCTTGTGTTCAGTTTTAGAATTGTTATAAATCTATAAAACAGTAAAATAAAGAATACATGTGTTGGAAAAATAACCTTTTTGAGTTTCCAACATTGCCTCCTTATTTGAGTCCAAGAAAACACCATTCTGTCATAAATCTCTGAGATCTTCTTGTCTGTTTTGATTTCATAAATCATTCAGACATGTTTTGAGCTTTAGCAAATCAGGCAAGATAGGTTTGAATATTTACCCCAAGTATTTTTTTTGTAATGCTGTAGATAGAGCTGTAATTCAGTTTCTTATGTATACAAAAGGCCAAACTAACAATACTGAAGAGCATGTTTAAAGACAAAAACACCAGAATCCTCACTTTATAAACAGCCGCTTTGCTGTTTCCAAGAAAATAATTAACTTCAATCAATCAATATTGACATTTCATCTACATTCATATTAAATTGTGCAAAGGTCAACATACAGTATACAGTATTTAGAGTGGCTTGTAGTTAATTAGCTTGTAGACAACATTATTACATTTGGAATGATTGTATCAGCAGGTTTTAAAAAGATTTCAAATAAGAACCGTTGTACTAATTAACACGCTCATATACTGTATTTGTGTAAATGATGCTTAAAACCAGAAGCTGAAATTCATGAACATGGTTAGATTAGTCAGTCAATAGTTTGGTAACACTTAATAATGAATAGATACAAATCATTTGAAGTTGTTTGTAAATTATTGAAATAACATGACCTGATTATTACTAAACAATTAGATATTAATGAGAGTAACTAATAATTTGCTTTAATTGCCTATTCTAAAGCGATTAGACGATTTTCACTTTAAAGACAAACCGGTGTGGTTTCAAGATATGTTTCCTCTCGAGATGTGTAGCCTTCACTGGAATTTAGGTGTTTGTGTTGTATGAGCTAGTGTAGTCGTCAAGACCAAGACCTTTTCGAGACCTCAGAGTTACAAGACAAAGACAAGACCAAGACCACTGAGGGTTGAGACGGAGACCAGACCAGGACATTTATAGATTGAGATCAAATCAAGACCAGCTTTGCAATTGACACAATTATTAGTGTTTACATGGTCTCGTAGTGCAGTCCTTACTGCAAACTGTGCCTGGGATAGGTCACTGCTCACCTGGTGCAAGCTTAACTGAGCAGGGTGGAAATGAAAATGTGATCTCTGTGTCAAAGACAAGACCGAGTTCAAAACAAGACTGAGTCCAAATGTGCTTGAATCCAAAACCTTAAAAAGATCGGTCTTGAGTATTACTGCACTTGATCACTACATCAACCTTATTGCTGGAATTTGCTAACAATTAATTAAGCTTTGGGCACAATCTTATGGCTAAGTTTAGAATTAGGGCTTGGGTGAGGGTTAAGAATAGTAATAGTAATTTAGAACATTTAAAAATACTGATTTTGTAGCACCAACTTTAGCACTGACAGAGGGATGCTCATTTCAATGAGCCCAGCTCAACAGAACACCAGAACTAGCCTATCGGCCTATCTAGCGGCATCGTGACACTGAAAAAAGGTAAATTCTGTCATTGAAATAATCTGAAATAAAGGTTTGAATATCATCAAAATATAGTTATAGATATGGGAGAATTGATACCAATACTGACAGTCACCTTTTTAAAACCTCTAAATAGTCATTTTATTTTAGGCTGGAAGTAAATGATTAGTAACTGTTTGTTCAGCATTAGTAAATACTATCTGATCATTTAGTAATAATCAGATAATGTTATCTTAATCATTTACTCACGTGTAAATGTTTGTGTCTGTTCATTATAAAGTGTTACCGTTGTTTTTGCATGAATTGAATTCCAGCAATTCTGACCTGAGTGGCATTTAAACAAGATTTTTCTGAGTCGGAGATTAAACCTTCCCAGTTTCCAAGATCACATAAATGCAGCATTTCAAGCAAGAAATCTATCAAACCACTGACTTCACACAAATACAAATCTGAAGCACATTTAAATATTTAGTCCCTCATCTTTTCTCCAGATCTGCAGATGTGTTCTTTAGGGTCCAAATGAGCAGGCAGTCATGTGCTGCTGTCAGGGCGCCGCATTTCCAGGAGGAATGACTTAATCGAAATGTCAAGAGCAGCAGTGGCTCTGAGCTCAAACCCAGCGCACTCACTTGACTTCTGTTGTTTCGGGGCCAGAGGCTTGTTGTCATGCAGCACCAGTCAGGACTAAAATCTGCCTTTATCAGAACAGAAATGGCATTGTCACTTTTAAATGGGATTAGGGAGACGGCCTGGCATGTTAATGAGATGGGAATCAATACTGTAGGGTCCTGTTTGAGGAGGTGCGGCCATTTTAAAGACTAAGCACAAGCAGGGTGACACCAGGAGGAATGGGGCTAGCTATTTTGGTAATATATATCTGAAGGGGTAAACAAAGAGGAAATAAGGACGCTGGCAAAAGTAGTTTAAGCAATGTATGGTGTCCAAGTCCTTGTAAAGAGACTGTGGAAGAGTTTTAGTTCATAGTTTAAGTAGGCTACAGCTTAACACTGTCTGTGTCTTAAATGTAAGGTTTGTGTTGGTTTCTGCTGTAAATGTAATTACTTTTTAATTGTGTTCCTAAAAGCTTTTTGATAGACATTTATTTACTTTTCAGTCACATCAAGTTCACTTTTAAACTAAGTAATCCAAAATTGTGCATGTAAAACTTCAGTATCTTGGATGTCAACAAAATGACTCAATATATTAAAAGATGTGTCTGTCTTTTTCAAATTCAGATTTGCCTGCATCAAATATGTGCATAATTTAACTGTTTTTACACCAATCCAGAAGCTAAACTGCAAAAACATGTGATATCTGTAGTTGTTTTGCACTCAGTTTACCATTGGAACATGCACATACAACAACTTCAACAAAACAATATACATCACCTCAAATTTTACATTCACAGTGTGAAGCAGAAATATTAGTTTTATCAAGTTTTAAAGCCCCTAAACCTATTTTGCACAAGAGCAACTGCTTGATAAATTAGGCTCAAAATGCTTTATTTTTTACAAGAAAACAGGATAAGGTGTGAGCAAACTACACTAAAGGTTTTACATTGATAAGTTTAAACATACTATTTTTTTTTGCTAAGCATTGGTGACGGCCCTACAGCATACACATCATTACATTGAAGATTCTTTTTTATTGGCACATTTCATTCCAGCTCAGCCAATTTTATATGATTAAAAGTGCACTTTCTGTTCATAAATCATAATATAACACTAGGACAGATCTATTCCACTTTTTTGGCACATGTACCACACTTCTTTAGTGGGCAGTAACTTCTGGTTGTTTTAGCATTGTAAAAATCACTACTATTGGATTCATGTGGAAAATAAAATACAAAATACATCTGCATACTTACTAAGCCCGAATTAAACTAGAACATATAGAGGGATTATCGGTCGACGTCACTTTCCATTCTGCTGCGTGTGTCGCCTGCAGAAAGAGAAGCTCTCTGTCTAGTTGGCTGAGGAAACTTTTTTGATTAAAACAACCAAATGGGACGAGAACTATTTCAATCAGGTATGCTATGACAGTCTGGCTTCTGAAGCTTGAGACAGTGTTTTTCTCTGCGTTTTTTCACTCACCTGAATACAACATGTATAGGTCATAGGGTTGAATTTTATTCACGAATGTTGATTTGGCAGCATAACTTTTGTTTTCACACAGTTAGCTGACAACAGCGCTGACTAGTGTAGAGGCTGCATTTTAATGTTCAGAAGGTGGGTCGTGGGCCAGATTTTCTTTGTTGGAGGGCGTGATGTCATCAGTTTAAACCATGCACTTCTTCATATACAGTATTTTATTTTATTTTTTTCAATATTATCCATACCATTTTATTGATTCATGTAAAACTAACATTTATATTTCATCTGCAAACTTAAGTTTAAACCTTTTATGCACTTTAACTTTTCAAGCAAACCAATATAAAGGTTTCTGATTTGGGCAAACTGGTCAATAAACTAGCCTAGATACAAGAGACAAATAACTGTACATAGTAATGCCACTTATTTATTTATGAATAAGCACATTTTTAAACTATTTACTTGCAAAACCGTGCACAAGCTTCACTCCTGCAGTTTTACTTCCAACACTTCCTTAACAACCCCCGTGTCAAAGTACTTCTTGTGACTGTTTGTCCACGAGCTCCGGCGCGCGCTCAGTTCCCGTGGTGACCTTCAGTTTGGGCGCGGCTGCTCTTCTTTTACCCCGCTATCTTCCACCGGTTGGCATTACGGCACAATTAAAATGCGCGTTCAAGCGACCTGTCACCGCGGTGCTTCTGCTCGCAGCTTGGCACCCCGCAGTGGAGACGGTGACACGTGCGGAAGGACTGCTCTGTGCACCTAAAAACTGTACTCATCCTCTTTGCTTTTCGCTCTGGAAATTCACCCAATAATCACATCATCGCTGCTGGCTACCGGAATTTATTTTCTCCTTTTTTTTTTAGTCTGAGAGCGAGGGCACAACAGCTCGAGATCGCTTCGGATAAAAGGTGAGCTCTTTTGAATGCTTTTTAAGAAGTTGTTTCCTCACAAAGCTCGCTAATCAACTTTGATGGAGACGTATTAGCAAGAACTACGTAAAAGTCAACAAAGAAGAGAATAAACTGCTACATCTCGACTTGAGAGCACATTTTAATATCAGAATACTTTAACATGGATGCTAACTTTAGTATGTAGCATCTTGAACCTCATTTGGTTCAACATTAAGCTAGCTTTTGTTTGGCTTCTTGTATCTTTTTTACGTCTAGTTTGTCGAATTACTATCAAACGTCATGTTTTCAGATTAAATTCCTCTAAGCTAACTCACTAATCTTTCGTTCTACAAATGTTAAAAATAAGTCTCAATGTAAGCATCGCGTAATGAGACAACAGCTTCACTTCTTTTCCTCTTTTACGCGCGGTGTCTGCACGCCCGTGACTCGCCTTTTCCCTCACGTTTCACCGAATTCCAGCGCGTGGTTATCAACACTGAATAATGCCACCACTTTCCAGACGTCTCCGGACCAGTTACTGCGGTTAAACTCGCCTTCGCCGCGCTGTTTGTTACGTCTTTAGGACCCGGAGGAGCGCGCACATTCTTGGATGTGACAAGACTGCTGCTGCTCTCTCGCCCTTTCTCTCTCGTTCCCAACTCTGAAATACCGAAATCTATCCTAACGGGATGACATTCTCTTCCAGGATCTACTTTATTACGCTTTTGTGTGAACTGGCAAGAACTTTGTCCAGAAATCGTCTTTTCTTTGAGAGATAATTGTTTAAGTTTGATCAAAAGTTGCACCTAAAAGGACTGCTTTCTTGTGCGTAAACTTGTTGCACGACCTGCTTGGCTTTCAATCGTGAGTATGTTTTTGTGTTTACGACTTTTAGCGTGTCGAAATGACGAACAATAGCGTGGTTGTGCTGTGCGTAGCGCAGAGATTCAAAAATCATCTAAAGTGAAAATGGATGAAAAGAACAAGCTTTGCACTATTTTAATTACAACTTAAACCTGTTGTGGAGCTTAATTAACAGCAAGCTGTTTCGTAAATTGCCAGACTTGTTTATTAGCCTTGTTTAATGGTACGTTAACCTGTTGCGCAGCGGGTCAGTAATTTTAAACGCCTCTTCTCTGTGTAAAAACACCGAACAAATTGGAATCAGCATGGGAGCAGTGAGTGTCCAACAACTGGCTCGTAAACACGCTCCATTCAGTAAATTGCAGCTTAGGGACTTTTTGTTCTCGTTTTAGTGCTGATAGATCTAAATGTCACTAAATTATCTTTATTTCGAGCAGATTTGATAATAAAAACAATTGGCAAAGGTTAAACACGAAGCTGACGCGGGGGCAATGTCTTTTTTATGTGTTATGTAGTTTCAAACAAACAGAATAGATTGTGAAAGAAAAAAAGGCAGCCAAGATGAGATTCGGAACTAGGCACGGGCTGGGAATACAAACAACGCCAGTACAGAGCTCGTTCCTCGCTCCGGCGCTTGCCAGTTGATCCCATTGTGCCCGCGCGTGGTGCTGATGGTGGTGGTGGAAGTGTCGCTTCTTGGCTACATCAACATTGGACACATTTAGCAGTTTATTGTAGCAGTCTTCCGCCAGCCAAGCCGAGCGTCAGTCTGCTGGAGCTGGCCGCCGATCAGAAGTTATTGGTTGGAAGTCAGCTAAATCAATAAGCATCGGAGCCACGCCGGTAAACTGTTGTGATACACGTCGGGAATTAGGAGCAGGTGTTGATACAAAGAGGCGGCAAAGAAAGAGCAATTGTTGCACCAGCCTGGCCCCTCTCTCTCTCTCTCTCTTCTTTCTTCTCTCTCTCGGTCTGTTCACACATCAAAGTTCAGCACCATGGACAGCGCCTCTAACGTGAGCTTTATGGGAGAGAGGAGAGCTTCTGCAGTTTGATTAAAGCATGGGGCAAAACGTAGCCACCCAGATTGTGTTCACAGATGACATCATAACATGTTAACACGGATGGAGTTCAGCCAAATGGATGTTGTTTAAATAGAGTCTTGGATAATAAATCTAAATAATCAAAATAGATAAACTGGGCAAAAAGAAGCACAAAATATAGTGAAACTTGCTGAAAAAGTTAGTCTAAGCTGTCACTTTAACAGATCAATAATGAGCAATTCACTGACTGACAATTTGTACAATGACCGCTCAGCTAGTTTATGACAAAATAAAACATTAAAGTAGACCTGTGAATTAAATTAATGATTTTTATGTTTATAAAGTATGAAGTGTATTCCAAGCATAGAGAGAAAAGAAATGAATCCACAATAACAGTATAGACATTGTCAAAAGTGGGAGAGAGTAAAAACTTATTGAGCTTTCAAATTAAATTTCTTCCAGTTTTCTTTGACTGCCACAGGGCCGCATAACTATTGTCGTTTTCCACACTTCCACATTTAGGGCTGTGGTCGACCAAAAGACATTCATGGTTCACTAAAAACATGTTCCATCGACTGATTAATTGACAAAAAATGGGTGTACAGCAAAGCTCTGAAAAAAAATAATCTTTTTGATAATAGAACTTTTTTTGCCCAACTGTGCTCTAAAAGCATGCAAAGGGCTTCATGTAAAATACAACGATGTTCATGCATCGACCGATTAATCGTCTAAACAAGACTACAGCCTTACATCATATCTGTATGTGGTCATTTACATTTTACTCATTGTAAAAGGCAAGTTTTGAACTTCCTGTTCAAAACTGTAGAACTGAAAAGCTTGCCTTTATTTAAAATGTGACCATAACAAGCAGATTTTAGCATGTTTTTGTTAGAAGGTGTCTTCATTTCCATTTGAAATCTGAAAGGGTGCATGGTAGCAGAGTGGTTAGAGCACTGGTTCCCACGATCCCGGAAAGACCATATATCAGACTATAACACTTCGATCGATCTCTCTGGGTGGAGTTTGAATGTTCTCCCTGTGTCACCGTGGGTTTTCTGCGAGTTCTCCGGTTTTCTCCCACCTCCAAAAACATGCAAGCGAACTAACGGGATAAGCGGTAGAAAATGAATGAATGAATGTTTATCGAGCATAAGACAATAACAGAATATTCAAAGATGCATGAATAATCCAATACAGCTTTGAGTAACTAATGATGAGAGAACATGTTGTAGCATGATTAAACTCAGAAAGTGCATTTTCATAACATATCTCTTCATAATAACAAAACAGCTCATATTCCATTGGCCTTATGACGTCATCACATTTCTACTTTTAGAAATGAACCAAGTAATGGCTCTGTTTTCCTTCCTTATGGGAAAAACACTTTTCTAATTGTTCAAATCAGCATCTCAGGCAAGACAAGTTTATTTGTACAGCACAATTTGTTCATACAGCCCATTTACAAAGCCAGTTGCTAATTGCGAGTATAAACTGGAAAAATGCATGGTCTGCTTATGAGCGTTTGGATTAACTATTGAAAGAGACACATATAAACATTCAAAAGCTAATGTGGCAAACCACTTTCACTTTTTGC
>CM076395.1:29191122-29688794 GCA_038363315.1 Mugilogobius chulae | reverse complement strand
GCATCCAATGACTGATATTTCTTCTCTGTAGTTCCAGTAAGCTTGTATGTCTTTTGCAACTTGGCTTTTTGTCTCAGGCCAACCTTGCAATACAGTTTCAATCAGTTTGTTCATTATCACATCATTTGCAATTTCAGTTTTAAATAAACTGAGTTTTTCATTTGACACTGGTAAGTTAGTAATCACCATATGCACTTGGGCTTCGATTTCTTTGTCTGGCGAATTTGTTGCAGGCAGGTATGCTCTTGACAAGGCATCTGCGATGTGCATCTCCTTTCCTGGCTTATACTGCACATTCACTTGATACTTTTGTAGTCTCATTAACAGTCTTTGAATTCTGGCTGGTGCACTGCTAAGTGGTTTTTTCATTATGGCTTCCAGCGGTTTGTGATCTGACTGTACATCTACAACTTTACCATAAATATACTGGTGAAAACGTTCAGCCCCAAACACTATTGCCAACATTTCTTTTTCAATTTGCGCATAGCGCTGTTCTGTTTCAGTTAGTGCACGTGAAGCATAAGCTACTGGCATGTTCTCTTGCAATAAGACTGCACCAAGTCCACTTTTTGAAGCATCTACTGACAGTGTAACAGGCTTTTTCACATCATAATACCTGAGTAATGGTGCTTCAGTCAGTATTTTTTTCAGTTTGTCGAATGTGTTTTGATGCTCCTCTTTCCATTGCCATGCTACATCATCTCTGGTAAGCATTCGCAAAGGTTCAGTGTTATGTGACATATTTGGTATAAACTTTGCAAGATAAGTAACCATGCCCAAAAATCTTTCTACATCTTTTTGCATTCTGGGGTTGGCATTTGTGTTATTGCCTCGATTTTGGCCGGATCTGGCTTCAGACCATCTTTTGAAAAGATGTGACCTAAGTATTTATTTCCTGAGGCCACTTGCACTTTGCTTGTTTAGCTTAAGTTTTCACCTAGCCCTCTCAAGTACTATGAAGTCTGTGGTCATGTAGCTCTTTGTCTCACCCCAAATCAAATGTCATCAATGTATGTTTCAACACCTTCGATGCCTTCAAACATTTGTTTCACAGTCCATGAAACACTTCAGGAGCGGAGTTTATTCCAAGGCGAGCCTAAGGAACCGATAACGTCCAAAGGAGTGTTGAAAGGAGAGGCGAGAACTGCGTCGTCCAGTTTGAGCTGGCCAAAAACCTGAACTTGCATCTAAAACAGTAAAGTATTTGGCTGTAGAAAGTCTGCAAGTTATCTCCTCCACAGTTGGAAGCTGGTAGTGTTCTCTCATTACTGCAGTATTGAGGTCACGTGGATCTAAACAAACTCTCAACTTGCTTTTAGTCTCCACAATCACGATGGGGTTAACCCATTCAGTTGGTTCTTCAATTTTGTAATTACCTCAAGTTTTTCCATTCTGTCGAGTTCTTCTTTTAGTTTTTCTCTCAGAGTCACAGGTATTTTTCTTGGTGGTGTACTTTTGGTGTCACACTCTTATCAATCTTAATGCTGTGTTCTCCTGCAAGGCAACCTAAGCCTCAAACACGTCAGCATATTCTTTGAAAATGTCCTTTTTGTCATCTTGTTCAGTATATTTACTCTTTTGATGAGACCCATGTCTTCGCATGCTTTTAGTCCAAGCAGTGGCATTGCATCTGGCTTTACCACAACAAACTCCAGAGTATATGCTTCTTTTTATATTTCACAGTCCAGTGCATTCTCCAATGACAGGTATTTGTTTCCTGCGTAAGCATACAACTTTACATTTGTGGGTCTTAATATTGCCTTTTTGCCATCCGTTGCAGTAGCTTGTAGGATATCACATTGGCCTGTGCACCTGAGTCCAGCTTAAATTTTATGTGTTTATGATCCATTTTCAGGTCAACTGTCCAATCCTCTTTTTGTCTTTGTGTTTGTGCTTGTACACTTCCCACAAACAGACTTGTGGTTGCTCCGTGCCATCCTCATCCAGGCGTGCACTTTTCTTGAGCGACACATCTTGGCAAAATGGTTCATTTTGTCACAATTTTTACATTGTTTTCCATATGCTGGGCATTTCTTTGATGCATGTTCAGTACCACAGCGCTTACAGTAAAATGTGACGGTTTTGTCTTTTTCACTTGCCTTTGTCTTGTTTTGCTGGACTTTCTTGTGTGGCTGTTTAGATTTATTACATCTACGCGCTTGCTCTCTCGCACAGATGCTTGTGCACTGTTGTCCTCTTCGTGCATTTGCTTTATTTGCGCTTTTGTAGCTTCTGCGCTAAGCATAACTGGGTTGCTCGTTCAAGAGTAAGGTCAACTTCTCTTAAAAGTCGTTCTCTCATTGCATCCGCTGTGATTCCACAGACAACTCGATCTCTGATTAGAGACTCTTGTAACTGTCCGAACTCACAAGACTTTGCCCGTAACTTTAGCTCTGTAATGTATTGGCTAGTGACATGTCTCTGAACACACGTGAAGAATTTGTATCTCTCATATGTAATGTTCTTTTTTGGATTGCAATATTCCTCGAATTTCTCCATTATAATGTTCAGTTTATGCTTATCCTCATCCTGTGCAAATGTGAAGGTATTATATACCTCTACTGCTTCTTCTCCGGCAACGTGAAGAAAAAGTGAGGACTGCACTTTAGCGGGCTTGCTAGCTCCTCCGGTCGCTGCTAAATACAGTTCAAACCTTTGCCGAAATCGTCTCCAGTTTTCAGACAGATTTCCTTGTTGTAGCTCAAGTCCGGATGGTGGCTTTAGTCCTTCCATTGTTATTTTCTTGAAATCAGTTCGCTTTAACTTCTGACACCATGTTTTGTTATGTATTTTATCAAGAACTCACAGCGCACAGCGTGTTAGGAATTCAGCCATCTTGGATTACTTTATTGTACAGCACAACCTAGTGGTCAAAACATTTATTGCATATCCTGACAGTAGTGTAGTTATGCATTTCTGTGTTTCTGTGACCACAAGTCAAATGTCAGAATGGGCTTAATTGTAGAGTTTTCTGGTTCGTTAAAAACCTCTTTGTAATGGTACTCATCATTTGAAAAGTCTTGAGGCTATTTGCGTTCAAAGTGCTTCTGCTTGACATCACTGCTCATAGGTTGTAATGGTTATAATGAGCTTAACTGTACAAACTTTGAACTCCAGGGTTCATCACCGGAGGAGACATTCACATGAGGTTTTTGACGACTTGTTTCTCTTCCTTCAGTTTGAACAACTCTTGATCTTCTCACTCCATCTTCCTCCTCTACCTCGTCGCTCTCACGCGCACCGCAGAAGCCTTTCGCCGGCATGCAGAGGGGGTCACCGATGATTAAAGCCAGGGCACGCTACATTCCTCTCTCCCACTATCCATGCACCTCAACAGCCAAATCCCCTCCTCTCTCTCCATCACAGCCCCGGTTCTGGTGGTTCCAGGGGGAGAGATCAGGCAGGGGCGAAGGGGTCCTCTCCAACCCGGAAAACAGGCTTCTCGGTGGGCAGAGGACACGCAGAGGATCGCTGGCTCTATGATGTGATTTGAAGCAGGCTTTGTGGATTTTATTGTGCTGACATCTTGAACTTTGACCGGCGATGGCCACAGGGAGGAGAGACAGAGGGGGATGAGAGAGAAAGAGAGAGGGAGTAATTCACTGTTGCGTGTTAGAGTCCTAGAACAACATGAAACTGTACAAGCCTGGAGACACACAGTACTTGGTGTTATTCTGTAAATACACTTTATCCCCATGTTTTATTTACAGAATGTTATTTCAGTCATCGATTAGTTGCGAATAATCAATTAACTTGTTGCAGTTAAAAAAATATAGAAACCAATACAAGCATCAGTTATACATACATTATACTGTATTTGATAACAGAATATCCAATACAAAGGCAAACTGTATTTTCTTGTGTTCAGTTTTAGAATTTTTTATAACTCTAAAACAGTATTAAAAAATAAAGAATATATGTGTATATGTGAAAAATATATATAAATTTTGAGTTTCCAACATTGCCTTCTTATTTGAGTCCAAGAAACATCATTCTAGATTTGTGATGTCATAAATCTCTGAGATCTTCTGCTTAATTTCATAAATCATTCAGCTTCATTACTAAAAATACTGAAGAGCATGTTTAAAGACAAAACACACGCACCACAATCCTCACTTTATAAACAACTGCTTTGTTGTTTCCAAGAAAATAATTAACTTCAATCAATCAATATGACATTTCATCTACATTCATATTAAATTGTGCAAAGGTCAACATAACAGTATACAGTATTTAGAGAGGCAATTAGATTGTAGACAACATTATTACATTCGGAATGATTGTATCAGCAGGTTTTAAAAAGATTTCAAATAAGAACCGTTGTACTAATTAACACGCTCATATACTGTATTTGTGTAAATGATGCTTAAAACCAGAAGCTGAAATTCATGAACATGGTTAGATTAGTCAGTCAATAGTTTGGTAACACTTAATAATGAATAGATCCAAATCATTTGAAGTTGTTTGTAAATTGTTTAATTATTGAAATAACATGACCTGATTATTACTAAACAATTAGATATTAATGAGAGTAACTAATAATTTGCTTTCATTGCCTATTCTAAAGCGATTAGACGATTTTCATTTTAAAGACAAACCGGTGTGGTTTTAAGATATGTTTCCTCTCGAGATGTGTAGCCTTCACTGGAATTTAGGTGTTTGTGTTGTATGAGCTAGTGTAGTCGTCAAGACCAAGACCTTTTCGAGACCTCAGAGTTACAAGACAAAGACAAGACCAAGACCACTGAGGGTTGAGACGGAGACCAGACCAGGACATTTATAGATTGAGCCCAAATCAAGACCAGCTTTGCAATTGACACAATTATTAGTGTTTACATGGTCTCGTAGTGCAGTCCTTACTGCAAACTGTGCCTGGGATATGTCACTGCACTCCTGGTGCAAGCTTAACTGAGCAGGGTGGAAATGAAAATGTGGTCTCTGTGTCAAAGACAAGACCGAGTTCAAAACAATACTGAGTCCAAATGTGCTTGAATCCAAAACCTTAAAAAGATCGGTCTTGAGTATTACTGCACTTGATCACTACATCAACCTTATTGCTGGAATTTGCTAACAATTAATTAAGCTTTGGGCACAATCTTATGGCTAAGTTTAGAATTAGGGCTTGGGTGAGGGTTAAGAATAGTAATAGTAATTTAGAACATTTAAAAATACTGATTTTGTAGCACTAACTTTAGCACTGACAGAGGGATGCTCATTTCAATGAGCCCAGCTCAACAGAACACCACAACTAGCCTATCGGCCTATCTAGCGGCATCGTGACACTGAAAAAAGGTCAATTTTGTCATTGAAATAATCTGAAATAAAGGTTTGAATATCATCAAAATATAATTATAGATATGGGAGAATTGATACCAATACTGACAGTCACCTTTTTTTCCCTAAAACCTCTAAATAGTCATTTTATTTTAGGCTGGAAGTAAATGATTAATAACTGTTTGTTCAGCATTAGTAAATACTATCTGATCATTTAGTAATAATCAGATAATGTTATCTTAATCATTTACTCACATGTGTAAATGTTTGTGTCTGTTCATTTTAAAGTGTTCCGTTGTTTTTGCATGAATTGAATTCCAGCAATTCTGACCTGAGTGGCATTCAAACAAGATTTTTCTGAGTCGGAGATTAAACCTTCCCAGTTTCCAAGATCACATAAATGCAGCATTTCAAGCAAGAAATCTATCAAACCACTGACTTCACACAAATACAAATCTGAAGCACATTTAAATATTTAGTCCCTCATCTTTTCTACAGATCTGCAGATGTGTTCTTTAGGGTCCAAATGAGCAGGCAGTCATGTGCTGCTGTCAGGGCGCCGCATTTCCAGGAGGAATGACTTAATCGAAATGTCAAGAGCAGCAGTGGCTCTGAGCTCAAACCCAGCGCACTCACTTGACTTCTGTTGTTCGGGGCCAGAGGCTTGTTGTCATGCAGCACCAGTCAGGACTAAAATCTGCCTTTATCAGAACAGAAATGGCATTGTCACTTTTAAATGGGATTAGGAGACGGCCTGGCATGTTAATGAGATGGGAATCAATACTGTAGGGTCCTGTTTGAGGAGGTGCGGCCATTTTAAAGACTAAGCACAAGCAGGGTGACACCAGGAGGAATGGGGCTAGCTATTTTGGTAATATATATCTGAAGGGGTAAACAAAGAGGAAATAAGGACGCTGGCAAAAGTAGTTTAAGCAATGTATGGTGTCCAAGTCCTTGTAAAGAGACTGTGGAAGAGTTTTAGTTCATAGTTTAAGTAGGCTACAGCTTAACACTGTCTGTGTCTACTCTCTAAATGTAAGTTTTGTGTTTGTTTCTGCTGTAAATGTAATTACTTTTTAATTGTGTTCCTAAAAGCTTTTTGATAGACATTTATTTACTTTTCAGTCACATCAAGTTCACTTTTAAACTAAAGTAATCCAAAATTGTGCATGTAAAACTTCAGTATCTTGGATGTCAACAAAATGACTCAATATATTAAAAGATGTGTCTGTCTTTTTCAAATTCAGATTTGCCTGCATCAAATATGTGCATAATTTAACTGTTTTTACACCAATCCCGAAGCTAAACTGCAAAAACATGTGATATCTGTAGTTGTTTTGCACTCAGTTTACCATTGGAACATGCGCATACAACAACTTCAACAAAACAATATACATCACCTCAAATTTTACATTCACAGTGTGAAGCAGAAATATTAGTTTTATCAAGTTTTAAAGCCCCTAAACCTATTTTGCACAAGAGCAACTGCTTGATAAATTAGGCTCAAAATGCTTTATTTTTACAAGAAAACAGGATAAGGTGTGAGCAAACTACACTAAAGGTTTTACATTGATAAGTTTAAACATACTATTTTTTTTGCTAAGCATTGGTGACGGCCCTACAGCATACACATCATTACATTGAAGATTCTTTTTTTTGGCACATTTCATCTAGCTCAGCCAATTTTATATGATTAAAAGTGCACTTTCTGTTCATAAATGATAATATAACACTAGGACAGATCTATTCCACTTTTTTGGCACATGTACCACACTTCTTTAGTGGGCAGTAACTTCTGGTTGTTTTAGCATTGTAAAAATCACTACTATTGGATTCATGTGGAAAATAAAATACAAAATACATCTGCATACTTACTAAGCCCGAATTAAACTAGAACATATAGAGGGATTATCGGTCGACGTCACTTTCCATTCTGCTGCGTGTGTCGCCTGCAGAAAGAGACGCTCTCTGTCTAGTTGGCTGAGGAAACTTTTTTGATTAAAAACAACCAAATGGGACGAGAACTATTTCAATCAGGTATGCAGTATGACAGTCTGGCTTCTGAAGCTTGAGACAGTGTTTTTCTCTGCGTTTTTTCACTCACCTGAATACAACATGTATTGGTCGTAGGGTCGAATTTTATTCACGAATGTTGATTTGGCAGCATAACTTTTGTTTTCACACAGTTAGCTGACAACAGCGCTGACTAGTGTAGAGGCTGCATTTTAATGTTCAGAAGGTGGGTCGTGGGCCAGATTTTCTTTGTTGGAGGGCGTGATGTCATCAGTTTAAACCTCTGCACTTCTTCATATACAGTATTTTATTTTATTTTTTTCAATATTATCCATACCATTTTATTGATTCATGTAAAACTAACATTTATATTTCATCTGCAAACTTAAGTTTAAACCTTTTATGCACTTAACTTTTCAAGCAAACCAATATAAAGGTTTCTGATTTGGGCAAACTGGTCAATAAACTAGCCTAGATACAAGAGACAAATAACTGTACATAGTAATGCCACTTATTTATTTATGAATAAGCACATTTTTAAACTATTTACTTGCAAAACCGTGCACAAGCTTCACTCCTGCAGTTTTACTTCCAACACTTCCTTAACAACCCCCGTGTCAAAGTACTTCTTGTGACTGTTTGTCCACGAGCTCCGGCGCGCGCTCAGTTCCCGTGGTGACCTTCAGTTTGGGCGCGGCTGCTCTTCTTTTACCCCGCTATCTTCCACCGGTTGGCATTACGGCACAATTAAAATGCGCGGTTCAAAGCGACCTGTCACCGCGGTGCTTCTGCTCGCAGCTTGGCACCCCGCAGTGGAGACGGTGACACGTGCGGAAGGACTGCTCTGTGCACCTAAAAAACTGTACTCATCCTCTTTGCTTTTCGCTCTGGAAATTCACCCAATAATCACATCATCGCTGCTGGCTACCGGAATTTATTTTCTCCTTTTTTTTTAGTCTGAGAGCGAGGGCACAACAGCTCGAGATCGCTTCGGATAAAAGGTGAGCTCTTTTGAATGCTTTTTTAAGAAGTTGTTTCCTCACAAAGCTCGCTAAATCAACTTTGATGGAGACGTATTAGCAAGAACTACGTAAAAAGTCAACAAAGAAGAGAATAAACTGCTACATCTCGACTTGAGAGCACATTTTAATATCAGAATACTTTAACATGGATGCTAACTTTAGTATGTAGCATCTTGAACCTCATTTGGTTCAACATTAAGCTAGCTTTTGTTTGGCTTTCTTGTATCTTTTTTACGTCTAGTTTGTCGAATTACTATCAAAACCGTCATGTTTTCAGATTAAATTCCTCTAAGCTAACTCACTAATCTTTCGTTCTACAAATGTTAAAATAAGTCTCAATGTAAGCATCGCGTAATGAGACAACAGCTTCACTTCTTTTCCTCTTTTACGCGCGGTGTCTGCACGCCCGTGACTCGCCTTTTCCCTCACGTTTCACCGAATTCCAGCGCGTGGTTATCAACACTGAATAATGCCACCACTTTCCAGACGTCTCCGGACCAGTTACTGCGGTTAAACTCGCCTTCGCCGCGCTGTTTGTTACGTCTTTAGGACCCGGAGGAGCGCGCACATTCTTGGATGTGACAAGACTGCTGCTGCTGGCCTCTCGCCCTTTTCTCTCTCGTTCCCAACTCTGAAATACCGAAATCTATCCTAACGGGATGACATTCTCTTCCAGGATCTACTTTATTACGCTTTTGTGTGAACTGGCAAGAACTTTGTCCAGAAATCGTCTTTTCTTTGAGAGATATTGTTAAGTTTGATCAAAAGTTGCACCTAAAAGGACTGCTTTCTTGTGCGTAAACTTGTTGCACGACCTGCTTGGCTTTCAATCGTGAGTATGTTTTTGTGTTACGACTTTAGCGTGTCGAAATGACGAACAATAGCGTGGTTGTGCTGTGCGTAGCGCAGAGATTCAAAATCATCTAAAGTGAAAATGGATGAAAAGAACAAGCTTTGCACTATTTTAATTACAACTTAAACCTGTTGTGGAGCTTAATTAACAGCAAGCTGTTTCGTAAATTGCCAGACTTGTTTATTAGCCTTGTTTAATGGTACGTTAACCTGTTGCGCAGCGGGTCAGTAATTTTAAACGCCTCTTCTCTGTGTAAAAACACCGAACAAATTGGAATCAGCATGGGAGCAGTGAGTGTCCAACAACTGGCTCGTAAAACACGCTCCATTCAGTAAATTGCAGCTTAGGGGACTTTTTGTTCTCGTTTTAGTGCTGATAGATCTCAAAATGTCACTAAATTATCTTTATTTCAAGCAGATTTGATAATAAAAACAATTGGCAAAGGTTAAACACGAAGCTGACGCGGGGGCAATGTCTTTTTTATGTGTTGTGTAGTTCAAAACAAAACAGAATAGATTGTGAAAGAAAAAAAAGGCAGCCAAGATGAGATTCGGAACTAGGCACGGGCTGGGAATACAAACAACGCCAGTACAGAGCTCGTTCCTCGCTCGCGCTTGCCAGTTGATCCCATTGTGCCGCGCGTGGTGGTGGTGGTGGTGGTGGTGGTGGTGGAAGTGTCGCTTCTTGGCTACATCAACATTGGACACATTTAGCAGTTTATTGTAGCAGTCTTCCGCCAGCCAAGCCGAGCGTCAGTCTGCTGGAGCTGGCCGCCGATCAGAAGTTATTGGTTGGAAGTCAGCTAAATCAATAAGCATCGCGAGCCACGGCGGTAAACTGTGTGTACACGTCGGGAATTAGGAGCAGGTGTTGATACAAAGAGGCGGCAAAGAAAGAGCAATTGTTGCACCAGCCTGGCCCTCTCTCTCTCTTTCCTCTCTCGGTCTGTTCACACATCAAAGTTCAGCACCATGGACAGCGCCTCTAACGTGAGCTTTATGGGAGAGAGGAGAGCTTCTGCAGTTTGATTAAAGCATGGGGCAAAACGTAACCACCTAGATTGTGTTCACAGATGACATCATAACATGTTTAACACATATGGAGTTCAGCCAAAATGGATGTTGTTTAAATAGAGTCTTGGATAATAAAATCTAAATAATCAAAATAGATAAACTGGGCAAAAGAAGCACAAAATATAGTGAAAACTTGCTGAAAAAGTTAGTCTAAGCTGTCACTTTAACAGATCAATAATGAGCAATTCACCTGACTGACAATTTGTAGAATGACCGCTTAGCTAGTTTATGACAAATAAAACATTAAAGTAGACCTGTGAATTAAATTAATGATTTTTATGTTTATAAAGTATGAAGTGTATTCCAAGCCATAGAGAGAAAAGAAATTAATCCAAAATAACAGTATAAACATTGTCAAAAGTGGGAGAGAGTAAAAACTTGAGCTTTCAAATTAAATTTCTTCCAGTTTTCTTTGACTGCACAGGGCCGCATAACTATTGTCGTTTTCCACACATTTCCACATTTAGGGCTGTAGTCGACTAAAGACATTCATGGTCCACCAAAGACATGTTCCATCGACTAATTAATTGACTAAAACGGGGTGCATAGCAAAAGCTCTGAATTAAAAAGGATGTTTTTGCTAGAAGAACTTTTTAGCTGCAACTGTCCTCTAACAGCATGCATAGGGCTTCATGTAAAAATACAACAATGTTCATGCATCGACCCATTAATCGTCTAAACAACTACATCTGTACGTTAGTAATTTACATTTTACTCATTGTAAAAAAGCAAGTTTTGAACTTCCTGTTCAAACTGTAGAACTGAAAAGCTTTTGCCTTTATTTAAATGTGGACCATAACAAGTAGCAGATTTTAGCATGTTTTTGTTAGAAGGTGTCTTCATTTCCATTTGAAATCTGAAAGGGTGCATGGTAGCAGAGTGGTTAGAGCACTGGCAGACTATAACACTCTCGATCGATCTCTCTGGGTGGAGTTTGAATGTTCTCCCTGTGTCACCGTGGGTTTTCTGCGAGTTTCTCCGGTTTCCTCCCACCTCCAAAAACATGCATGTTTAGGTTAATTGGGCATCACTGTAAATTTCCCTTAGTGACTGAATGAGAGAGTGAATGGTTGTCTGTCTATCCCTGCGACAAGTTGGCCACTGCCCAAGGTGTCCCCCGCCTAAGGCCAAAGTTACTGGGACAGGCTCCAGTCACTACCGAAACCTAACGGGATTAAGCGGTAGAAAATGAATGAATGAATGTTTTTCGAGCATAAAGGACAATACAAGAATATTCAAAGATGCATGAATCAATCCAAATACAGCTTTGAGTAAACTAATGATGAGAGAACACTGTTGTAGCATGAATACAAACTCAGAAAAGTGCATTTTACATAACATATCTCCTTCAATAATAACAAAAACAAGCTCATATTCACCATCCGGCCTTATGAACGTCATCACATTTTCACATTTTAGAACATAAACCAATTAATAGCTCCTGTTTTCTACCTTTGGGAACAAAACACTTTTCTAAATTGTTTCAAATCAGCATCTCAGGCAAGACAAGTTTATTTGTTACAGCACAGTTTGTTCATACAGAGCCCCATTTACAAAGCCAGGTGCTAAATTGTGAGTATAAACAGGAAAAAAATGCATGTGCTACTTGTGAGCGTTTTGCATTAACAATTGAAAGAGACACATAACATCTTCAAACTAATGTGCACCACTTCACTTTTTTGCTTTTTTATTGCCTGTATCAGAGACAAATGTCTTCTGTGTCAGGTTTTTACTCCCCCTTAACCTATTTTGCATGTGAGCAAACGATTAAAAATGAGGTCCAAGGTATTCAAAGTTCTTTACATGGCAGGAAAAGATGCATTGAAATCACAATGCAAAGCAACATAATTAAAAGTAGGGCTGGGCGTCTGGGAAAAAATTATCACGATTTTTTTCTCATATCGCTCAATCTCGATTTTCGATTCGATTTAGCTTAACCTTTCAAAAACAAATGAAAAATGCCATTCATGAACATAAACAAACTAAAACTTTTTCTTTGTCCCATTCATTTGATTTTTTTGAAACTGTATATCATTATTCTGTCTCTAAGATTGACTTTTGCTCCAAAAACAATTTTTACTGACAAAAGTTTGGTTTTCGATCTTCGATTTCAAAACCCACCACCAAATAATTGACGATTCGTTTCGATCGATCTCGATCTCTCGATTTTTCGATTAATGGCACAGCCCTAATTAAAAGCATACATATACATTATAGATTTTATTTTAGAGCTGAAAATGTCAGAGAAGAGCCTGGCTACACTTCAGGAAAGACTTCTGCGGTGTCTTGCTTCCATCTGATGCTAAAGTAATTAATTGAGAATTGCACTGTAATAGACAAGATAGCTTCAGAATTTGACCAAACTAGAGGCAAAATATAAAAGTGTTTGGATGTACAGTAGTTCATCATCTTGTCCTTCTCAGTTGCATTAAGCAATTTAGCGTACTGACAAATTGTTATGAGCAAAAAAGGGACAAAGCAATGTAACACATGCTCCTATTTGCAGCAAAGCAGTTGAACATAGGTACATAAGCTCTTATTTCTTTCTGCTGGAAAAAAAACACAAAACATTGTGAAGGATTTCCCCGATTAAAACAATTGTGGCAAATGGACAAAACTTTTTGGATTGTTTTTTTTTTTTTCTAAAGAGTGCACTGGATCAGAAAAAAATAGCTTCTTGTTCTCGAGAGAACATGAGGGCAAAACACAACAACAACGACAGAACTAAATCCCTATAATTTTCCAGTTTCTACTCAGAGGAACATCAAGGTTTCTTTTTAAGTCTGATAATAGGACTGATATCTAATACGGATGACATGATCCAATATAGAGCTTTTGACATTGTCTATTAGGATTTGACATTGTCCAATAGGAGGTTTGACATTGGATCCAATAGGATTTTGACATTGCTCCAATAAGGATTTTGACATTGTCCAATAAGTTTGTGGACATTGTCCCAATAGGATTTTGACATTGTCCAACTAAGATTTTGACATTGTCCAAATAGGATTTGACATTTTGGCACAATCTTCAGATTTTCGACATTGTCTAATACGATTTGACATTCGTCCACATAAGAGTTTTGAACATTGTCCCCGATAGATTTTGACATCTGTAATAGCGATTTGGACATTCATCTGTCCAAATAAGGTTTTGACATTCGTCCAATACGATTGGACATTGTCCAATAAGATTCTGACATCCGTCCAATAGGATTCTTGACACTTTGTCCAATAGATACTTTGATCATTGTCCCAATAAAGATTTGATATTGTTTCAATAAGCTTTTTGACATTGTAAAAATAAGGACTTTTGGCATTGTCTATAGACTAAATAAATAATCGCCAATACACATTTTTGACATTGTCCAAATAGGATTTTGACACTGCTAAATAGGATTTGATAATTGCTTCACATGGGATTTTGACATTGATCCAAACAGGATCACATGACCATTGCGAATAGGCTTTATGACTATTGATTAAATAGGATTTTGATATTGCTTCAATCTGGATTGTGACATTGTCCAATTAGGATTTGACATTGTTAAAATAGGATTATTGACAGTGTCAATAAACTTCTGACAGTGTCAAATAGATTGAACAATTTGGTCCAATAAGTGACATTGTTTAATTAGGCTTGTTGAATTGTTCATTAGGATTTGACCTATTTTCCAATAGACTAAATAAATATCCCCAATAACATTTTTTACCATTGTCTTAATTAGGATTTTACATTGTCCAATAGGATTGACATTGTCTATGGATTTTGCACACTGGTCGCAATAGGATTTTTGACATTGACCGAAATAGGATGTATTGAACACTGTCCAGAATAGATATTTGAACATTGCTCCAAATAAGTTTATGACATTGTCCAATAGCGAATCCTTGACTTGTCCAATAGATTTGACATTGATTCCAATAGGAAATTTTCGACATGTCCAATAGGATGTTGACATTGTCATTAGAGATCATTGACATTGCCAAAAATTTTGACATTGTACCAATACGGATGTTGACATTGTCCAATAGATGATTTACTATGTCCAATAAAGGTTTTGGACAATTGTCCAATAGGATTTGACATTGTACCAATAAGATTTAACATGATTCCAATAGGATTTTGACATTGTCCAATAGGTTAACATATCCAATAGGATTTTGATTGTTCCAATAAGGTTTTTGACATTGTTAAATAGGATTTTTGGCATTGTCTAATAGACAAATAAATATCAATACATTTTGACATTGTCCAATAGATTTTGACATTGTTTTATAGGATTTTGACCTTGTCCAGTTCGATAAATAAATACCCAATTAGCTTTAGATATGGTCCAATAAGATTATAAAAGAAACCTTTTAAGATTTCCTTTGTCTTCCTAGATTCTTATAGAATAAAGTAAAATCTCATAAGATTTTTTAACTAGGGTTCACGTTGATACAGTATCAGTGGCACAAAGTGGGACTAAAACTCAAGCAGAACAACATAAACAACTAAACTCAATTGGCTGTTGTTCGGTTGCTCAGAATTTTAATTGCCACTTACTAATTAAAAATGTACTTGTGGAACTGCTGCGTCCAAGTAATTTCTGTTTCTGGATTAATAGAGTTTCTTTAAGTCTGAGAATTAATGAAAGAGGTTTTGAAACTAAGTCAGTGTTGTGCATGGCTTTGTGTTATTAAAAGGTTTCTGGTTTTGCTGGATAGTGTTTGGACTTCAACAAGTGCAGCCTCAAAGCAGAGGCAAAGGTTCATCAAGCAAAGTAACAAAATATCTGATCTTGTCCTAGTTGCTACATTGATTAACACTTTGTCATTGATTTGGCAAAACGTGTTACAAAATTGTTGAAATGTGATGTGTTTGACAATGAGAATGAAAAAGAAATGAAAGATTTTATTGGTTATTTGTTGTGGTGATTGTAATCGTGAAAAATCATGTAACTAAAATTTGATATTGTGTTGCAGAAGCTTACCCAAAAGGAGAATACTGAATCAAAAAAGTGATGAGATGAGCTCACAGTTCAATTTTCAGTCAAGCTAACTACAATTAGCATTAGCTCACGGCTCACTAACGTTGCTTTTGGTTTGTAAACAATAATAACTTGCATTAGCAATACTGCCTATTTACAAAGATGTTACAACCAAAGAAATTCTTGGTTGACTAAAATTTTGTCCCATCGACCGATTAATTGACTAAAAGGGGTGTGGCCAAACTCTGAAGCTAAAAAGTATGTTTTGTTCTGACTGTATTTGACACAAAAGTGTGCTAAAAAAGTAAACTTGGTTTTGGAGTTGACAAAAAGCTAACAATTTATATAGAAAATGAATCTGACCGTGTGTTTATGTAACAAATGCAGATAAGGCCAATGATTTGGCCCCAAAATCTTCAGCCAATTCACTACTTTTATTGTTCAACACATTCACAAGTACAAGAAAAGGGGTTGAAATTAATTATATCTATCATAATATATGAGAATATTTTAAGATGTGCCAATAGAAAATTTTAGCCGATTTCAAGTTAGAATGAATGTGTATTTTTCATATTTTAAATAAAAACAAGTTATTTTATGCTTGTTCTATTGGCAATCTTATTTTAAATCAGTCAAAATCGACTTTAATCTGTTGAAAAGGGCTTCTTTCACACTCAGATTTACTTGTTCTAATTTAAGTTGATCAATGTAAATCCTTACCATCAAATAAAGGAATAAAAGGACTAATAAATATGTTTTTTGACTAAGAATGCATCGACCGATTAATCAACTAAACGACTAAAGAACTGCAGCACTACAAAGCTGAAAGTCTAAATCCAAGTTGCTTTGTGAACTAGAAGTCTTCACTCAGTAGAAGCCAGTGTGTGCTACAGGGCAGTCTGCAGCTGACTTTAAAACACTCCACGCTTGAGCTGCCCAGGGGGACGCAATGCAAGCGGACACAAGGGGCTGTTTGAGAAACCTCGAAAAACAAGTGAGGAGCGCAGTCCGGCCCCCCTCCCCCCTCCCGCACGCCCCACACGCTCAAATATGGATGACTTTAATATAGAATCTGACCTCATATTTTTTTGACATTCTGGAAATTCTTCCCTTTTGGAGCGCAATAAAATATATAGATGATTTGCATGATTTATGGAAAGCTTGGACAGGAAAGCAGGCTCGCATGGCTAATGTGCTGCAATAATTTCATGGTTAAGATGAGTCTGAAGTGTTGGTAAATACATATGAAGAAGAAGCATATGTGATTAACTGTGGTGAAATAACATATGGCTGATTGCAACATACAGTGTGTTAATGGAAATGTGTAGTTAAAATGCATGAGAAAAGTATCATGTATCACAGGAAACATTGCAACATGTTACCACAGATGCAATGTATAACTTAATTGACAATGTGGAGAAAAATGAATACATATATAAATGCTTACAGATGATCTTTTTAGGGTAGCACCAGTGTTTCCAGTGCAAATACCATTATTAATAAGTTGACTTAAAGTATATGTGTATTAGGGCCGACCAATATGGAACTGATACCGCTAAGGAGGAGGCTGGGGTTGCCAATAACCAAAATGACAAGTATAACCAGAAAAATACTTCTTTATAAGAAGCAGATGATTAAAAAAAACAGCTCATTAAAAAGGTGATTAAAAAAAAAGCTTTAGTGATTTTACTTGGATTTAATTACATCACATTTAGTGTTATTTTGACTCCTATGAGTGACTTTAAAAGCTTGAAATGTGTTTGTATAACATTATTTTGATAAACTTGTACAACTGAAGTGAATTCAAGAGGCTTAAGGCTCATTATTAAGCACAGCGCCTCCACAATTAAAATGCACAAATGCCGACCATTTATACATCTTTTTATGACTAATTTACATGTCAGTGTATTTTGATTTCACATAATCAATTTATGTTGATAAAAAATTGCTGTAGTTCAAACCAGGATTTTAGCGGAACCAATAGAGCTCAGGACACCACACATCAGTTGAAGTTTCAGTTGACCTAATGCTAAACCATTGAGCTAAATGCTAAATACTGAAATTAGCATTGATTAAAGCATATTCTTACACCACAGATTCATTAATAAATTTACCATTACATACCCTGCAGTTTATTGAATTGTTCCAGAACTGTTTTGTGTATTTTTTTATATTGCATTGGCAAATTTATTTAAATGAAATCATAGAAAACTTGCAACAAATGAACTGCTTATTTTAGCTACATATTTTTGTTGGACTGGCACTGCGTGTGTTGGGCTTTTTTTTAAAGACTTGGTCACTAGTTGTACATCTGGCCACTGAAATGTTTTATTGCACTATTTTATTTATTGTTAGTATTATTTTTGTCTAATTGCACCAGCACTCACTTTGGGTGGAGCTGATTCCTCCAGAACTACATTTCCTATGTAAGTTTTATTTCAGGCATAATGTAGAAACTGTCTTTCCACTTCGGCTTTGCGCCAAGTGGAAAAGGCACAACACCACTTACTTTTTTCAGGATTTAACGATGAATTTGATTGATTAAAATTATGTTAAGGCAAGTAAAGAAGGAAGCAGCAGTAAAAGCATCTGAACTCTTCCTGCTTTTGAAAAGAGGTGTATATACAATAAAACAACCAAGTTGATCTTATCTTACCTTTTTGGTCATCTAAAACGTGTAAGAAAGATCCATGTCAGTCAGTATTTGACTCTTTGGGATGTCAGCTAAATGTCTGTCCAAAGAGTTGCAAGCTTGTTTTCCTTTTAGGTCTCAAAAACCTGCTCATAAGCTGTAATAATATCTAAGCAGATTGTGAAGAATTAGGTTTCAAAACATACTTACCTTTTCTATAAAATAAGCTTCCCCGGTTTTAAGACGTCTTCAGATCATTTTCTCCACTGCTCCCGATGTCAGAGATCCCACATGGAGCTGCTCTGAGTCACACCTGTCTGTCATCTCTATGGACTTTTCATTACCTCGAGTGTCGCCGAATCCAATCCAATATTCTCACGCTGGCTCTTTTGGTCGTCACTTATTAAGCACCAATGTTCCCTATTAAATAAAAATACGATAAGCCAACCTCCTCCTGCAATCTCTCTCCGCTGCCACAACCTAATGTGACTGAAAGCTGACCTCTTTATTATGAAATATTCTTGTATAGAACTGTATATGCACTTGTGACTTACTTATGATCCCAGAAGTAGGGCTGTTTTTCTGTAATCAATTAATCGGTCGATAGAATCTTAGTCGACCAACATTTTTTTAGTGGATGAATTATTTTATTTATATTGAACAGCAACAAAAAGAGAAGAATCAGATGCATTTTTGTAACTAAATCATGGTCTAGTCTGTCTTCTAACACATTTTCTATCTAAATTGTTGTTTTTACATGAACTCCATTGTATTTTTAGTTGTTTTTTTTTTCAAGCACATTGGGTCAAATAAATGTCTTTTGTTTAGTTGCTGAGCACACCTGCACTCTTTTTAGTCGATTGATTGGTTGATGGGACATGTCTCAAGTCGACCAAGAATTCCTTGGACAACAGCCCTAACAAAAAGACTTGTGACTTGACTCTTCGAGAATTGAGACTTGACTTGACTTGAGATTATTGACTTGATATGACTTGGACATGACAATGAAAATGATAAAAGATAGGGAACTCTAGATAGGACTGGGCAATCTAATCATGATTTTTTTTTTTCTCATGTTGATCTATCTCAATTTTCAATTTGATCATCTCAAACAGAAGAAAAATGCCATTCATGAACATAAACAAAAACTTTTAATATGTTGATTAGATTATTCTAAACTACAATTATTCTGTCTCAAAGTTTGATTTTTTCTCCAAACTACCCACAACCAAATAATTGACGATTTGGTTCGATTTGATATCAATCTCTCAATTTTTCGATCAGTGGCCCAGTCCTTATTCTAGAATCGGACTTGGACTGTTGACTTAGACTTGACTTGGACTTGTGGTTTGGGTCTCGTGAACATCTCAAGTCTTTCAAACATAAATATTTCAGCACTTCCGGTTATATTCTCTTTGACGCCGTCTTTTCTCAGACTCAGCAGCAGCGAGGCGGGACACCACTTTTCACATAATTTCGGACCGCACAAACATTTAAAATGTGTTTTAACTCTGCAAAATAATATGCTGCATTCAAATTTTGCGGGGAAATCCAATATAAAAGACTTTACATCATTAATTTCTGAACCAAAACTAAATGGGCAAGACTAGACACTAACCAGGTCTGAACAAAGACTAACCCAGAACCAAACAAGGCCTGAAGCAGAATTAGGACTAAGCCAGCTACTTTAAACCAGGTTTATAGCGCTAGTTACTAAATAAAGAAGAGATGTATTTTCTAATGTTTGAAAGGTGGGTGGTAGGCCATATTTAACTGGTTAGAGGGCCTGATTTGGCCACCAGGCCTTATGTTGAGTAGCCCTGATTTATGCCAAAATATATAACAAACAATGTTCTAATCAACTGATAGTCTTTTGTTGAATAAGTAGCTTATTATAGGCTTTTTCAGTTGCTTGTTTTTCTCTAAAAATCTGGCAACACTGATCAATCTTTGTTTAAAAATTGTTTAAAAATGCCTTCTTCCTTCTTATTTTTTCTTCTTTTTCATTGGTTGTCATTGTCTTGCTCTTAGCGAGTGACAGTTGGATTTAGCCAATCACAGTGAAGAAGGAACTTACTGAAAAATATGATTTGATTAACCTCAAAGATAATCAAAAAACAGACACTCAAGAACTATAATGACATTAAAATTTTGACCTGGTTCCAAGAAAATGTTGTTAATTTTTTGCCACATGGCCCATCGCCACATACCACCAATGTATGTAATTCTTAGTCAGAACTTGGATTGACATTTATATATGAAATCTGATACACGCTGCTCCCTTGGCGTTTCATCCTTGATTTGGTGCTTGAGCAGGGTTATCAAACTCATAATTGGCCTCTTCTTATGCGAGTTGTTGATTGACATTAGCGCGGTTAAAGCAAGCCAAGATTTCTCCCAAGATAGATGAATTTCCACGCTCTCCATGGCACTTAATTTCAGTTGGATGTGTTCGGGTCTTCAGATGTTTTGGTGTAAGACTGAGGAGGAAGAAAAGCGTAGCGGTAATTGGGGTAAAATGTGGGGAAGAATCGTTTAATCTACGCCCAGTTGAAGTTTAGGAGGGCTTGAAATATTTAATAATGCCCCCGCAAGAAACTACAACTCTACAACTCTAGTTAAAATACAGATTCTGCTGGGTTTTAGATTCAGAGTGTAATTGTGGGTTCTCTGACTTCCTTCCAGCGCCCAAAGATATGTCAGTGTAAGCAGAGTTTCAATCCAAATGGCTTGTTGTGAAAAGTGAAGATACATTGTAGTTTGCATCAGTTTGACTTTGTGGGACTGGCCATGATGATTGAAAATGGTGACACAATTTGAATCTGCTTTTCTCTTGAAATGATCATATTGTGATTCAATTCAGATCATCATGTGTGAGCCTTATTGATTTTCAAGAAACAGAAAGCCTCCGAACGCTGAATTGGATGCTGTGAGCCCAGTGTATAGGGGTCTTGTATTTAACAATTTAGTTTAATTTCTATTTAAATACAATTTCAAAGCTAAAGGTACAAAGGCAACTGGGATATTTCCTACTTCCCACTTGTAAAAATGCGCCGGAATGCCAATCGACCTGGTAAATCCCACAGACATCAACATTTATAAAAGGTTAATCTGTAGGGTTTAACTGCCACAAAAACAATGTAAACATTGGGTGTAGAGCTGTGCAATATATCAAATTTTAGATATCGAGAATGTAGTTTTTAAGATATCCAAATATTGAATATCGAGTACTGTTTATAGTTAAAATTGCCACAAAAATAACCCTGTAAGAATAGAAAATGATGCTAGTAACTTTCAACTTAGAATATAGATGTAATATGTCTGCACTTGTGTGATTCATTTGGAAACATTTCACATTGTTCATCCCATTGTGACATCCCAGAATTTCCATTTTCCTTCAACCAGAAGTTTGCAGCACAAATTAATCTTGTTCAAAGTCAGTTTTTGTTGTAATACAAAGTGATCGGGTCTAGTCACTAATGGAAATCACCAGATTGAAACAGTTTGAAATTATCTTTTAGATATCTCATGACAAAATCAGAAATCTTGTTCACCATCTAGAATCATGACATCATTGCATTCTACAACTTGAACGCAGCCTATTGACGTAATAATCGTCTGAATATCGTTATTGAGATATTCCCCAAAAAAATAACGAGATATTAATTTTTATCAATATTACCCAGCCTGAATTTGGTGCAGGTTTTTAACGTTACTTTTGTTTAGCCTAAAGGTTAGCATTAGCTATAATGTGTATAATTAGTTGCTTCTGAAGAGCTGAAACATGTCAAAAAGGTAAATACAACTCACTAAAAAGTTGTCTGAATAGAAGAAATCGGTTACTGCTAGTTGATTTGATTGGAGCGCTGGAACTGGTATTTTTCAATTAGAAATATCCCAGTTCCAGTTGCCTGTAACGCAGCAAAAGTGTGCTTCCGGTACAAAGTGGGCAATGACAAGCGCTAGTTTCTAAGCCAAGGCACAAGATGTCAAAAGTGTCACTTCCTGTGGCTTCTGCACAATAAAATCCTAAACATATTCCAGCTGAAAGTAGACTTTTATTATGAAAGAGTCCGACAGAGCACCAGTGATTCTTGCTCTTCAATCTCAGGCTGTCGACAGTTCATTGATTTTGCTCAGATGTTGCCGTGGAGACATATTCAGCGCACTGTAGGTGATTTAACCTGAAATTAATGCACACCAGTTAACTTTGGCATTCTCACTGATCATGGTAAAACAAGGTAAAATGTTTCTTAATTCTTCTTTAATTGAATACATTTGTTATTTTGTTGAAAAAGCGGATTGTTATATAAGCAAAATGACCAAAAGAAACAAAAGTTGAAAACCTCTAATCTCTTCTTATGCAACCATACTAACATCAGTATGTGTCTGTCTCAGTTCAAACGATTTCCCGCTTAGAAAACAGCCCCGTTCTCTTTTGTCTTAATGTTCCAAACCACATGAATCCTGGAGTTGTTGTTGCAGCTGCAGGTAGAAGTCGCTTTGGCCCTGAGCTCTGCAGAAAAAGCACCTGAGCGTGAACTTAGTGCCTCCGGTGGCCACTCGGAGTCAGTGCGGTAAAATGAATGAGTGACACTTGAGCTCCACATCCACCACACGAGATGGAGAAGTTTAACCTTTAGCTGAAGTGTAGTTTGGCTCTGTGGACGTTTGTATTTTGGCAGTGGTTCTCGATAAGTAAGAACAATGACAGTAGAATGACAACAGAGTGGATAGAAAATATGTAGAAGTCATCCTTTTTCTAAATTAAATTATCTTTGGCATTTACCTCAAAGTGGAAAAGGCATCTGTTATAATAGAATTGGAAAGGTTTTTTTGTTTTTTTTTATCAAAATTGTGGACATGCATTTTCAGTTGGCCTAATGTTAAACAATAAAGATTTTACATTGGTAAATACAGAAAATAGTGTTGATTAAAGCACATTCTGACACTATAGAGCAGGGTCCAGTTGGGGGAAGTTTTTCCAAGTCAAGGTCCGGAACTCCACAACGGGGTTTCTTTTAAGACCTTTTTAAATTTGACTTTATTATTAAAAATAAATACAAAAATATTTGTTTTTTACAGAATCACACATAATCTTTTCCTTTAAGAATGTATTTGATGGTACATCTGACCTGTGCTGTGGAGGAAAATAGTGTTTTTGCTTTGATCAAAACTGATCATTGACTCTGTGATGGAGCTGTTCTAACTGTACTGATTCGACCCTTTTCTGTCCCACATCCGTCTCTCACTGTCAGTCACTGAATGAAGCCATGTGATTGGCTGATTGGCGATAGGACACACGTGATAACCTCTTGTACTTTATACATGAAGAATCACACAAAAAGCACTCTGAATTGCGTTCATTACACGCACACACTCGCGCACATACACACAAACACGCTCTCTAAATGCAAGTACATCTATGAATCTACTGACCCAGAGACTAGACCGCACCGTCATGAACTGCATGTTTCTGTCTATGGCGCTGTGCCAAATGTGAGAAGGACCGGAATCCGCCTTTTGGTGACCTAGGATATAGAGTGAAAGATACATTTATCAGTACTATTTATTTGGTTGTTCCAGTTGTTTTGTTTATAAAAGTCTAGCAAACGGGCAACAAACATGCCGGTTTTGCCATTATTTCTATGGTAACCGTTGTAGCTTGCCACTTTTGGATCGCTCATGGAAGTTTAGTTTTTTTCTTCTCGAGACTAGCTGCATGTTTCATTCTCCTCAAGTCCAAGTCCAGGAGGATTGTCTTTTCTTCATTTTAAAGTTCAAATATCTGCTCTAAACTCATGTAAGTTAAGGTGATCACATAAACAAAGCCAATTGTGCTGCCTTATGTCAAAAAGAAAGAGCACAAGTATTTCCCTTTTATGTGACCTCCTCTGGGTTTTTGTGCTCATCCATTTCTCCCCTCTGCTGGTGAATTGTGAAACTGCATCATGTATTTGACTGTAGACAAAATCAGCACGTGCATCAGAGAGTCTCTATCGCCACATATAATAAAAGTCCAATGACGGAAAATAAGGTGATTGGCGAGCCTGATCTCACCAGAAAGCGTACATTTACCACAACATTACACAACATGTAAATTAGTATGATTAGCACAAGTTCACGTCTGTTTTGCGTAATTATAGTACGCGTCACAGTCCCTGTTAATTTCAATGGTGGTTGTTAAGACATGTTCTTAATTATGAATATTAATGAAATCCTGATTCTAATCTTAACCTGCCCAAGCCCCAGACCTAATCTACCCATTTTAGTAACTTATGCCTGAACTACCTGTTCACCTGAAAAAACGTCCCCACGTGGCTGCAACCAAAACTCATCCTTTTTGACGCTGTGAAATATCGTGCTAAATATACGGCGTAACATACGTAAATACTAAAATAGCTGTTAACTCATGCTCAAAATACGCTGTTCTGTCGTGGTAAAAGCACGCCATCTAGTGAGACTGTGTTGGATTGGCAGGAAAAGAGTTAATTTTGGCCAATATTTGTGTGGACAGTTACTAGGACATGAATTCAGACATTCTTAAATGTACATTTCATCCACAAGGAAACTCAAAACGCCTTACAGGATAATCTTAAAGGTAAAATATTGTACACAGGAGAACAGGGAGTTGTTCATGTGGTTAGATAGACTCCTCCGCATGCCTAAAAATGATTCATTGCTTTGTTGCCTTGTAAACATGTGTTTCTCTTTCATTCCCTTTTCTTCCCTAAACAAGTCTATTCTGGCCTCCTCTGTTTCACCGAACACTACTACTCTGTTCATTACATCTTTATTCCCGCGTTAGTTGAACGGAGCAGCTCTATCTGACTCTCGCCTCTCTTTCACAGACTGTTTATTTGAGATGCAGAGCTGGTTTGGGTCTCTGGTGACTACTGCCAGCTGTTATTACCTGACAGGTTAGTCCAGCAGACAGATAGCTCATGATGGCCCGGAGAAACGGCTAGATTCCTCCAAGACATCGTTTGTGCCTCCAATTTGACTTTAATATCACACAAATGTCTCTGAGGCGCCAGGACAAATGCGATAGCGGGCTGCAGGCTGTGAAAGGATGAACACAATCTTCTATTTCTAACACGACTTGAGACTAAACAATTTTGTGAAATGAGAGGGAAGTTGAGGAGTATTTTGTCACAGTTGTAGTCTGTTAACTAAAAGATTATTGACATGAAGTGTGAATATTTGGGGAATGATTGTATAATAATCATGTTTAAGATTGTACATGAGGTTATTAGACTGTAAGCTTTAGAGGAGCAACTGTACACTAGAATTATGTTTGATTTAGTTTGGTTTTGTGTTGGCTCAGTATATTCTGGTACATTTTCAGTTCAGATAAAACAGAAGAAAAAACAGCAAAACAATTCAACTTAACTTATAATGAAGGGCTTACGGATCTAAGGGTCTGTGTTGTACACTAAAATTAAATATTAATTAATTTTGCCACCAGGTGGTGGCAGTGGGTCGACTCAAGGATGAGAGCTGGAAATTTGGCCTTTGACCTATCACCCCTGTGCCATAATACAGTATAGCTAGGAACATTATTGTCATGGACGCAAATAGGAGGAAACTCTTAAATGTTCCATGCTAGACAGGCTGGAAATACTGTGCAGAACTGCTACTTTAAATGACTAAATTATCTGAAACAGATATGTGTGGGATTCCTTTTAAAATTCTGAGAAGAAATAATCACTAAATGTTTCTTTCTTTATGTGTTTTTTCAGGATGCTGCCTGTGACTAAAGACACATTTGAAGAAACATCAAGGTCCTTTTTCTGACGTCCACAGTCTGAAGAAAAGTCCTTCCTGTGTTGCTCTACATTTAAGCTATTATTGACCAAATCAAACTTGTCTCAGAGCCTACGTGAATTTTACCGGACGGGAATAAAAAAACTGCAAGACAACTGAATGTGACTGGACAAGTAACAGGATGCTGCACCGTCTCCACAATCTCTCATTTAGACCATCAACTGTGACCGAAAACTATCCCAAACCCTCAAGAATGCGACCGGCGATGCTCTGGTGGTTAGCTCTGACGCTGCAGGCGCTAGCGTTAGCCTAGCCTACGCCATGCAACACTACCCGTCAGGCTGGGGCCATTACGACGTGTGCAAATCCCAAATCTACACCGAGGAGGGACTGGCCTGGGACTACATGGCGTGCCAGCCCGAAGCCACCGACATGACAAAGTACCTGCGCGTGACCCTTGACCCCCCCAACATCACGTGTGGAGATCCCCCGAAACCTACTGCGCTTTGGTGAGTTGTGAGCCGAGATCGGTGGAGGGGTGATGGAGACAAATGAGGCACCGAGTACTGGGTCAGGGAGAAAGGGAAAGAGAGGGGGAGGGAGGGAAGGAGGGAGAGAAAGAGATGAAGAGAGAGCAGGAGAGACAGAGAGGGAGAAGGAGAGAGAGAGAGAGGGAGGGAGGAGAGAGATGGGAGAAAGCAGGAGAGGGAGGGAAAGAGGAGAGACAGAGAGGAGAAGGAAAGAGAGAGGGAGAGAGAGAGCAGGAGAGGGAGGGAGAGAGAGAGAGGAGATAGCAGTGAGGAGGGAAGGAAAGAGGGAGAGATGAGAGAGGAGGAGGGAGAGGGAAAGAGCGAGCAAGAGAGAGAGGGAGAGAGAGAGAAAGGAGGGAGGGAAAGAGGGAGAAATGGAGAGAGATGGGAAAGAGGAAGAGCCAGAGAGAGAGAAAAAGGGAGAAGAGAGAGGAGGAGGGAGAAAGACAAAGGGAAAGAGACAAATGGAGAGAGAGAGAGACCAAGAGGGAAAGAGAGAGATGAAGGAGAGAGAGAGAGTAGAGAGAAAGAGGAGGGGAAGAGAGTGAGAAGAGGGAAATAGAGAGAGATGGGTGAGAGAGCAAGAGAGAGAGATGGGAGAAAGAGAGACGAGGGAGGGAGAGAAAGAGGGAGGGAAAGAGAGATATATGGGAGAGGGAGAGAGAGCAAGCGAGGGAGAGAGAGAGATGGGAGAGGGAAAGACAGATGGATAAAGGGAGAGAGAGTAGGGTAAAAAAAATCATTCCCGATATAATCGATACTAAAACCATATCGATACTAATTTTAACAAGAATCGATATTAAATACTATTTTAATAATGTAAAAAAAAAAAAATAAAAAAGTTAAAATCTATCAAACAAAAAAATTAAAGTCGAATTGTATCGAGTATCGAGTTTTTTTCAAGTATCGAACGAGTTGAAATTGTATCGTGACAACATGAGAGAGAGCAAGAAGAGAGAGAGGGAAGGGTGGGGAAAAAAGGAAAGGGAGAAGAACACAGAGAAAGAGAATGACTGACTTTGACATGTGTATTGAGTATTCATTTGAGCAAGTTCAAAAAAAGAGAAGAGATTTAAACATCAACAACATTCTAAATACAAGCAGGGAGTGGCAAAAACGCTTGAGAGCCACTGGTGAAGTTTTCCACTTACGCTGACTCTGGGACCACCTGCAGCTGAGCTCATTTTTTCTCTCTCTCTTTAAGTAAGATGTTTGGATGAGGAAATTATTTGTTGCGAGCAAACAAGAAAGAGAGAGAGTAGGGGAAAGAAGAAGACATAAAAGAGAAAAAGAGATTGAGGAGAGAGAGAGAAAGGTGTGTAATAGAGAAGAAGAGAATGGAAATAGAATATAGAGGAAGAAAGAGTGAGGGATGGAAGAGAAGGAGGGAAAAGGGGATACAATTAGAGAAAAAGAAAGTGGTAAAATTAAGAAAAAGAAGAAAAGAGAGAAAAAGGGAGGTGGAGCTGTGAATGAGAGGGAAAGATGAGGAATGAATACACAGTGAAGGAATGAAAATAAAGAATAAAGGGGGAGTGGGTGAATGATAGAAAGACAGGAAAGGGAGAGGGAGAATAATAAGGAGAGGAAGAGAACAAGATAGTTGGAAGAAATAGAAGAAAGAGAGAAAATGAAGGCGAAAAGGGAAGAGAGTGGGGTAATTGTGAGAACCTATGAGAGAGGAAAGAGAAGAGAAGAGCAAGAGACAGTGGGAAAATGGGAGAGAGGAAGACTGAGTGAGATAGAGAGAGTAGATAGACGCTAAAAAGAAGAGGAAGAATAATAAGGAGGGGAAGAGTTTGGGGAGAGAGAGAGAGTGTACATGGGAATATGGCGTCAGAGTTGTGGAGATTAATGGCCGTTCGCTCAGAGCCAGTCAAGTGTTACACAGGGGCACAAGATGGACTCAGCAGAGAGAGAGAGAGAGAGGAGAGAGAGAGAGAGAGAGAGTGAAGGAGCAATGATACGACGTACAGTTAAAGGCTCTGAACTCATTTGGAACTAATTGAAGTGAATTTAGTTTTACAATCTAGTTTTCGTTTACTCTAAGCATGAACTGCCCAGATTGTTTGAACATCCCCGAGTGAACCCCACCCACTCATTTCCTTTCTCAGTTTGTCTCTGGGTTGATATGTTGCTTCCATGTGGTTCTCATCCAACTGAATCGATGCTGGCATAACGCTGTCTTTCCTCGCGGCTGTTTTCTTTTCTCTCTCAGCATATTGACTTATAATGTGGAAACAACACAAGTATCTAATCTGCTGCTAAAGACTTTTTATTATTTAATGCAATCCGCTTCATTAATATTATGGGACCTGGCGAATTCAAAGCAAGTTTTCCCAAATGCATTTTTTTCTGAACAGAGTCCCAAGCTTTACCATCTTGAGCTGATCAAGGTTGTGTAGGTTTTTGCAGTGGGTTTGTTGATATATGTACTTCAAACATTTGACATTCATAACTTTAAATTTACTTTTTTTTTTTTTTAAGAATCTTATTCATCGTATCTCTCCATTAAAATTGAGAGTAGACTTCCAGGTACATCTTATGATCTCTCTGAAGTTTGCATGTTCTCTCCGTGTCACTGTGGGTTTTCTCAGGGAAATCCGGTTTCCTCCCACCTCCAAAAACATGCATGTTTAGGTTGACGAGGCATCACTGTAAATTTCCTCGAGTGAATGAATGAGAGAGTGAATGGTTGTCTGTCTAATAACTCAACGAGCTGGCCACTGTTCAAGGTGTTGCCCACCTGATACCCAAAGTCACTGAGACAAACTGCATCACTGCAGAGAATGAAAAGACTTGGGCAATGCACTGTTTTGTTTTGTTTTTTAGCATGGGTGTTTTTGTTAGACTTTCCACTGAGAAGGTTGTTTCCATTGAAGGGAATATGAATTAGATTTTTCACTAGGGATGCACCGATCCAGCTTTTTTAGTTCCGATACAGATCCGGATACTTTGGAATTAAGTATATTTTGATACCCAATATTAACCGATACTAGTTTAAGGACTGACATAGCTTTTTTTTTTTTTCAAAACATACAAAATTTGATAATTCAATCGAAGACCACAATATAATTGAATTTAATTCAATTCAATTCAAAGAACTTTATTTTTCCCGTTAGAGAACTTCACTTGTGGTCTGACACTCACAAACACACAACCAAGACAGGTCAAACACACTTAAAAAACATACACATTTTTATTTATAGCACAAGTCACAACTTAACAACTTAATATGAATACAATGTTGAACATTTAGAGACAACCTGGATCAACATCAGCCAGTAAATAAGTCTCATCATGTCCAATTAAAGGCACAACTAGGATATCGGCTGAACCGATATTTTGACGCTGATACCCAATCCAGCAAATTGTCCTGGATTGGCACCTACATCCAATCCCAGTATCAGAACGGTGTGTTTCTATTTTTCACCCTCAGAAAGCTATAGAGTGTCCCCTTAACATTTAGTTTTTGGTTTTTTTTTTAAGTTGTGTGGAATGAGTCGCTATATTTGATAAATCTGACTTGGATTGGATGTGTACATTTGTAGTTATTTTGATATAAAATGGTTTTATTTATCAAGCTCGCCATCTGCTTCTGCTTGTTTAGTTGGATTTTTACAGTTTCTATTTTCTTTACCAGCCACATAATGTTTATAATAGCCTGTAATAAACTGTTTTACATTGACTCAAGTCTGCAGTAACTATATAACTTTTGCCTGCACGTATTCCTGTTTTGTGTATAACAACAATCATAATCACACTCTAATATCTGTCCATTATCTGTCCTGCCTATTTAACTCCTCCCCTCGCTTTTTCTCTCTCCCTCTTTTACATTTTCCAGCACATTCCCCACAATCCACCATGTTATATCTTTTCATCTTGCCATCCTTATCCCCTTAGGCCTATTTGTCCTACATTAGCATATCTGTATAGTTAACTGTAAACATGCACAGGAGCAGACACAACACAGGCACATCACAGTTAGCAGTGACAGGCCGACCGTATTCATTATGCAACATCTTTCCTCCGCCGCTGCTGCTGCCTTCTCCGTGGTGTCCCATTGGCCCCTATCAGCTATTATCAGCGGTTCAGTGCCGGGCCGCATTTGTTCGCGATCATAGAGAAACAGGCAGTCGGGCCCCCAAAGGCTTTCATACAATTTAATAGAAGACAAGCAAGAAAGTGCCAGCAGCAGCAGTAGCAGACAAGTAAATATTTACAGATTTAAATGAGCGTCTTAAATGGAGGAGTTTTTCTTCTTGTTCCAGATGGCATTGAGGCGTTTTAGTGGCACTGTGGATGGAGGGGAGTCTGCGGTGTCCAATGAGGGGTCGTCTGCAAGGATTTAGATCTGAACAAAAGATTAAAGTGTGTATATGAAAAGAACATTATACAGAGTGAAGTGGTAAAAGAAAACCAAACAAGATTCAACAGAAGTAACTTGTTTTTTAATGTAAGCAGAATCAGTACATTAGTGTAGAATGTTTGCTGTGATTTAAAGAAAGTAGAAAGGCTTCAAAGTTGTCATCTGGACAGCGTTTCTGAATATCAAGATGTTTCAGCTTTCATCTGAAAGTCATTTTCAATCTGATGGAAGTGATCTAAGGCTGTTTTTATACTATGTTAAGCGCATCCCCTAAGGAGGAGCTACTGGTTTGGTGGGTCCTTAGCTTCCCTTCCATTGTTGTCTGCTTCATCTCTTTGTTCTGACTGGGCCAGACTGTTTCAAACTCCCCTCACATGCTAATAGCCCTGGCTACCTATGGTTGTCCATTCAAGAAGAAAACCCATCACTAAACAGGAATGTATATTTAGTTCTGCTTTAATGTTTGAAACTTACTCACAATACATTTTCTAAATGTTATTTGCTCAATATACATTTACATAAGACTAAATGAACTATTTTCTAACAAATTAACTGAGTTTCAACAATTAAAAAAAGCTGCTTTTTGTTCCAACACTGGTATTAGCCAAAGCCGCAGTATTGGAACTGAAAAAGCTGGATTGGTGCATAGAAAAATTACAGTTTAGGATTGTTGCAAGAAGTTGTTTCCATGTGGATCTCATCTCACATTATCTCTGACTGTTTTTGGTGATTGCAAAAACTGTTTTTCATACATTTTGGCTTTTGTTTCTGAAACTGTGGTTCACATATACTGGTGGTTGAGACCTGGGCTGCTTAAGTATTTGTTGTTTTGAAAACCCATCATTTATTATTCTTGTCCATGCTTTACTCTGGCTTAGTTTAATCTCATTAATAAGATTAAGAAGAACATTACCTTAAGTGGTTCTTTGTGTTAAAACTTTAAGAACTCAGTGTTATAGAACCCACATGCTTTAGATCAGTTTATTTCAAAAAGGTCTTCACGATGTAGCCGTCTTCAAAACAGTCACTGTTCTTAGTTGTAATGTGTCATTTGTCAGCTGTTATTACTTTGAAGAATCAGCGCGACGCAACAGGGCAGGTCATTCATTCATATTGACCACACATCCCAAAGACATGATGATATACCCTATAAGCTCCAGAATGTGCAGGGTTGGGTCTTGGCACACTGTTTTTGTGCCCCTTTATTTATTGTTTATACCAGTTAGGAAACAGATTAATTAGAGTGGTTTGTATGAGGGCAGCACAAGAGTTACAATGAAAATATCATTCAGGGTACAATTATTTGGGTCCAACTGAACTTACATTCAGACTTATTTTGTTCCCATATTAAAGAAGACCAATGACATCACAAATCTGGAACATGTACAACAGTGTTTTCTGAGGCTCAGTGGAGAATGAAAAATATCTCACAGACAAAACGTCAGCTGTGTTTGCGATGAGGAGGCAGTGTTAGAACAGGATTTCCAAAAAGTAAATTCTGATTATTATGTGCCCAAGATTGATAGCTTTGTTCACGTTTTAAATTTGCGTTAATATCATAAAATGTTCTTTAAAGACTTCACAGCACATTACCTATTCAAACATTGGAGGTCTCTGTAGCTGAAACATTTGAAGTCATCGTCCTGTGAGTCCGTTCAGCTCGTGGATAAAGTCTGACATTCGCAGCCCTTAATCCGACACATGACATGTTCTGTACACTGGCTCTGTATTCTGCTGCTGTGTCCTCCCCGACATGAGTCCAGGGTAAGACTGTCTCCTCACAGTCTTTTGAAATGACATAATATTTCGTGTCCTGTCCTGTTGTGGTAAATCACGCCTCAGACAGGTGTTCAGCATCAGGGAATTAACCTTGTTTTTATTTTTAGCCATGGACCTTCAGGGGTTCTTCACTGTTATGGTATTAGGGCCGCCGTCCCACAATGCACCAGGGCACTGTTACTATGCTCAACTCTGCTTTAGAAGTCTCCTTTACAACAAAATAGGGATGTAAGAATAAACAGATTTTTACAATGAATTAAAGTATGATAATAATTAGAGTTGCAATAAGTTAATCAATGAACTAATTGATTGCTGACATAATCGCCAACTAGTGTAGTAATCAAATAGAATCTAACTGATCTTCATGTTCTTTACATCCCATGATTCTCAGATTGAACAGAAACGTTTGTTTTTATGTAAAAACTTGTCTAAGTGTTATTATACTAAAGACTTGATTTTTTGATACTAATTATGGTAAGACATAATAAAATAAAAAATTCTTTTTACATCAAATCTCTAGATAATAGACTGACATGTTTTTTGGAGCTAGTTTAGTAAGCTCAAATTTATTGTAGAAATACAGTATTCAGAAAATTTTAAATTTTCTTCTGTTAATGTGGTTTTTAAAGTATTGATACTTGTTCAGAGTAGTTAGTTTCAGTACCAGTTTTAGTATAGATTTAGCATAGATTATTCGTAATATTTTGCCAAACCTAAAATCTACATCCTCAGGACCTCTTCGAGCAATGTTACCTCATCTGAAATTTTGTCAGAAATCTTGTATTCAAGTCACTTTTGCCTTCTCAACAACTAATCGATTAAACAAAAGTATAATCGCCCAACAAATCAAGTATCAAAATAATCATTAGCAGCCCTAATAATAATTATTAAGTAGGACATTTGAGAATTTTGGATGCAATCTTTCTTGGATTTCAGTTTGAATATTAAAAAGAATAAGAGATTAAAGTGTAGTTTTGTAGTAGAGTCAACACCACACTAATTGAGACCAAGACCTTTCCGAGGCCATTGTCCCAAAACCAAGACAAGACCACTGAGAATCACAGAGACAAGTCCAAGAATTTAAAAGTTGCGACTCAGCTAAGACCAAAACTGCGGCCCTTCACAACCATATTTGTCTGCATTAGCATGTTGGGGGCAAGCTAGATTTGTTCATGTAATTCTCTTTGCAGCCAGTAGGAGTACAAGTTTTTCAAGTGCTTTTTGAGCCAAGTAAATTATGAGATCAAAGATATACTTTTTTAGTTTAAGAGTTTGTGCCACGCTTTTTTTTAGTTACTTACAACCAAGCATTTTTTAAAATGACTTTTTTAGGCTCACAAGAACAAGCACCACTATTGAGCATACTTTCCTATTTCTAACAGTTTATTCCACTGAAGTTGTAGCCTCCCTACTTCAGAAAAGGCCAAGTGCACGCTAACTGTGCTATTATGTAGAACAATTATACTGCCTTTTAGTCCAGCAATGACAAGGCTGGTTAAACTAATGCTGTAGCAAAATTATCTAATATTGAGTCTCTAAGCTTCCTGCCTCCGGGAATTAATGGACACGAGGAGATTTCAATATTCAGCGTTTTAATGTTCAACACCAATTATCCAATTAGAGACGACAGATTTATTCGAGGCAATTATAGCAGCGTTTCCCACACAGACTTATGAATGATGACCGTCTGCTTTTGGATGTAGTGAGAACATGGTGTTATTATAACACTTCTCAGCCTCTCCACAGTCGAATCAAGCAGCTTTAGAAGACTTCACCGTGGTAACAAAATGGAGGACAATAAAGTTAATGATTATGCTGTGGTGAGCGATTATCTGTGGAGATGCAAAAGTGAAAATATTACAAGATTAACATACGCAAATTGTGGTAATTTTAGAGAAAAGGATGTTATGATTTACTTTGTAGGACTGGCTTTTGGAATGGACAAAATTGTACTTTCAGTAGTGATTGACAGTTCAGATAAATTGTAGTAACTTATAAAGATAAGTGCAATATAGATACTTTTTGTATCTGGCATATGCTTATCCAAATGAAAATGTATAGTTAAGTTTTGGATGTTGCACAGTATGACAAACTTAAGTAATTTAGCTTAAGTCACTCAACACTCAGTAGTCGTAAGCTCTACTATTGTTCCTACTATTGTCCCAGTAGGAACAATAGTATAGTATTGTTCCAGACTGAAGCGAGGCAGACATTTTGTGTCACCACTAAACATTTACAAACACTAGATCCAGACTTGGCAATGTGGGTGAAGTGTCTTGTCCAAGGACACAACAACAGTGATCACCTATCCTAGTACTGCTTATGAAGGCCCAACCTGTTTAGCTTAGATCACTGTAGTGGTACTCGAAACCGGTCTAGGTTTTAAGACCAGTCTTGAGACCACTTTTTAAGGGGTTGGTCTTGTCACAAACACAAGCACATTTGGACTCGGTCTTATCTTGAACTCAAGGATGTTTGAACTCGGCCTTGTCTTAGACTGAAGGGTGTTTGGACTTGATCTTGAACTCAGGGGTGTTTGGACTCGTCCTTGTTTTGGATTCAAAGATGTTTGGACTTGGTCTTGTCTTGGATTCAAGGGTGTTTGGAATCTGTCTTGTCTTGAACTCGATTATATGTTGGACTTGGACTTGGCCTTGTCTTAGGATTCGACCTTTTCTTGGACTCAACAGTGTTTGGACTCAATCTTGTGTTAGACTCGGGGGTGTTTGAAATCAAATTTGTCTTGGACTCAATTTTATGTCGGACTTAGTCTTGACCTCGATCTTGTCTTGGACACTGAGACCACATTTCATTACCACCACGTACGCTATGCTAAACTTACTTGTCCAAGGCACAGTTTGCTGTAAGCACTGCACAATGAGACCACAAAGACACAGATAAATGTATACAATTTCAAAAGTGGTCTTGATTTGGTTTCGATGGACCACGATCTTGGTCTTGTCTCGGGTTCAACTTAGGACAGGTGTTGTCTCGGTCTTGACCCTCAATGGTTTTGGTCATGTCTCGGTCTTGGTCATGTCTCAGTCTTGGGACTCGTAAAGGTTTTGGTCTCAGTTAGTGTGGTGACTACTACACTAGCTTAGCTCCTGCATTAACAAGCTGGTATGGCCACAAAAAATGTGCATCAACTGTGAACAGAAACATCTCTTCACAGAACTGACAAGTTTAAAGCCATACAGTGGAATTTTCCATCTAAGCCATATAATGTCCATGGTCGACCTGCAGGAATTGGGCATACGTAATTCCCATTCTAGATTTTAGTCTTAGAGAGCTGTCATCAAACTTAAAATGATTTTGGATCAAAGTCAAAACAAATCTAAGACTTTTCCCATGATGAACTTTAAAGCCATTTCTAACATACTTGCAAGATCAAGAATTGTAACTTAATACAATTTGATCTGGTACTCATTAGTAACAACTGCAAAGCTCAGTCTTTACAGTCATATTAACATTAATTATCCAAGCTGGATTGTTTTTATATTTCCAGAAGTTATTCTCAGCTTTGTATGAAGTCTTACCATTACAAGACGTTCTGGATCAACATCACTCAGAAAATCTCCTCATTATATCAAATTACAGACCAAACCGGGATGTCGACTGAACCAATACCACTTACATCAACATTTTCTGAATCTATCTGTTTTTTACCAGTAATGTAAACATCAGCATGTATTCTCAGACCTCATCTCTAAATTAAAAGTGTTCAGATCACAGATTCCACTCTGACAGTCTTTTCAAACACTCGTCTTGGTGGAGAGTAGTCTTTCAATTAGTCTCACTGATTAGAGGAACCACTCGTGTCTCTCGAGGGCTGTAGTTTCAAATGTGCTGAAGAGAATTCTCCATTAATTTCATTCTTTCTTGCCCTCTTTCCTCTGTCTCTCTATTGATGAATTTATCTGGCACCAAACCCAAACCGCTAACCACTCTCTAGGCCTTTTTTCTGCCAAGATCCCCCTTGTTTGCATCCCGCTGACTCACTCGTGTCACTTTGGCAATTGTGTAAACATTTGTGAGACAAATTTAGCAACAAAGCTTATCCCGGCATTTCCGAGTAGAGCACGCGGATATTCTGTAAGTCGTTTGAACTTTACCCAGCTTGCTCCAAACGGAAGAACGAGGTTTTGGGCGGCCATATTTGCACACGGCTCTGCTTTTGGTGGGGTTGAAAGGGAAAAAGATGACACGCCGCCGAGCCGTTTGGAGGCTGCAAGTTACTGTCCACAGACTCACATTTATGCAGGCAATTACTGAAGGTTTTGTTTAGCTTTGTGGATGTATTAGAAGAAGAGATTGGTACAGTTGGATTGTCAGATAGCCTACTGTCATCAGACATGTCAGTATTTTCTATAATCTTACCTAAATAAGAAAATGTTTAATCCATCGTGAAATCAAAACTGATATTGAGAATTGAGTATTTTTTTTTGGTATCAAAATTTTGCATTGTGAAACACCAACTGGAACATAGCATTCTTGTTGACACCACCCACAATAAAGAAGAAAAGCACCACTATTGTAAATGTGTTAGTGACTCTTTACATTATTGCGCCTCTTTGAATATGTAGAGAAGCAAACTGGGCTTAAAATTAGGCCAAAGCTCATCTAGTGAAGAATTTAGTTTAGAGACAATTACACATAAGTGTATTTGCATTTGTGAAAAATTCTGTGATCTGTGAACTTTGTATCAGATTTTCTAGTCATCATAAAACCAGATGTGCTGACCATAGAATGCATAGTTTTTAAGTCAGTAATTGATTGGTAGGTAGGGCTGCTCAATTAAAGATAAAAATCACGATTATTCAGTCCATTAATGGCTTACAGAGAAGGCGGAGGATCAGTGCAGCTTAGATAAAGGAGAATGAACTGTTCAAATGAAAGAACAGGTGATATACGTATGCACCGATCCAGCATTTTCAGTTCCGATACCGATTCCGATACTTTGACTTTAAAGTATCTGCCGATACCAGATATCAACAGATACTAGTGTAAGGACTGAAATACCTAATTTTTCTTATCAAAACATAAGACATTTGATCATATAGTGTTAGGAAACTATTATTTATAGTGCAAGCCACAACAACTTCTGAATAAAATGTCAAACATTATGAGATGCTCTGGATCAGCATCAGCCAGTAAATTAGTCTCATTATGTTCAATTAAAGGCACAACAGTGGTATCGCTGAACGAATATCATGAAGCTGATACTCTTATTATATATAATTGAAATTCAATTAATTGCACAGCCCAATTGGCAGGCTAAGTAGGTAGTTGACAAATAACCTGTCTCTGTGTCCACATGGAAAGGTCAACAGCTCTTCAACAATCACTGTGTCTTATTACCATTTCAAAAGCATATTAAGATGTTCTGGTCACATTTTTTTTGTTTCAACACTTACACCAGTGAAACCACTGAACAGTTGGAACTTTTAGTTTTCGGATCACAAATGTTCAACAAAGCCCTGTGTAACTTTTTATATCTGTATCAGGGTAGGACTAAGGGGTTATGGACATTTAGGGCATTATAAGAGGTAACACTGGCCGCCCTGGTTACCTCTCTAGCTCAAACATTTCTTTTAAATAATGCAATGAAATCCAACCTTTTTTCATTCAGATACACATTCTGAAACAGAAAATTCAGAGAGTGGTCAACTCTGTCAATTATTCAGATTGACACATTTACCAGAGATGTTTTTTCCACCTTTGTTTTGTTTCTGATGTTTGTCTCACACCTAAATGTTGTTGTGATGTTTTAATAGCAAGGAATATTTCATCTTGCACTAAACAAAACATTATTATTTGTTGTCTTTGTTTGGTGTCATCTTCTGAAGTATCTGACTTAACTGAATGTTATGTTCTGTATAACATTAGATACTGAAACATGCTTAAATGGCACAGCTTCTATCAACATGGCACAAGATGATTTGTGATGGTGACAATATGAGAAACACAAAAGGAAGCGACTTCATACTAAAAATGCAGCGAGAACAAAATGACAGATACATTTCAGCGAAGCAAACAATGTTTTCTAGTGAAAGTTCAGAAAATTGATTTAGCGTAGCGCGAGCTTAATGCATAACAGAGCATTTGCATTGGCTAAATGAGGCGTGGAGTCTGCAATGCAACTAATCTATAGGCGTCTGAATGTGCATAAATTGTGTTAGATTTAATTGCTGCTGTCCTCATTAACATGCAAATGAAAACATGATTTATAATGACTTCATGTCTGCACTCATTTAGTAATTACCTGATAATGAGCTTCAAAACGTCAGCTCTTTTGACTGAGGAAAAACTTAGGCAACAAGTATTCACCAGTGGGAATCGAATAGTTCTGGGGTTAGTAAAACTGTTTAAAAGGTGAGAAGACTCTGATTAATTAATTTATTGATCGATAAGACTAATACACATCTAGAAATAAGAAGTTAGGGGAAACATTATTTACTAGGGCTGTCAGTTTTATCACGTTAACGCAAATCAATCGCATGCTTATTTTTCACCACTGAAACGCTCCAATGACGCGAGTTCATAGAAAAACCCAGAGCACAAGCAGACAGAGGCCTAGACAAGGCTCTGCTGGCTCACTTTTGTAGACTTTGGTAACTTTTCCACTCGGTTGCACCACTGTCTGAGCGAGATGTGTTTGTTTGCCTCAGCTTCGTCTGCGTGCTTGATCAGCTGATGAGGAGGAGGCTTTTCCTCGAGGCTCGTTTTCCATCTTCCCGTGTTTCAATAAAGTCACGGCCTGTGGTCACTAAATGTGATGTTTGTCCACTCAAATTGTTGAAAACATCCAATATCCAGAATAGTCTTTCAAAACTTCAGCAAAAATTTTCGAAGTTCTACTTTTGGCTCTGCTAGTTACTGTAAAGCTTTGCCAGTTCTCACTAACACTTCTCCTTCACAATAAAAGCCTCATGATCTCCAGCTGCAGAAAGCGCTTTATTGTGAAAGAGCAATATAATAAATGCTTATAATGAGACATCTCACCACGATTTGGCCTAATGTTATGGGAAAGCTACAAAACATGATTTTATACTTCAAGAGAGTAACAAATTTTACAATTAACAACATAATAAACAGGAATGAAAGCTAAATATGTTATTAAAATGCAAAATACATTTAAAAGATTAAAATAACAATATAATTTAAATGCAATTAATTGTGATTACAATTTTTAATCGCTTGACAGCCCTATTTTTTACACATTCTTTCAATTCTTTCAAGTTGTTTCAGTTTATCGTAACAAAAAGCAATGCTCCCAGCTAAGCATTCCCAAATGAAAGAGATGGTGTTCAGCTGTTTGTGTTGAGTCTCTACTGCTCTCGCCTTATGAGTGAAGAGCTGATCTACAACTTCCTCACGCACAGTATAAGTGGCATCACACTTATGTAACAACTTTGAGACAAGAAAATGGTGGCATCATTAACTTTCTGTTAAAGAAAGAACTGGTAGATTCAGCATCTCAGCTTCAGTTGAGTTGCCATTGTATTTTTGAAAAAAAAAAAAAACATTTTCTGAGCACTCATGTCTCAAATTCAGGATAACACAAGATTTGTTTTAATGTAAACATTGGATTTCATTTATTATGCTCTCGTCTAGTTCAAGGATAACTAACTGTAACTTTTTGACCAAAAATAGACTTTAATAAAAGTGTTTTTGTTGGAAGGCCTGATTTTTTTTTCTCCCACCCAGTTATGCCACACATCATCACTTTGCATTGATAGCAATGCAAGCAAAGGTTTATGTTTTAAGATATTTATTAACTTCAGGGTTTTGGATAAAGTAAAGTTTATTTAGTCAAGTTTCCCAAGGATTTGGGAAAACTCTAGCTGGGTCGTGGCATAGCTCCATTGGAGAAAATAGGGAGGCTATTGGAAGACACAATTATCACTGATAACCATTTTGCAATTTCTATCTAGCAGTGTAGTTGACTTTTCACTTCCAGAAAGTTTCAAAGTGCACTTTCAAAAGAGACTTCCGGAGAAAACGTAGATATAGAATGAAATGTCAAAAACGTATACGATCGTTGATTTTGACAGTTTGTTGTATGTTTTGTCCGGAGACTGGGGTAGTCTTTCTCTTCTAATTAGAAAGAAACAATGACAGGAGGATTTTCGATCGACGTCACTTTCCGCTTTACTGCGCATGCTCCATGCAGAAAGATACACTGTCCATCTGGTTAGCTGGGGAACTTCTTCGATGAAAACAACAAAACGGGTCAAGAACTGTTTTGATCAGTTCCGAACCGGTCTGACAGACGTCTGTCTCACCTGAATATAATGTGTTCACACAGTGATAAACTCTTGAAGTTTGCTGACAACAGCCCTGGCTCGAGTTGTTTCTCCAGTTTGGTCAATGAGTGGCAGCTCTTTCTGCACATTGGATGCACGCACATCTCCCGTGTTGATAAACAAATAATTCCTCTATATGCAGATTTTAAATTACAATTTTGTGTTGTTGTAAAGAAGCTACATGACAGTTTTAAACCCTTCATGGTTTACTCAGAATGTGAATTCAAGCATAAGCAAAACAAGATTCCTCGAACATGCATGAATCAATCCAAATACGACTGTAACTAAACTCATGATGAGAGAAGACATGGCTAAAAAGGTGAAAAAAAAAGAAAGAAAAGAAAAGACAGAAAGAAAGAAAGGAAGAAAGGAAAAGAAAAGAAAGAAATAATTTTACATAAAAGGCCCTTCTCTTTAAACTCTCTCTTTGTTGAAACATTTCCTGACACACATCCTCTCTGCCAGTCTCCTGTCACTTATCAGACTGTGGATGTTGTTGCCGTGGGCGCCGGGGTTCAAAGGTCACATGACTAATGGCTGTGCCCCCTGTGAGTGCGTGTGCGCGGGGCAGACTCACTCATCCATACATTTGTTTGTGGACAGGGAACAGTTGGGCCGTTTAGCTCCCTGTCACCGTGGCGACCTTGAACGGGCCGGGTCCTGCCACATCATCACCGCACCACTGAGTACCAAGACACCGGGATGACACCCAACACGTCCCCCCGGCCCCCGCGCGCCGCGCACCGGGGACATCTCATCAGACGCTCGTTCAAACCGCTGACACCTGCTCTAGTCTGAGAGAGGGTTTTTAATTTACCAAAACGCTTTGTGTCAGAGGAGAGTAATGCAGCGGCTGGATGTGGGAATAAGAGGATATGTCTGTAGGCTTATTGGATTCTAGTCTTCTTTTTTTTTTGTCATAATCATTATTTTTAGCTTCATTCATTTTGTTTTTGTTTGTGGTTTTGCAGTGGTTCTGTTTAAGATGTCTGAAGCTTTTTGATCCATAATGACACTGTAACTGATTGTTTTTGTAAAGACCTTTCTTGCTATAAATACTGATTTTTTTGTAGCCAGCTTTGCACTCCAAAGGCCCTTTTCCGGCTCCGGCTATAGTTCCAGTTTGTCTAATACCTGTGGATAGTTCCATCTTGTTCCTTGTGTGGCCTTTGCCAAGATGCGCTAAAATGAATCAATATTTTAAAAACTCAAAGCAGAGAGAGGATTTCAACTAGATCATCACTGCAGTGAGTTCAGACCTTCACATACATACTTTAAATATAAAGAAAGCAACATGATAAAAATAAAAGCCAGGCTGATTAGCTTTGAGACACAAAAAGCACATTTTATAAACAAATAATATTTACCTCTTATGTGAAGGTCTGAACATTCTGTAAGTAATTATCTGGCTGTAAATTGTTGTCCACTTTGTGTCAATTAAATGTGTTTGTCATCTCTGTAGGAACATTCTGAAAAAATACCGATAAAAAACAGTCAAGATTCAAAATAAAATCAAAATTATCTTATAATTTGGCTCCAAGAAAGTTGAGATCCAGCTGAATGTTTCAGCTTCTTCCACACATGTTCAATGGATTGAGATCTGGACTCACGGAAGGCCACTCCAGAATAGCCCAATGCTTTTCTCTAAGCCATTCTTGGCTGTTTTGGGTCGTCATCCTGTTCGAAGATCCATAACCTGCGACTGAGACCAAGCTTTCCGACACTAGGCAGCACATTTTACTCCAAAATTCTGGTCTTGAGATTTCACTGTACCTTGCACAGATTCAAGACACCTTCCTCTGAGTGTGTTCCTGTGTGTTTGGACATTTTTAACAAAATTTTTAATCAGCGATAGTCGGGAGACACGCTGTTGTACTTCCTCCTCATTTCCTCTTCACTACATGAGAGAAGTCCTTTGGGAGAAGTCCTGCAGCCGGCCCATACTTTCCATATAAGGATGTAGCTTCCTTATTGCATTATTTATTTTTATGTAAATAACCAACACTGTCTCACTAGATGGCGTACTTTTACCACGACTCAAAAACAGCGTATTTTGACCACGGCTTCACAGCTATTTTTAGTACTTATATTACGCTGTGCATTTAGCACGGTATGAAAAAGTGTAAAAATGACACGAGATTTCACAACGTCAAAATAGGACGAGTTTTGGTTGCAGCCACGTGGGGACGTTTTCTTCAGGTGAAATGGGTAAGTTCAGGCATAAAGTTACTAAAATGGGTAAGATTAGGTCTGGGGCTTGGGGTAGGTTAAGATTAGAATCAGGATTTCATTAATATTCAAAAATAAGAACACGTCCTAACAATCACCATTGAAATGAATGAGGACTGTGACGCGTACTATAATTACGCAAAACAGCTGTGTACTCGTGTTAATCATACCTAATTTACATATTGTGTAATGTCGTGGTAAATGTACGCTTTCTTGTGAGATCGGGCTCAAATAACCGTTTGTAGCTGGAGTTTGATGAATTTGGCATAAAGACTGTTAAGAAGGAATTTGTCTTCTTCTGAATACTTCGTGAATCTGACGTATGAGTTTTCTCAGCAGCTTCTTGTGGAAGTTAGTTACAATTTTTAATAACACTTTCATGATTGAAGCCCAGTGTTCTAACCATGAACATCGATGTACCTTACCAAAAGGACATTCTCCCAGAAGCTTGGTGGCTTGTCAACATGTATTTTCACAAAGTCAGGTTATTTCAGTGACCATTGTGAATTTGTCTTTCATTAAAGAGGTATATCAACAATTTTGTCCACATGTGTACAATATAAAGTTTACATAAAACTAAGACCTATGTTTTTTCTGTGTATTAAGTAATAAACTAGAACATAGATAGATCCGCTAGGTGCAAAACAGCACCCGAGCATCAGTTGCAGAACATTAGAAGATTCAAATGTGTGCAAGACTCATCCCAAATATAACTCTGGGTCTTCTTTAAAACTGTTTATCAAATCAAATCAAATCAAACTTTATTTATAAAGCGCTTTTCATACATACATGTAACACAAAGTGCTTTACAGTGCATTAAAAACAATCCCACATTTACTTTCTGATTATAATTCAGCACAGCCTCACATCTCCTGAACTCCAGCTAAAAGACCTCAGACCATGTATTCATTCACTCAGTGCCACCTCCTTTTGTCTGTGCGCTGTTTAATTTCCTCCTGCCTTGTTTTCTGTCAGCTCATGATGCATAATACGAATGCCCTGTTGGCGCGTGTGCTGCGATAGTCCTTTGTGTTGATAGATAGACGTACATTTTGTTGGCGTTTTCCCTTTGGATCCGTGACAGGTTAATTCTTACTGGGTTGTAAATACATCGACAAATGAATTATGCATTGGAGATATACGGAGAAAGTGATGGCTTCTGAACGGTCGGGTTGGAGAATTGCTGGCGAAGCGTTTGAATTCATGTGTGTGGTTCTGCTCCACTGTCACAGGTAAATGCAAAACAGAAAGCGTACATACATTTATCATGTGTAAATCACCTCTGTGTGTGAGGCAGGTGTCAATTGCTTTGCTTACAGTCCCAGCTTCTATTTTCAGTCTTGTAGATGCAGAAGAATCTGTGAACACAGGGTTGGAAAGTAAAGCTTTGATGATGCTTTCTTGGAAATGGTTGAACTTAGGCTCATTATTCAAGCTTCAACTGCAATTATCATTATTGCTTTAATGTGATGATAAAAATTGTGTAAATAGGCAAATGTGATAGAATTAATTAAATTGTGTTTATTTTTAGTGGACAAGTTGCTTGCAGACAGTTCCTTTATGCTTGTAGAGTAAGTTAACAAAAGTCAATTTCTGCAAGATATGTTGTCTATTTGGACTGTATTGCTAATGCTCTGCCTTCTCTCTAAGCAAATAATCACAACAATAGCTGTAGTTTGAATCATCATTTACATGTACGGGATTATGATTTTGACCATGATAGAGTTTAGATTCTGCCCCCGAGCTCGAAAGTCGCACTGAACACATGTGGTATACAGATGATTGACAGTTGCGCCAGAACACAGCGCAAAACCACCGCTGTGACAATATGCGTGTTTGAAGTGGCCAGATACAGTATATGGCATTTTGTTGTATATCAAAGTTTTCTTTGTGGACTGGATTGCAAAATTGATGTGAAATTGATCAATTGATTGAATTTTACATAATATTGTGAATGTTATTTTAGGATTAGTTATATATTGAGTACATCACGACAAGTCTTCTGTCTCTCTTCTGTATAGTTGGCCTCTTCAAACACTCGCTTTTTGTCACTGCTGTGGTTTTGCGCTGTGGTCTGAAGCGACTGTCAATCATCTGCGGAGCGCACTGAGTCTAGAAATGTAGACCTGGGCTGGATCTCGGGCTTGGGTTCAGAATCTAAACTCTAGTGTGCGGGCTTGTCTTCATTTCAAAAGCAGAAATCAGACAATAAGTATTTTATAGTTCTTTCTGAAACAAGACACACATGATGTAAGGAGAGCTGCAATAAGTTACTTTTATCTTTTGGGTTGTTTTTGCTCACTTACAAAAAATGTGCTAATAGGACATAACATTTTGTTCATCTTTCAAATGCAGTGGACTTTTTCTTCCCAATTTCACGTTACTTGTTACTTATCTCAAGCTCTTATATCTTTCCAGTGTTTATATTGAGAAAAGTTCACATTTGTCTAATAAATAAGATTAAAGTGATACATTTAAGGACATGTTTTGACACATTTCTGTTGACAATATCGTCCAAATATCATATTAATAGCAAGATACAAAATGTTTCGACATATTTATTTTTTGCAATATCACCCAGCCCTACATACATGAATCAATCCAAATACAGAAAAGTCAATTTTACTTAAAAGGTTCCTTTAAAAAAATGACAAGAATGTTGCCTTGAAGTCACAATCTAGGAGGCTAAAGAAGCTAAAAAACATTCACAAAAGTAGCTGTAGCACGGGTTAGGTTTTATCACTGCTCATTGTAAAAAAGGATGACATTTCAGCTACATTATAGTCCTCTCTTTGGCATTTGAAATTAATAAAAGCTTGTAATAAGTATGCAGATTGGGGAGATGGAGCAGGAGTTGACACACTACGCTGACGAACAATGTACCAATTTCAATCGAGCTCCCTCAGCTTCAGCCGTGTTTCCGTCAATTGTTCTTGGCTCTGACCCCCGCGACGCTCTGGAAATGGCTGTGAGTCAGACCTCTCGTTAAAAGGAGCTCTGTCATTGGATTAGAATGAGGTTTTTAACAGCTGGTAATCACAATAACATGAAAATAAGTGTTTTTGCTGCAATGAGTAATTCAGGTGAAATAGGGGTGGTTTGCAATTGTTTCAAGTGGTGGAAAAATGCTGTGTTTTGCTGATTTTTTTTTTGTGAGAGTGGTTATGGTGCGATTGTTTGATTCATTTTGATCATCTTTTCCAAAATAAGACAGACTAAGCATATGAACATATCAATAATCTCTGCATTTTGCAAATTGTCTACCCTCTTCTTAATTTTTACCACACCTTTTGGCAGTCATACCTTCTGGTCTTTGCTCTTTCTTCTTGTTTTGTCATTCATCAGATGTTAGAAGCTAATCAGGTTGAGCCTGAGCAGTACTTGGATAAGAGACAGATCAAACACCATGCAGGTGCTACTTTGGATGTTGTGTTTTTAGGCAAGGCACTTCATCCACTTTTGCAGTGATGTGTTAGTGAGTGACTGGTGGTAGTTGGAGAGACAGATTGGCTGTTTCGCTTCTGTCAAACTGCTCTAAAGGTTTTTGCACAGGAGTCCTGGCCCAGTTTTAAGCCTGATGTGCCTCACTACAAGTTCGGGATGGCATTCTTAGAGTAAGGATTTTTATATGAGATTTTTTGTTGTTTCTTACTTTATCTCTGTGTGACACTGCGACTTTGTTACGACTATTTGTCAGGGCACATCATTGTGAGGTTCTGGTGCTGCACGAGGGCGAGGACCTTTACAACAGAAGCATCTGGTGCATCTGCCTTGTGACGTCAGCTCTTAACTCTTTCCTGCCAATGACGATAATTGTCGTCATAACAAACTCAACCGTAGCCTGCCAATGACGACAATTGTCGTCATAAGCTTTTTATTATATGCGGCGATAGAGGGCTCGCTGACGGATGTGTCCGGTGCATCAGCATTTAACAATCATGTTGCACTTTCATATATTCACCACCGGAGGGCAGTATCACATTAGCACAAGGCCGCAGAGGAAAGCCCAGGACCCGGAAAATGCACGTCTTTCCTGTTTACATTATGCAGCGCAGTCGGCTGTGTTTACGTGATCATCCGACTCTAAAGGATCGACTTTCTTTTCAAACGGATTACAGGCAACACATCTTGGACTAAAAACATTGGTGAGTAAGTTTAGAGCAGATATTTGATCTTTAAAATGAAGAAAAGACGATCCTACAGGACTAGGACTCTGAGGAGAACGACACATGCAGCTAGTCTGGAGGAGAAAAACTAAACTTTCTCCTCTGTGAGCGATCCAAAAGTGTCAGAGTGAGTCAAACTACTGTATTTCTTCATGTTTGGAGGGTTAAATATAATCTTTGCCCTGTGAAAGCGTCTGAATCTGTAGAATCTGCATCAGAAAGTAGAAAAAGTCCTGTGCTGCCTCCTCGTCTGTAACACAGCCTTTGTTGGTTTAAAGATGAAAAAGACACTCGTCCTCATTATTTTAATCACGTGAAGCTCGTATTTTTTTATCCTAAATACATTATTCCATTGTAGTGGCTCATATTCTTTCACCAAAAAGTAGTATAAACAAAAATAACAATGACATGAAGTTTGATTTAAAAAAGGGCGTTATCTCAAAAGTTTCTCGTCAAACGCTGAAATCTAATGAAAACAAGAAATTTCAAATGCCTATAAAAAGAGAACGGAATAATGTAGAATAACATTTATTTTTTTAAATGAAAGTAGACACTTGTAGGTCTCATTTGATGTACAACATGTCATAATTCCAGTTGCACAAGGTTTTTTGTGGAGTTGTGAATATTGCTTAAAATTAGCAAAAAGTCCTGGCAGGGAAGGGGGGTCAAAGTGAGAATAGGGCTGGCAGTGAAAGAGTTAAAATGTAAAATAAAGCAGAATCATTGCCTCATCGTATGTAAATAAAACCCTAACCCTTTGTGCAAATAGTCAAAGTAAGGAATTCTTCTTTTTATAATTTTTGAACAAGCATTATGCATGTGTTTCAGTATTGTTGTTTCAGTTTTATATCCGCGCACATGAAAGAAGAAAACACTCTGCGTTCGATCACGCGATGTACGCACTGTTCTCCGCTCAATGCTCCGCTACAAGTTTGTGCCATCGCTTCTTCCTGCGATGTGATGTGACTGTGAGACAAATAATCTCACACGTCTAAAATTAACAAGGATCTTAAACTTCTCTTAAACATAAAAGACAGCCGTGGCTACATTTTATTTATTGACCATTGCTTAACTAAAAAAGTCTAGCTGAGAGTGTGGGAAATCGCAGTCAAACCAGGACATTCTTACTGTTCTAACCTTGCTTCTTCATCAAAAACACAGCTAGAGTTCTATTTGTGAGATAGAAAAAAGAAAGAATAGTACAGCAATATTTTTTTCAAATCTCAGAATGATGAAGTCATAAATAGACCTCTGAGATCTCTGTGCTGTTTGTGAGCCTATAAATCAGACTCTTTTAGAGCATTTCTGCAGCATTAACATTTCAGGCAAGACCGTTTTGATTGTTCCTATGTGTACTTAGAACGGAGGCAGTAGCTACATCTCTCACATAATGCCTGATGTTATTACACATTTCTTTTTTCCATACACACACTTAAGTAGAGCTTAGGAAAATACATCGGTGCACGTGGAGCGCATCAATGCATCTGTTTGATCCGTGCCCTTAAATGATGTCCCATTGATCTACATGCGATATGAACATCTGCGCTGTATTTCTACTGAAAGCACATCAACAAAAGCAAGAAACCCAGTCTCACACCATGAAGATAAAGTTTTTAGCCCAGTAGAGTGAACTAATGTTAAAAAAACTAGAACAGACGCAATGTGCTGTTAAAAAAAAGGCGAAGCTTATCAGTTCTGCAGTTTTGAACCGGAAGTCAATGAACCTGTTTCTATTTCTAAGCGTTTAGTTCATGTTTGTGTTTTTCAATGAACAAAGTGTAAATAATTGATCTGTATATCTCATAGTTTCTTCCAAAATAAACGGAAAAAAACACAATAGGTCTCCTTTAAGTCAAAATATATTTTCTATTACATTAAACTGATAAAATACATCACAATGAAATCACATCTTATTATTTTAAGCCGAAATAACATAGAAAGTAATAATTTCACAAACTGAATAATTGAAAAAACAGTCAATAGATTAAGAAAATAGTCATTAGCTGCAGCCCTACATACAATATCCATATAAAAGAGCAGGTTTAGAAGACAATTAATAAAAATATTGCATCATATTTGTCCTTTAGGCATGAAAAATGACAAAACAGGACACAAATTGACCCAATGACACACAAGTTTAAATGAGTATTGAATTCACACACATCAGTAGTTATCATTGACTATAGACTGTACACACTGACTATAAACTATACATTTGACACACAATAATTCAAGAGTGTGTTGCTGTGCCGGAATCGTCTGCCTGAGCCTGATGTCTGTGTTTCCCCACATCAAAACCGACCTGAATAAGTTGTATTAACCAGGCCGACAATAGAGATATCAGTGCGCGGCGCAGAGCAGCAGGCCGGCCCGCGTTGAAAAGAGAATTAAACAGCCCTCATTATACGCACTGTTAAAGCGCTTTATTGAATCCTCACATCAGAGACGGTCAGATCCAGCACACACCTCACACTGCGCCGCTCGGCACAAAGAAGCAGGTACAGCCGCGATAACTGCAGACAGCGCCGGGAAGCACTAATATAAACAAGAGCGTGACTTCTCTGTGTAAACAAATGAAGCGCTAAAGGTTATTGTAAAATGAAGTCTCGGTCGGTAACAAGTGGAAGCTGTGACAAATAATTGGTGGTTAGTAAATGTGTTAAACAGGAAGGTCTAGTGAAACAAAAAAAATGTAATTTAAAGTGGCTGGGCAATATATTTATGTAGTTTTTTTTGTCGTTTAGTTGATTAATCGGTTGATGGACTCTTGGTTACCAACATTTGTTGAGTAATTATTCCTTTTGAATAGAACAGCTTCAAAAAAAGAGAGATTTAGATTTGGATCAAATCCGTAGTCCAATTCAGTGTTCTAGGTTGGAGTAAACATGTATAATTGTTAATTAAAAAAGATAATAATTTGGAAATTAACATGTTAACGCGTTCGATTATTTTTTTCTTTAATATTGTGTCAAAAAAATTAACACATCGATAATTTTACTGCTCCTATTATTTTGGTGTCATTTTAAAAATAAATTATACCCTAAATCAATCCAAAAGGCTTCAGTATACAATATTAGACCTGTTTAAGCCGACTGTAGATAGACTTGTTTTTAAAAAAGTCCTCATATGAATAGCACTCATTCAATATGTCTAAGTTAACAATTTAAAACATCATAACAAAGAGAAAAAATGTGATTAGTTGCGTTTAACAAGGGTGAATGGGGTATAGAAGCCGCTGTGAAGCGGCATTTTGTAATACTACATCGTGAAATCCTGAGGTGTAACAGAGTGTTTTCAATTCAAGTGAAGAACACAGCCTAAACATTCAGGAATTTTGTATTAAACCAGTGTGAATAATGCACCTTTCTTTGGGGTTTTGGTGAGGAAACGCAGCATTGACTCTATTCAACTGATTTACTGAGTATCCTCTCTGCTCTTAACCCCCTTTACTGTCTTATCAAGGCCTAAAACTAAAAAAATTTCTAAGATTTTGCATGTGACCAAACATCAAGTGCAAGTTAGAACTAGTGATTTGCCAAAGAGTTGTGAAAGTTTAAAAGTAGGAAGAGCAGCTTTAACATTCCTTCACAGTCCTACATCTGCTCACAGTTTAAGTGGCCCGCTGTGGGACCGGCCCAACAGGGACAGATAATAAGCCCAGATGTGCTTTGGGACTCTGGGTGATCGGAGGAGCCAAAGACCAGGCTGGCTCTGGCTCTGTTTCCCACCTCAGAGGGACTTTTACAGGGCAGAGGAGCAGAGAGCTTTGGATCAGATGAGGTGGTAAAAATACAGTTGGTGACAGAGATGGGTGTTATCTCAGTGCAAATGGAACAGCACATTTGTTGTTTTTAGACGTCACTACAGAAATATTAACTAGAAAGGTGTTTGGCAGTTTGTGCTCACTACAAACTCAAAGACAAAACTATAAAACAAAAGAAATATATGTGGCAGTTTATAAAAAGTTAAAAATGTGCCTATATGTAGACAAACAGAAGGATTGTACAGTGTGTAAAACTGGAAGATTGTATGTATGTAAATGAGTGAGTAATTAGGTGGCCAGTTGGGTCTAATTCTGGCCAGGTTGGAGGGTCATTGTCTCTCTCTGGGCCTCTGTCTGTGCACTGCTTAGGGCTTATTAATTAGACTGGCCAAGACCCAATTCAACCACAATCTACAGGTGGGTTTCCTCCAAACCTTTAGCAGCAGTTGGAGTGTTGGCTGTAACATCACAGTCAGCAAAGTTTGGTTGCAAAAATAAGCTAGTCTAGAGACATAGGCTGTTGCCCAAAGCCTAGGTACCTTGCCTAGTCAGTTCCTTTCAATCCAAGGCAGACTTCAGAGGAAAAAGGCACAGTTGCATCAAGTGTTCATAATGAAGCCCCAGAACACACATGAGGGAGGGGCGGGTGTTCTGAGGAAAACTTAAGTAAAAGAACATCAATAAAAAATGTTTGTTTTACAATGTTGGCAGGAGAAGTATTTTCTAAATAAAATATTTAGCATTCTAAGTACAAGGATACACTTGGTAAATTGTGTCCTTCATTTGCTAACCAAATGAAGGACACTGCCTGTGGAGGACATGAACATTGGGACATGACTTGGATGACTCCCAGATCAGAGCAAGGCAAGGTACCAAGGCTTTTGGAAACAGCCCATGTGTCTCCAACTTGTCCTGGGTCTTTCCCGTTGGTCTCCTTCCATACCCAGAAAACCTCCCAAGGGAACAACAAGACTCTGACATACCCACTTTGGAGATTGGAAACCACCTCTTTTCAATGAAAACCATAATCTCACATTTGTAGGAGCTGAATTTCATCTCAGTTGTTTCACACTACCAAAAGTAAAAACTGACTGTGGTAAAAACACTCTAAAATACTGAACTGTATATCCGCTTGGAATAATCTGCCAAGTGACATTATTAGTTCAAATAGTGAAAAAACAATTATAATTTCTTTTAAGAAGGTATCTTCTCTCTTGTACCTAAATAACCTGTCAGCATAAAATTCTGTTGCATGTATACTAAATAAATGATACTGTGTCTTTTGTATGTGAAATACCAGGCATGTAAAAATAAATAAAATAATACATTATTTAAATAACTGATCTCAGGCGCTTTGTATGTCTGCAGTTATTTAATCTTCCTGGTGTTAACAAAAACTATAGGTCCTGTATTTTATTTAATATTTGTATTGTTTTTATCCATCACTGGTTGCTGTTTTTCTAGATTTACTTCAGAAAGAACAGTTGTTTTTATACAGCTAATGGAGATCTAAATAAATACAAATACACTCGCCTGCAAACCGTCCCAGTGCATTTTGAAGATGATAATCAAGACAACATCATCTACAAACAGCAGAGATGAGATCCTACTGTTCACAAACTAGAATCGTGACTAAGGGCAGCCTAGCGGACTCCCACATACACCAGGAACAAGTCTGACTTTTATTCATGCAATAACATTTACACACTTTACACAGATGGAGACATACTTTCACATGAAGACAGAATGTGAGGTGATTGATAAAGTATTTTTTGGTTCAGCGTTAACCATTGAATATAGCACATACTTTACAGAGACAAGCAGCATTTTTCACTTTGTCGTGGCCTTCACTGACAAAGAAGATTGTTCAAAAGTGAAGTGACAAAAATGATGCAGTTAAAAAAAGATGCTTTTCTTGTGAATCACTGAATTTGCAGCAGGATAAGTTGCAAAATCATTCAAACAGCCAGGACAATTTTGAACACCAAGAACAAATTGGAAAATAGTCTGAATTTTTCAATTCAATAAATATGCAATCATAAATAGCAGTGTTTCAGTTGAACAGTTTTCAATCCTGCGTTCTCCATGAATATCAAGCATCATAAAGAGCCTTTTGTTAGCTCTGGTGTCAGAATTCCTTCACATGTGCACAGGTCACATTCACACTTTGAGAGCGGTGCAGAGGTCAGATGTGCTCAAGTCTTGTCCTGTGATTCTGAAGGTTAGAACAGTGATCCTCCTGACTCACTGCGCCTCGTCCTGCGCCTCATTACAGACCTATTGAGTTTCTGCCAACGCACTGACACTGCCCATACCTCCACCACTGTCTCCTCTAAGACCTGCCCAAAGGATCCCAAGCACCGGGCCTGCTCCCAGCAGCAGCGCCTCTAAATACATGACCTAGATCTGTGTGATCGCAGCCTCTCTCTGCCTGTTTACAGAGCGATACATGTACGTGTGTGTGGGTCATAGGCAGAGATAGAGAACAACTGTAATCAGATTTAAACCTTGTAGTGTTTCTTCGCCAATATCTAATACAAACTTGTGCTTGGATTCTTCAATTTTTAAATTATTCTTGTTTTGTTCTTTGAGTACTCAGAATAGTTTGCTTTCACCTATTGCTTCATACTCAGTTTTTGGAAGTGGATAAACTTTCTCCACACTGGATTAGTGTTTCTCGGTCTGTGGTATGTGTACAACTGGTTGTACATGAGCTTCTTCTTGTGGTAATTGGACTACTCTTCAGTTCTGGAGCTTACGTCATTTAGTATAGAATTTATTCGCATCTTTATCTTGATTGTGCACTGATTATTTTAGACTCGGAAGTCTGGTTATAGATCCAACTTCAACGCAGGTGGTATTTGGAAAGCCAAATCTTTCCTTTGTTTGGTACTTGGTTTTAAAAGTTGTCATGTCTGTGGGTTAAGTGTTACAACTATTTGTCAGATTTTAAGGCCAACTTGTTATGAGGAACACAAGTATTCAAAGCGCCAGACAAAATTTAGAAAAATCTAGGTGAAAACGCACAAGTCTCAAGCAGATTTTATTTGAGTCCTTCTGCGGCTGAGAAACAAATAACTGCAACATGTCTTTATGTTTCTGGACTGGATACATTTTTGAAATTGTGTGTTACCCCACCTATACACTGACTGCAAGATAGATTCATGTTGGGATGGTTGTAAAACCACTTGTCAGTCCACTGCGGTCCATATTTGCCTATTTTGTGTGAGAACGCTTGTACAATGAAAGCCGCATCAGACCGCTGCGATCTCCTGGAAAACAGACTTCTTGTGGATTCTTTCTGCCTAACCACGCTGCTCTTGCACTTGTACCTGCACTGTTCCAAGGTCCTTCTACGAGGGCACAATTGTTTTATGCACTTTCTTCTTGCAGTCTTGCAGAACCCAGACAGGTCTCGACCCAGACTCAAGTCGCACTCAGTGTACAACACTTTAAGCTGCGTACAGACCACGACAACACAGTCTAGTGGACGCCTTTAGAAGTCAACTGCACCTTTGATGCCTCTCAAATTCTCGTGTTGTTGCTTTGTGCAGGGGTCAACTACTCATGATTGGTTGATATTTCAATTCAGATTTCAGATTTATCATTTTTGATGCTGGAAGATGAATGCTGAATGTGCCGTCATGGAGACAGCTCAAGACACGTCTCAGAAAAAACTGTCAGTATACTGTATAGCGATTAATTTATTATAATAGGGATATTCATCAGGTCTTCTTTATTATACTAACTGGTTAGAACACTCATCCACTATACGCATTAGACTACATACCTGCTGTCCTTGGCACCACAGTGTGAATACAGCATTAGTGGATTTTAATACAACCACTTACTCATCATTTTTATGTAATGTCAGATTACTTGAATATACTGTATTCCTGCAGAGTTCCCAGTAGAGCATTTTCCATGTAAGTGCTCTAATTCTCCAGCCCCTCCAACAAGGTGTTCTTTTATTAACACCTCTATTGAATAAAGGTCAGACACACTGTAAGATTCACGTCAATGTTGTGACAGTTTTCTGCCTGATTATTTGATTACTGATCTTTAAAGTGTTGGCAAAATTATTGGAAAAAATAGACATAACACCTATGTTTAGGTTACAGAGGCACCCAGGTGGACCTGTACAGTCTTGTAACCTTATTTCAGTTCAGTGCGTTATGTCTCTGCTCAATGAGTGTGAAAGGTAAAGACAGGTTGCTAATAGCAGCAAGAAAACAGTCTGACGGCCATCTTTTCATTCACTGAAGTGTTTCTCCAGCTCTGAACCTCTTCAGTTTTGTTGTCCGCAATCTGCTCCCTCAACACCGAGACCTATCAAAGAGTTGACAAAAAAGTACTTTTCCAGTTGTTTCCTGAAACAGAAAAGAACATGAGAAGAGGACATAGAGGAGCGGTGAGAGGGGAAGTGTAAGGCCAAAGCAGGTGATGGATCGATTCAACTAGCAACACCTTTTCTCCAGCGGGACAGGGCTTGCTCTGTCTGTAAATACTGACTGTTCTGTGAGGACCCAGTATGAACACATGACACAGAGATACATTCATAAGTACTGTATGTTATTGTAGTTGACCTCATTTAGGGAGGTATCCTCATAGTGTCAAGATTGAGTCCTTCATTATGGTTGAGGCTTATTTTAAATCAGTTCAAATACTTTGACACAAAGTTTAATTGATGCTTCTCTTTTGTTCAATAATATAGACAACTGAGAGGAAAAAAAAGAAAAACTGTTAAATCCTCATTAGGACAACATCAAGTAACGCTTCTGAAGATGACTGCAGCCAAGCAGTCGAAATATGTAAAGGTATATGAGAAATTAACAATCACTGGACTGACATAGGAATATGAGACGTAACCTCGTTAGGGCTGTCTAGATTTCGATCGATATGTATTTTTTGTCCGATGCCAAAGATTAAAGAAATTTGTCATCTGATTCCTACATCAGTGACCAATTTTCAAGGCTGACTGCTGTGGAAAAACAGCAAAACCTTATTATAATACTATAATTATAATAGTATAATTTTAGTAAAATATTGTAAAGGTTGAAATAATGTGACAAAGGCTTATAAATGTACCAAAAAGAAAGATTATTTTTATAGTTGACCAGTCACGGTTGTATATAAAGTGTTGTAAAACATTGAAGTTATAACTTGCATAATTGTGAATAATCAAAAATGAACTTAAAGTGAAACTAAACGCTGAAACCATTTATTTTGCTGTCAAACTGTGCCTGGTGTCAAAATTTAATTTTCTACTTTTTTGGACCTTTTTGCAGTTACGTATGCATAAACCATGACTGTGCTGCCACCATGGTTAAACGCTGTCAGTGCATTTTCAGTTCACGCCAATGTCACATCGAGTAGACGCACAGCCAAGCCCATGTGGGCTAGAAAAGCTCCTCCTTCTGATATGCTGCTGTGGTGAGCTGGATAGTGGGCCCTCGCTGTGACATTTAATCATTCGGATGAGATGAGTAAACCGGTGATGTGGTGCAAAGGATTGTGAGATCGAAACTAGCATCAATGCTTCATTTTCAATTTTAGACAAAATATTCACATGTGCTTATGTAAAGGGAAAGTTTTATAGAAAATGTCTGCAAAGTTAATAAAAGTAAGTGCCAGTAAGCAACCAGACCTGTGCTGCACAACCTCAGCAGCTGTAAACCTCACCGCGTGTCAGGACTGCGTCGACACAAAGCTCTTTCACCAGGCTCGCTATTCACATTCTGTGTTGTCAGTCTGTTCACTGACATTTTCCACTTTTGTGAGCCTGTTTGGTGTGCAGTTATGGGCCGACTAAGCTTCTGACCATGTGTTTTTGCTTCACTTTAAATCTTTATTATTTGATGAGTCGAAAAAGCACAGGCAACAGACATTGGGATATTTAATGAGTCACATGATCCATGCTGGTGCAATAGATCCATCAGTCAGTGTCACGATACAAACATGCAGGGGTGAATGACTTGAGTTGCCTTCAACTTGGACCATTACTTATGAAAAGTGCATTAATTCTCTGTGTTGGAACCAGAAAGTTGTAACAGAGTTGCATTGACCTCGCAGATATGACCAATGAAATTATAATTAATTTCCCACATAAATTATTACTCAAGCCATGGCAGATGCACATTGGGCCCAACTTCCTCCGATGTACTTTAGGACCTGTTTATTTTTTATTATTTTTTTTATTTTTTCATTCGCGCACACATAAGCAGACATGTTTTGAGAGAAGTGTGTCAGGTGGACCGATGTTTGCTCTGGTCTCATCCTTTACCTGCTGCTGTCGTTGGTCCAGGATTTATCAGTCCACAAACGTCTGTGTCAAATACACATCAACAACAGCCTAAACTCTGTCACGCACAAATGTCACTCATCCTTACATCTGTCTCAGGTTGTGTCCAGTGAAAGTATTAAGAAGCTATGTTTGCGAACTAGTGGAACACAGCAAGAAATGGTTTGGTATTTTATTATGTGCAACTTTAAACAGTCCTGAAAATGGCATGTAGCTATAGCAGACAAAGATAGAAGTCAAAATTACCACTGGTGGAAAAAAAATCCATTTTGAACCACAATTTAAGTATTATTTTAGAGGAGCAGTTGGGTTACATAGAGGTGGCTCAGTAAATATGGGCTTCCACGTAAAGCAGAGAAAGGGTCTGAATCCACTGTGACACCTGTAAGTGACCAGAGTGTGGCGCTGTGACGCTGACTCTAGAAAGTCACCACACTACAGGAAGACATGACACTGAGCATGTGCAGAAAGGTTGCTAAATTAACAACAATTTAGTCTTTGATGATACGCCTGAGCTAGTGTACAGGGTCTGAGAATTTTATTTTTAAGAGGAGTCCTGGCAATACACAAACAGAACTATAGAGATAGGAATAAAAAAAGATGTTATCAATATAAATAGTGTTGTCATTTCCTCTTATTGATACGATTCCTTATTGCTTCCCATGGGGTGTTGGACTCATTTTGTCAAAGGGCCACATTGGCATTGGGTTGACCTCTAAGGGCTCGTTGTAACTGAAAATAACCTTATTAATCTTTGACATACTACAAATATTAGTTGTATTTGTTTATTGTATATTTATTGAAGTGACGATTACTGAATATACATCTGCATTAGTCTGAAAAATGACTTTTTTGACTGAGTTTCAGACAAATAATTTCATTAGGTTAAGACATCCAGATTACTCCTGGCACTAATATAAAATTAAAGTAAACCTTGTAAGACCTTGATGGCCGCACAAAATGAGGTGGAAGGCCACATCTGGCCCCCGTTCCTTGAGTTTGACGTATGTGCTCTAGAAAAATGTGTAATATGTATCTAGTTTATAGACCTATATTCAACAAATTTTAATACATTTAAGCAAAGATGTGAACTATAGCCTATAACAGGGCTCTTCAATTGGCAGCCCAGGGGCCAAATATGGCCCACTAAGCAGTATGTTTTGGCCCTGCATGAAAAAACTGACTGCGGACCGGACTCTGGAGGCTTTCCAATTCTTGAAAAGTAATGAGAGTGGCTCACACCGCGATGCGTACAGTCCGGAGATCCTCGCGGATGTGCTCCGTACGTCCGGATCGTTTCCGTTGGAAGGAACTTTTTCCGGACAGCCGAAGCCATCCGCAGCCCTTTTTGGTGAAGTTTTGAAAACAAGACACGACAAACAGGAAACCAAGCGCTCGCGGGTGAAGAGAAATAATATCATTACGTTTCTACTACTACAACAAGTACGTCAAAATACTCGACATATACGCGACTATTGAACACACAGGATATAAAAATGTCCCGTACTCACTCACTGTGCGGAGAAAATCCGAAAATGAAGTGACGTGAAATAAGCCCAAAACACTGCGCAAGTGTCCTTGTTTACATATCCATGTGCCAGAGATCGCGTAAACTCTCCCGAAGCTCACAAGTTGAGCGTGAATCCCTGTGAACTCGTGGTCTCGCGAGGCCAGCAGAGTTAGTACATACGCATGCATATTCTGGAGGCAGTGTGAGTGACAACCGGACCCAGACGGATCCGGATCTGGATCTGCATCTGGAGGCAGTGTGAGCCCGGGGTTAGTGCAGTCATCTTATAGTCCTGTTTTTGTTACCAGGTCAGATTTTAGGCATCTAGTTTTGTCCAAAATATCTGACGTCATTCAAATGAGTATAAAGTCTTGGTTTGAAATTCAAGTCTGCGTGACGATGTTGATTGACACTGAGTTTGTTATGCTTTGCCTATTTTTATGTGACAGTACATTGTTTTATTTTGTATTCATATCTTATCTTATCTTTGTAGATTTTAGTAAATTGTGCTGTTTGTGGATAGTAGATGTCAAACACATTTACAATTCAGTCTTGTAGTTTGGCCCTCAGATCACAGCTCTCTTACAAGTCTAGCCTACTGTTAAATATATCTGAATAGCCCTGTCCTACTCCATGATTATAAGCTAGGTGTAAAGCAAAAAGAAAACTTAAGCTTTTGTTTCAGAGTTATGGGCATAAATTGTGTGTATGAGACAAGCACGACACACCTCATTGCTGCTGTTTCATCTCTCCTTGAATAAAAACACTTAGGTTGGGTCATAAGCTTTGCAGAACTAAAACTTGATTCTGTAATGAAACAGAAACTGAAAACCATGGCATTAACATGGTAGTTGTTGGTAAAATTCCTATGAAAACTACACTACATGTACTGTTTGTCCTGTATTTTTTATTTATTTATTTTTTTCATATACAGTAAATGCTCTCTCCTTTATTTAATCTTGCCATCGCAACCAGCCTGGATATTTCAAATCAACAGTCCTCTCAGTAGCTCCATCTTCTTGAACCGCAACTATCGAATCGCCAAACTGTTTCTCCATCAACAATTCATCACACCTCACATTTGGAACATTTGTTATTCATTTTGCACAACCTTTTAGCATTTAGTAAATCCATTGTACTGTTAAAACCACAATAACACAGCAGCTTTTACCCATAAGGTCAGCCTCTAACTCGACACAAAAGCTCTCCTCTCAGTGAGTATTTCAGTCCACCACAGACCGATCATTGCCGCTGTGTAGATCATTGTTTTCCAATAGGAGCCCCCGGCGAGCTGCTGCAGCCCAGATCTTAAATGACCACACACTCTATTGATCTTCATAAGGCACTGTTTTTATTGTTAAATAACCACCACAGGAAATCCGATAAAGGTCCTGCCCTTTCTGCATCGCTTCGCCCTTCAGTCGAGTCTGAGTCTGAGGCCAGAACAGAGAAGAACGAGCTGGTAGTCTGCAACCGAGCATTTAGGATAAAAGGAAACCTATTTACTGAACAAAAAGAACTCCAAAATTGATAAAGGTAAAAACATTTAAATCCAGTGGAAAGATTACCTTGTGACATATTTTGTTTATGTTATCTTACATTGATTTTTTTGCAGTTGGGCTCAATTTTAACTGAAAGTGGGGAATTATATTTCTCCTATAAACAGGTATTGCCTCTGAGAAATAGTTTTGCTTGTTATGTAACTCCAGAGTGCATTATGTGAGTAACATTTCAAACACACTTCAGTCAGTAAACAGTCTGATTGCATCCAGGTTGCAGAACAATAGTCGATAATGCAAAATTTTATGGATCTGTGCCGATGTCTGGTCCCAACATCTAATTGGTGCAAAGCTAAGGACTGACTTGCCGATGCAGTTCAAATCTGTAAATTGAAGTTATAGAAGTCAACCAAGGTAAATAATCTTCTGGAAAAGATTACTTTTTAAACCCTGGAGTGAGTGTCTCCAACAAAACATCTCTCACCACCTTCCAAGTAACTCTCCAAAGGATGTTGAAACAACGATTTATTTCGATTTTTAATTGATTTTATTCAATGTCACCGATGACTGCTGCATTTTATTATGAGCTCATAATGTTTTAAAGCATCTATAAAGGATTAGCCAATGAACGTGTTTCAATTCATATTAAAACTATTCATAACTGTTTGCTGCTGCTGCAGGTTATTAGCATTTGTTAAGACCTATTAAGATCATCTTTATGATTTTGTTGTTTCATATCTAAAAGTTTTAAGTTTTTGTGTGTCTGTCACTCAAACTGCGTTGCCATAGTTACTATGGTAACACAAGGGGAAAGGGGCGGGGCCTGCTGCTTTGGGGAAAGGAGAATGGAGAAGACACACCAGTGGACTGCTGTGTGTCTTCTCCATTTATCAGTATCATTGTAGATTTTTAAATATTTGAATTTAGTGAAATTAATTCAATTTATCACTCAGCCCTAGTTTCTAGTACACTTTCTTTTTCAAATTCTTTTGAGGCTGAAATTTAACTTACACTGTATTGTGCGTATAGGAAATGTGTCCTGTGCATATTTAACTCACCCTTTAGTTCCTCTGGGCTGTCTGCAGGAGTGAGCTGCTGTTATATAACAAGGACACAGATCCTCCTCGTCAGGACTTCCACAGAGTATTTTATATGGTGCATTTTTATTGTTGGAGGGCACAGGGAGAAATGTGAAAACTCCAAAAACTTAACTTAACTTTTTTTGCTTCAGATACCCAACCTTATGCACCAATGAATGTCTTTTTTTAAGTACCTAACATATCTCACTTTCTTGGAAGCACTAAAAGTTGTTTCATTGTCGTTTTTGTTTTGCAAAAAAGGTTGGAGATTCTGTCTTAGACCTGAAAATGAAAATACGAGCTGAAGATGGACATATTAACAGTGACAATGGTTCTACTTCTCTATTGAAAGCTCTTTTATATGGCATGAACAGGGTTTGGTGGAGAGTTTATGATCGCAGAAAAGTGACATGAAAAGTAACTGGTTAATTCCATACATTTATTTCAGTTGTTCAGTCAATATAAATGAATGGAATAGGCTCTTTTAATTAAAATCAGCCTCACTCAGCACTCACTCAGGCTCACACAGCTCCTGAGACCGATGACTGGCCCTTAGGCTCCGGTCGGGCCACATTACAGGTCAAATTAATGACTGTTTTGCCCTGATCTGAACACTTCTACATCTCTGTTAAAAACCCCATTCTTCCCTCCATTGTTCAGGCAAAGACACCAAACATCTGACTTTATAAGTGTGAATGAGGAACAATTTCTGCTGCTTCCCCGCTGCTACTCAAACGTAAATGTGACAAATGAAACAAAGTGAAAACTCCTGATTGTCAGTGACGAGGAATCACACTCTGAGAAGAAGCGTAGCTGCCAGAATCAGAGCCCTCAAATGGGAGATGTTAGACGTGTGATTGGCAAAAGGTTGACAATTTCTTCTCTCTTTGACAAAACAGTGCATGCAGAAAATAATCCGACTACTTTCAATATAGCGTTGTTGCATTGTTGGTCATGAGACTTAACCTCTATTCATTTTAGTTAATGCACAGTCCTTAAAAAAAAAAAAGATAATTATATAGTAATAGAAGAAAGCCGCTGTAATGAAGTGGTTTTGACAACAGAAATGGTCAGAGCGAGTTGGACAATGGATGATTTATCATGATTTTAGAGGGTCAAAGGTGACAATACGTTTGAACCAGGATGTGAATGAAGCTAAACACACCTACACTTTAAAGAAAAATGTTCTCATCCTATTCTGCCCTGCTCACTTTTCATGGCAGTATTAAGCTAACATGCTAGCTTGCCTGTCTCGTGGTGCAACTCATGGATCTATTATAATAATTGGATATTCTTTATTGCTAGCTTGTAGCTGTTGCAAAACCGCAAACGCTCCATGCAAAATATCTTTGCTGTCCCTCTGATCCGGGGCCCAAAACTGGTTCACAGGCCACTTGCTACTGGGCCTCATAGGATCTCTTAAAATGTATTTTTATTTTATCACTACCTTCCTGTGCTTTAGGCTACTTTCAAAATATAAAGCCTTTTAACCCAAGAAATAGCTAATGTGATTAATAAGAGAGCAAAAAATTTAAACTATTATCAATTTTATGCATTGTTGTTACTGACTCTACCCAACCTGGACCGGTCCATGGAAAAGAAAATTGTCACTGTACTGGTCCTCACAAGACAAAAGGTTGAAAAATGCGCAATGCAAACACAAACTGCTCGTGTTCAGCAGAATGAGCATCTACAAGAACAGTCAAATCTTGTGGCTATTCTGACCAATTTTCACCTATTTTTTTTTTCTTTACAAAAGTAAAGACTTTTTACTTTCATAAAGACTGCCTATAGAGCTCATTTGTCACACAAAAAATCATGAGGGAAACACAACTGTTCATGTCAATAGCCTGTAGAGCATCTACCAAAAGCTAATGGCATGGGCCAATAGGCATTTTAACGCACAGTGTTCAAACTCAATTTAATGTATTTTTACTGCTATATTTCTTCAAAAAAAAACAACAAAAAAACATTTGATTTAGATTGATAACTGTATTTACATTGAATATGCTTAGTTTGCTTTAATGTACAGCAACAAAATAATGCTTATTTCTGTAAAGATCTTGTCAATCAACAAAGACCTTCATGAATAAAACGTTTTATTATTATTTTAAATTAACTTTATTTTTCTGCTTCTGCCCATGCAACACAACTATTTTAGATGAAGAATAAAGTTCCTTATCTTATTATGAGATCTTTCACCCATATTTGTGTGAAAACAGAGCTTGGTGATAGTCGGAGGATGTGCAAACGACTTGTTATTTACTGTGCAAAAATCTAATTAAAATAGCAGTCCAAAACAGGAAAATAAAACACACCACGTAGACTCTTTGTGAGGTCAAAACACAGGCAATCTTGTGGCTCACGTCCCGGAGAATATCAAGTTTCTTTGCTTGAACGTGCTTCCATATCTCTTCTCAGTTCTGGCTGGCTTCATTTCAAAGTGGCGCTGGTGCAAGAACGAGTCATTTCTGTAAGTGTGATCTTTAAAACATTCCTCCCAGCCTTTTTCTTTCTTTGTCTCTCTTTGTGGCATAACCCATATTAGCCTTTTAATTGTCCATTTAGCTTTTCTTTGAGTCATGTGCAGGCCTACTGACCCACACTTCTTAACGTTTAATCTCTTCTGGAGTTCAGAGCTGATAGCGTATCTTCAACCTCACAGGAAATAAATGAAAGATGTGTATCAAAAAAAAACTCTTCTTGTGCATTCATCTTTTTCTGTGAACTAGATAAAACCACAAATCAAACTTTTCTTCCTCACTCAAAAGACATTGCATTACTTCTTCTTTTTTTTTTTCTAGAAACATAATGGCGTGTTCTTATCTGTATTCCTCCCAGCCGTCCGCGTTCAACAGTCTGGTTTGGATTTGTAGCTCCGTCGGATAGATATCGATGCGACTCAAATAGCTGATAAGGCAGCGTGCTCCTCACCTTTAGATAATTTCTCGTGTAGAGTGTCTGTGATGGCAGATTATCGAGCGGTTTTACAGTTGATCTGAATCTCATCAGCACTTAACCTCATTGTTCGGGGAGCAGAGGTGAGAGGAATGTCAATTGGCTGGAAAAGAAATCCTCTGCTCGGGCTGTCATGCTGTTTCTCAGTGGTGTGAATGACCACACTGTGTTTTGATGTGAAGAGATTTGAGGCATACAGAGTTTAAAGTGAAAAGTTAGATCATGTTTGTTAGTAAAACATTGTAAACAGTATTAGTAAGATACACTAAGTATTTTGCTTTGGTTTGGCTATTGTCTTTTGTCCAGCAATAATGACATACAAGGTGTCACGCCTATTCAACTTAAAACCCAGGTCCTAAATGGTCTGATCTGGCTCTCAACCCATCTTCCAAATATTGAAAACATACAGTGCATCTTTCTTGTTTGCGGGATTGATTCTGGGTCTACCTTGGACCTGATTTGGTCAAATTTTAGTTTTAGTGGTAATTCTACTTTGTTTACACTTCAGACTTGGCTGGTCCTGATCTAGTGCTTGTTTAATTCTGCCTCAGAGCTGGCTTGGAAATTTTGTAGAGCAATGCAATCTAACAGAGACGGTAGCAGTAGTTACTCACATTGTTGAAACAGATTGTGTACAATCCTCTTTTTTTTTTTTTTTTCCACAAAATGGATCATGTTATGCAATTACCTAATTAATTAATTGATTAATTTTAAGTTGAATAGCCCTGCAGTATGTCATGACAAAGGACATACAAAAATGTGTATTGTGTACACTGGAAGCCACTGCAAGGACCTAAGCACAGGACTAATGTAGTAGTCTAACCTACTGGAGACAAATGGATAAGTCTCTCCGAGTCAGGCTTTGACACTACCTTTGATTCTGGCAATATTGTAGATGGTAAAAAGCTGCTGATGTTATTGACTTGATGTGGCCGTCTAAGTTCAACTTAAGTTCAGTCCATTATCAGTCCAGATTTGTAACTTGGTTTGAAGACTTTAGAGAGACACATCGAAGGTGACTGCTGACACTTTCTGTTTGTTTATGTGGACCAAAGATGATGACTTCATACAAGACAGTAGTAGCCCAATTGTTTTGCCTTACACTTAAAGAAAGTGTATGCTGCAACCGTACAGGGTTTACACACTTTTTTTTTTTTCACATTCAAAGGATTAGCTCTCATCCATTTAAGAATCACTTTGACTATTTTCCATATTTCAAAATCCTTACTTTCCTTGTCGGACTAGGTATTTAGGATTTTGCAGCACTTTTTTGGTTGCATTTGTCCCAGCCAAACCTAACGTTCCTTCTTGCATGTAGATCCAGGCTCTCCTGACTTCTCATAAACACATTCCCCTCATGCATACATAAACCAGCATTCCCGCTTCCATTTCCTCACAAACAAACAATGACACATCAAGTAGTCCTTTTTTCCCTGCACTGACTGTTCCCGCAGACCCTCATTGGATCGCACAGAGCAGACCAACAGCCATGAAAAATGCATGTCCCTTTTGCGTGCTTCATAAGGATACTCATCTACATTCTGTTCCCGTCTCCGAGCAGAAACAACCGCACAGGAATACCAATTACTCCGGCAATTTGGGAAGCGACGCAGGCGGGAATGGAGCTAAAATGGTGATATGGGATCAACACTGTCATCTTAATGAGAGAGGGTCACTGGGCTTAGACATTCAAGGGTCAGAAATGTGAATGGAGAGGTTGGGTAAAATACACTTTGGCCGGAATGTGGTAAGTGTTGCCAGGGGTGTGAGGTGGAATCCTGATCAGAACACACTTAAAAATGAATAACTTTACAAGATGAAGTGGGTCAGGAGTGGCGGTCAACATGGAGGGTTCTTAGGAGGTAGTGATAGTGGAGAAGCGAAGGATTCAAATGAGATCAGATGTGAAACAAGGTACAACATTAAACAAGTTCACGTGAGAGCTTGAGAATTTTAATTGGGGCTACAAATTTCTCTAGTGTTGGCTCTACTACACTCTAGTTCTAGGAATTGTTGGAATGAATTATTGCACTTACAGAATAATTGACTTTATGTTTCATAACTAAAGATACAACACTAGTCAGAGGCTCATAATTTCTCGTGAGTCCCTTTTCTTGGCACTTCTGGGACATTTTCATAATTTATTTGTTGAATAACTTTTCTATTCACGAATACTTTGCTTTGGTTTTAATTTGTGCTTTTTATTTGTTATGCACCTCGGTTAATGGCATCATATTTTTCGGAAAGGGTTTATTGGTATTATCTTTCTTGAGGGTTATTGCACTTGTTAGATAAAGTAGTTTTGAAAGATGTTGTATTGTGGTTATTTCTGCATTAGTGCATCACATTTCAAAGTTAATTGAGGTGGTTCAGGCATTTGGTTCGGATGCGTCCCTGGTGAGCTGGAGGAAAGGTGTGTCAACAGGTTAGTCTGAGCCTTCCTGCTCAGACTGCTTCTATGACCCAATCTTGGTGAAGCAGAGAAAATGGATTATTGGATGATTAATGGATGGATGGATATGTAGATGGATAGATAGACCTTTATTGTCAGACCATAAAGAAGTTTGTCTGCATGAAACAGCAGCTTTGTCACAAATATTATATAGTAAGCAAAAACATCAAGCAACACTTTTGTTTTGTTCCCATTTTGTATGAGATGAACTAAAAATCAGTTTATACACAAAATAACATTTCTCAATATTGTTTCCAATGTGTCTAAATCTGTGATAGTGAACACTTCTCCTTTGCTGACATAATCCATCCCCCCTCACAGGTGCATTACATCAAGATGCTGATTAGATAGCATGGTTATTGCACACGTGTACCTTAGCCTGGCCACAATAAAAGGACACTCTGAAACATATTCTCTTTAGGGTTGGGCTCAGAAACTCATTCCATATCTAGTCCACTTCTCTTCAATGGCTGAGCAAAGTTGCTGAAAATTGCAGGAACGGCGTGGTATACGTCTAGAGCATCCCAAACATGCTCAGTGGATTATGTCAGCAAAGAGAAGTGCTCACTATCACAGATTTTGACAGATTTGTGAACAAATGAGAGAAACTGTTTTAGAATAAATAGAACAAAAACAAAAGCATTGCGATTTTATTTGTTCAGTGTACAATACAACACAAAAACATACATCACATCACACAGGCATATATTTTAGATAAATAAATCTCAGTTTGCTGTAGATTCAATAGCTTTTTTACACTTAATGTGGCTCTGCTCTTTTAACATTGATAGGTTGTAGCTGTAATTTGCGTTTTAGCTTGCCTCGCTCACAACAGCAACACCGGCTCCCAACAAAGCACACACAAAGTGAAGTATTTGTAAAGTGCACTAATATTCAGTTTTTCGCACTCTCTCATCATGGTCTGAGAGAATGAAAGAAAGAAAATAGATGTACTAAAACTTCTACTTGAAGTTGTGGTACAACACATGTTGCAAAACAGGTTTTATCTATATACTGTAGTTTACTGACACTGTGACATACATGTAAGCTCCTCAGATTCAGCTCTAAAAGAAACATTTGCTTTGGCGTTTGGGATTCTGTCGTGGCTTTCACCAAATACAAACAAACGCAGGAAAAACTGTCAGTTTATGAAGAAGCCAGAATGAATGATTAAATGTACTTTTCTGCTTTTCAGGAAAACCCCTACATGTGCAACAATGAATGCGACGCTTTGACTGAAGAACTGGCCCACCCTCCTGAGCTCATGTTCGACTTGAGGGTCGAAATCCAACCACGTTCTGGCAGTCCACCTCCTGGAAGAAATACCCCAAACCTCTGCAGGTCAACATCACTCTGTCCTGGAACAAAACCATCGAACTCACCGACGATATTGTCCTGACCTTTGAATCCGGACGTCCCGAGCAGATGGTGTTGGAAAAATCCCTGGATTACGGCCGCACTTGGACACCGTATCAGTTCTACGCCACCGATTGCTTGGACGCGTTTACGATGGAGCCCAAAACGGTCAAGGACTTAACACAGCGAACCCTTCTGGACATTATCTGCACAGAGGACTATTCCAGAGGTTACGTGTGGAAGAATGATAAAACTGTGCGATTTGAGATAAAGGACCGTTTTGCGCTGTTCGCCGGGCCCAGGCTTCACAACATGGCGTCGCTTTACGGGCAGCTGGATACCACTAAGAACCTGCGGGACTTCTTTACCATCACAGACCTGAGGGTGAAGCTGCTGAAGCCGGCGACTGGAGCCACGATGGTGGACGAGAACAACCTGTCCAGATACTTCTACGCCATCTCGGACATCAAAGTGCAGGGCAGGTAAGGAGAAACTTTTAACTACTCATGCTTCCGCTTGTGTCGAGGGAAATACAATCAATGGTTTTGTCTTCTTTGCCACATTGTTTGCTTAAGTCTGTTTTTTTACCTTTATGATGTCTAATTAATGCCAAGTTTCGATCTGGTGGTTTTTATAGAGATACATTAGGGTTGGGCAATGTGGCAATTTCACGATTTCCTTGGAGCCTGATTACGATTTCGATTTTATCACAATTCTTGTAGACTGTTAACCCCTATTTTCCTATTGTCTTTGAGGTAAATACAATTTGATGTCAATAGCTAAATGTAGCTGTCTAAATCTACTAGTGTTGCCAGATTTTCTGAGAGAAACAAGCAAACTCAGCCCTTCAATAAAAGGTTACTAAAAGAATTAATAATTAGAACGTTGTGTGTTGCTGCAAAAAAGGTATGTGTTCTTCTGACATGAAGTTTTGGTCATATAAATTATATATTTACATAAATCAAACCTGTAAAATTGCATAAATTCATTGCTTTTATGAATAAAAATACGTCCAAAAGAGAATTAAAAAGAAGCCCAAAGTCGCTTAATTTGGAATTTGGAACTTTGAAAAGTTGCCAAATCCAAGTATGAAAAATTAGTCTATATTTGAACAGACAGATGCATCAAATAGAGAAAAGGAAATCATGATATGACGATTTCACCAAAAAAGCAGATTGTACAAATAGCCAGCATGTCACATTCCAATTTTTGTCATTCAAAATTGGTCATATTCATTGTTGCCTTAGAAAGTATTTTCACACAGTTTAAGCAATAATAGTCTGTGTTTAAATTTGAGATATCCAAATTGTTAATGGCAGCTATAAAAATCTAATGTGGTTTTTAGAGTGTGGAATACCTGATTTTGCAATGCAGCAAAAAAATTGTCCAAAAACATATTTGTGCTTTCTATATATATAGACATCTAAATGGAGTCACTGTTAGCATGCTGGTTGTTAGATTACATGAGGGTAAGCTCATTCTGGCTTACGAAGTTGTGTGTTTTTTTATTTTTATTTTTTTTACTCATCGCAGTGAATAATTAGAAGTCAATATTAGTAAAGTGAAAAAAAAACAGCTGCAAAAATGAATTAGTTCTCCATTTTTATATTTGACAATTCAGCTACTGTTGTGCATATACTTGATTTGACATGAATCAAGATACTTAACTGTGGCCCTTATGTCTATGCATTGCGTACAACTTTAAGCATATTGCAAAAGGTTATTCTTTTGAGTTGAATCCTATTTGAGTGTGACACATGCATGCGTTCAGCCTTTTTGTTCAGTGTTGACAGACATTGGACAAGCTCTATCTCCAGACAAACACACCTCCACCATCTAATAAAAGTTTACAGCCCTCTCTTTACATCCTAAACTCACTTTTGGTAACGGGGATTCTGTAACAGCTTGCACCGCCGCAGTGAACAATATTTTCTTGGCTGAGTCATCTGAATGCCGCTATGATTTTGAGGAAATGGAAACATTGTCATTTCATGACGCATGAAAATTGCCCTCATGATGGCCGTAAAGCCTCTACAGCTGCTCTCCAAACGGGACGGGTGCTGCGCTGCATTGGTTTATATGAGGATAACTAGGCTGGTAATGGGCCATCCGACGGGCCCTGGGTGAATTCAAACAGTCAGACTGTAATTAGAATGCAGCCGACGTTAAAGTAAGATTAGAACCATTAGCACATTAGCTAATTGGTAGGAGACTAATCTTGTAATTAAGAGCATTTGCAACTGATTAAATGGCAATCATCTGGGACGCATCAGTGAAACATGCAGGCATTCACTAACGATCTGTGCTTCCAAATTTAGCTCTATATCCTGTTCAATGCAAACGCTCTGGATCTGTGTTGTCGCCATGTTTTCTCCTGTTGTCAAAAAGGGGCTAAACAAAAATATGTTTATCACAATGCACTAATACTAATACTGCAAATGGAATGATGCAAATTAACAACTTTTTGCTGGATTGTGTATCAGTCCTATATATAGGTTCAACCGAAATCCTGGTTGGGTCTTAAGTTGAACGCAGTCAGACTGTTTACTACTGACTGATGTTGACTCGAGTTTCAAATGTTATTTACACAAAGTTAGTCGTCACTTACATGATCGTTAAAAGTCACATAACACAATTTATAATAATTACTAAATACTATGCCGGTATCTTTTGATCTGTGAAAAGCAGAAGCTTTTTCCTCCCTTTTTGTTTATTTGATTTTGAAAGTAGCTACTTAACAATTTTGAACCTTAGGTTTTTTATTTAAAATCTATTTTGTAATTGCAAGTAAATACAGACAATAGGAGGAGATAAGAGATAGGCGAAAACAGGGATTCTCTGTAAGTAAAAATGTACTTGTGACTTGGAATGTTAAGACTTGGGACTCACTTTTGGACTTGGGGTTATTATGACTTGAGACTTGTGACTTTCACCTTTGTGACTTACTCACACCTCTGTCAATTAGACTAGAGAAATAGAAATGTTATTATTAATTATGTAAGCCTATTTGTAAAGTTACCAAACACATTCACCATGCCCTCAACATTTCTTATTACCAGCTGCATGTTTTCATGACAGATTCGACGATAGATTGATCTCCAATGTGTTCTTTTCGCCTCACAATATTCCCAGCCCTGTTAGACGTCGGTTAGACCGTCTTGGCGCAGTCCTGTACTGTAAACATGAATTGATGAGTTGTAAATTGCTAGCGTCTCGTACCCAGCGCAGAATGAAATCTCCAACAGATATCTTATTTTGCCATTCATTAGGAAGAAGTAGCAAAAGACTGGATGGGGGAAAAGCAAGCTATTCTGCCCAATTTTCTCCCCTGCCCCTGGGCATCGAATTCAATTTTCCTCCAAAAGTTTGCGAGAGAAAGAAAAAGAAAATAAACATACAATTTCTGACCAGAGGTGGATCAGTAACTCAGGTGGTGTTGGCGGGTGGAAGAGAGTGATTAGAGCTCGTGTCTCCTCGGCTGCTCCTGGCTACAAGCAAATGTGAAAATGAAAGTCTTATCGCACAATGGCCGCCGTGTCTGTGCAGCTCCACAATGAACCGCAAACACTGATAAACTCGGCCGTGGTGAATGAGGAGACACGAGCGGGAGAGAGAGGTCAGCAGCAGCCTGGAATGACACCACCGAAAGTATACAGTCGAATGCGAAGTATACAGCGAATGCAAATTTCTTTACCGACGTATACAGAGAGAGACGTATAGGTCCTCATTCGTTTCCAATGGTTGAGTGTGTCCTGTTGATAAAATTATGTCCTTTGTTTATTTATTTTAAAAAAAAAAAAAAAAAAAAAAAAAAAATAAAAAAAAAACTGTTTGACAGGACAAATGAAGAGCAAAACAGACTAGAGTCTGTTTCATTATTCTTACAGGGTGAATTGTCTCAATTGCCATATTTAATATTTGTCTAAAGCAGGACTGTTTAAGTCAGAGTCTTCTAATGCTGAACATTGAAGAGGAATGTAGCCTGAAGCTTGTCATGAGCAGATTCCATAACCAGGGAGCTTGATAACTAAATGCTCTGCTTCCTATTGTGCTTTTAGAGACTTGAGGAACCACCACCAGCATCTTGAGAGAGAAGTGGACTGTTAGGATGATATTCTGTAATTTCGGTCATCATATTTTTTACTCCAAAACTGGTCCTTTGTTTACACTTGTTTTGCTGCAGTAATTACTATAAACATAGGCACTACATAGACCATTATTGTTTGCAGCATTACATGAAGAAGTAGCTGTTTTGTAGCCATTTATATGAACTTCTTTTAAGGTGTTTTTGTAGGAGTCACACAGCGTTTAGTGCTCTCACCTCAGATTATTTTTTTGAAAAGTTTCCATGTTCTGCTCGTGTCTGTGTAGGATTTCTCAAGTCATTTACAACAACAAAAAATTATAGCTCTTTTCCTCTCCTCTTCCACAATGCTCTCCTGAAAAATAGCAGTAGGACTATTAATTAATTTATTTTCTACTGCTTAATCCAGTAGGGTCAAGTATGGCTATCCATGACTTTGGCCTTAGCAGGGAAAATACAACAACCATTCACTCCTCATTATTCAGGGGAAATTTACAGTGATGTCCAATGATCTAAACATGCAGTTTTGAGTGGAGGAACGGATTACTCGGAAAAAAAACACGGTGATAGGATTCAGGGTTTCCCCGCCCAAGGCCAAATTATGGATAGCTCCAGTCACCTGCGGCCCTAACGTATTAAGTGTAGAAAATGGATAATGTACACACCCATATAAGATAGAACACCACACGTTCAATGATCTTCAGTGGATGCAGAGTCTGACATCTTTAACTAAAAACAAAAACTTCTAAGATGGCAAATACTTCTGGAGATTTAACAATGGTACAGTCACAATTACTCATGCTTCTTTTAATAGCCCAGCGCAGCCTCTCATTCATTACAGGGCTCTCCATCTCAATGAATCAGATTTGCACAATTTGTTCTTACACGTTGTCCCGCAAAAGGCTTATTATCCAAAGACATAGAGGAAATCCCACGTTCTGGCGCCTGGAGCAATTTCGAGTAGCACATGTCAGCCAATAAAAGAAAGATTTTGTTCTGAAATGAATCTGGGACATTTCCAGACGACGGGGAGAAAGCGGCGTAGAATTCCTCTTTAATAATACCAGAACAAAAGTTTAGAAACGGTTTTACAAGAGTCGTAATCACAAAGGGGCAATCATTTCACTGCACAAGAGAGACATTCTCAGGGTTTTTTTGTTTTGTTTTGTTCGCTGGTTGTAAAAATGGAAATGGGAAAAAGGAAATTAGTTGAATTTCAGCAGTCTCCTAAAATGGGAATAGGAAAATGGAGGGCGTAATTTGGGGTGATCAAGTTCATGTAGTGCTGTACTCAATTTCAAAAATCAGCAAAAACTCAATTTCTTTTCCTTCTTTTCAGTTTGCCCTCTGAGAATATAAACTTTTTTTTGTCTGGGGAGAGAACTAAATTGTCTGGTCTGTTTTTTACTTATCGTAATCCACTTTGTCCACAGTTCGTTTCTACATTGTCATTCAAAAGACATTTTCCAAAATGCCTTTTCTTTCACAGAGGCAGTAAGATCAGCCATAAAGTAGATTCTACACTGATCAAACTTCACATTTTGGGCTGAACAAGATTTTTAAACTTTATATACAGAATAGGGAGATTTTGTCAGTGTTTTACATTTAAAAACATGTTTAAACTACAACAAAAACACTTTTATATCTATATCAAAAAATGAACCATTACAATAAAATTGATCTTGTTCATTTTTCTTGACATGAAAAAAAAACATTTACTTACAAGGTTTTTGCGTAATGTAAACACATGCATTTTTAAACATAAATTACTTTGCAGTAACAATTTTAAATCCCACAGAATTTAAAGGTGCATTACGCTAGTGGCAAAGTTTTAGAACAATCTTTGGTGTTTAGTGGCACTACATTCATTACTACTACTTTCATTTTGAACAATTAAAACTCACAAATACGTCAAAAAAGACTACAGAAAACCAATCGAGTTTATGGAAAAGTGAAATGAGAGATTGTCCGATGGAGAGAAGAGGATTACTTTTCCACGACGTTCCTAAGTGTGACGGCATCGATTCCTAATGTTATTTCACATCAACAAAAAAGCCCAAACCTTGAACCGTGCCGCGCCCCTCCTCTCATCGCTCCCGGAGAATCGATCAGGTGTCGGCGCGTTAATTAAGACATGACCGCTGGCTCCTCATTCAGGGGCCGAGGAGGGGCCTGGGAATCACGGGCAGAAAATCCATACGCTCTGCTAATGTGCTATTTCTCCCACAGCCGCTGTCATTCTGCATTATTCACTCACTGCCCTCATTGTTTCTCAATCTGTCTCCCGTCCATGCACATATGTATGTATTTGACCGATGTAACCTCCAAGAAGCATAGGCATTTGCGAGGAATGCCTTTAGTGTGTGATGAATGCAAGTAAAGTAAGTTATTAAAACTGGAAACAAAGGATGGGACAATTCTGTTTGACTATAATTTGATTCTTGTCTCAATACATCACGATTCTGACAAAAACAAACTGCTTTTTATGTGAATTTGCTAAAGAAAACATGAATGAATGAAGAGACAAAATATCAAAATTCCACTAAAGGAGATTATAATGGCAATAACCTGCTGTTTACTTGGTCTGAGTGAGATATGATCGTGAAATCATCCCTTTCCTAACCGCACAAAAATTACAAGACCCAAACCTGATTTGAAGGGAAACCCCAGATCGTTCGCTGCAGGAAACAGCATTAGATAAGCAAATGTCTTTGTCTCTCATATCTGTAAACACTCACAGATAGCTTATTTTTGTGAAACAAAGTTACAATAATGGTTGATTTCTTGCCTGGGATTTAGAATACACACTTTTTCAAGACTTTGAGAGGAGTAGGTCTGGTCACCACTCCCCCCACTCCATCTCAGTTCAAATCCACAAGCATGCAATCAAGTTAGTTTATTTGCATGAGATACAGTACACTGATTGCTTGTCACTTATCTCACCTCCTAGTCTTTGATTGACTAAATAATCTGTCAATCACCGAAAGTTACACAGATATCAAAGTGGAAAGAATTCACAAGAAGTCATTTTTATGTTGTTTTGCAAGTGTAGTCACAAGAATCCACATGAATCAGCTCACTGCAGTGCACTGTAGTTTGTGTAACAGGCAGTTTGCAAGAAACACAAGATGTAACATAATCAAAGCAATAGTGAAAACTGAACAAAATATGCTCTTTTCTAAAGATTAGATAGCGCCCTTTCTGTGTGGAGTTTGCATGTTTCTCCCTGTGTCTGAGTGATTTCCTTCGGGCACTACGGTTTCCCCACCAACTAAAAACATGCAGGTTAGCAAACACTTGGTGTTGGTCGGAGGTTGAGGTGCTAGGTGTTTAGGCGGATCCTTCTGCTGAGCTGCTCCAGGGTTGCGTTAAATAATCTTTTGTGTGTCATTTGTAGACTTATGGCCAATTCAAACTCCATAAGAAGCAAGATATTTGTTCTTGCACCTGGAGTTCTGTTCTGAAGTTTTCATAGCTTGCTCTCACACCTTCACCTGAACATAACTTTGCTGTGTTTGTAATGGTTTAGAATTTCAAAATGGTTGTGACTAAAAAATAATGTGTTTCTCTTTTATGAATTTAAGATTACGATAAAATAATTTTCATTGTAACCTTCAAGAGTTGTGCTGTGCTGCCAATGCACTCTCCATATTCTCCATAGCAATAGCATTACAAAAGCTGCTTGAGTTTCGGTGGGCAAGACATGACAGTAACATTTCTGATAGAGTAGAACGCCTGGGCCCATAAGAATTATACATTTGCCTTTCATGCACAGTGATTGTGTTTGTCATTATCAGCCTATTGTATGATCACTCTGATGGGATTTCCTTGTCGTTGGATCAGATTGATTCACCAGAAACAAACTACCATCAGTTCCAAAACACTGCCTTTTCCAAAACCCTTCCATCTGTGACGACCATATCTGTGACTTTGAATGCACAGTATATCACTGGATTCAGAAAAAATAGCACTGTCTGAATCACAAGCAGAGCAATGCCAACGGATGAGACAATACATTTTAAACCAAATGTCCAAGCTTAATGAATGAAAAGTGATAAAGTACGATGAAGTTATAGCTTTTGGAGTCATAGCACATTGTCTAATTTTATTCTTTGTGTCTTCTGATTTAATTGACAAACACAAGCATCTCTGACATTGTGCTTAGTGTCATTGTGCATTGTTCTGATAAAACTACCTCAACCTCAGACCTTAAAGAGCAGGAGCAAAGGGGCTGAAGAAGGTCAGACAATAATGTGGTGCAAGGCCACGAAGGCATCTACAAACAAAAGAAACAAGCCAGTGTAAACACATTAAAACAAGTGTGAGATCATGTTTCTTTCTTCTGTTTTCTGTACAAGTTGATGTCGTGCTAGAGAAGTGTGGTTTGGACTAACATAGAGTGTATCGCAATAGTGAAGTTTGTGATAAAAGTGTGAAACAACACCTCAAAATGATGCAACAAAAGAAAAGATTTTACTTTGATAAACTTGGAGAAAAAGAGCTAATATGAACATCCATTTTTAAGCTACTATCTAGTCTTATTAGTCTCTTAGATTTGTCACAACATGTTTCACATATTGAGGAAGAACTTCAAGATCAGCAAATGGTTTGAAGTTGTGTGTCATATACTTATACCCAGGCTGGCAGCCGCTTTGTTCTCTATTTAATCTGTTTTCACTCCATCTACTAAGTCAAGAATCAGAACTGTCGACGGTTTATACAAACCTAAGTACAAATGTCCAATCAAACTGAGACAAAGTGAAGTTGAGATCGCAGACTGTACCTGTGTACATTCTTATTTGACCTTGTCAAAGATTAACTTGGATATAACCTGGCTCAAAACTTCGATCTGATTACCCCCACCTTAGCTGTGTTTTAGCCATCACCGTACATAATCATAAATAAGGCTCTTGCGAATCCAGTTGGGTGAAATGCAAAAACATCTTTCGCATTCACAAATGTACAAAGTGCTTGTTTTTGTCGATATTTGTTAAATTGTTATTTTCACTGGACGTGTTATAATTGAGCACTGCAGCGCTACAAGAGAGAACACAAAGCAGTGCGACAGGCCTTTGAACTGTGCACACACGACTGAATAAAAGTCTCTATAGTCTTTCTGTAATGCACTGTTGCACTATGTATTCAATAAAACCACTCATAAATAAGGAGTCACGTTTTAAAGTTGCTGCTGATGTTAGCTGCTTACTTTAGCGGGAACAGGTAAAACATTGAAAAAATCCATGTGAATAAACCTATTCATGATTGATATTAGTCCATAAAGCCTGCAGTGTCACACCGGTTCACTCAGTCATTATGAGATAAACAATGTTTTTGTAGTTTAAGCAATATTTATGAGCTGTTAGTGCCCTCTGCTGGAGCAATTGAATATTTGTGTCAATTAACTGGTCAGAGACGTCCCACTTGGTTAAACCATTAGTCACTGTTATTCGGTTAACCATGACCATTCCTAGTTAAAACTGATTCAATAGCTGCTGTCGTCACATCTGTAAATCCCGCCTCCTTCTACAGAGAAGCCTTCTGATTGGTACAAGCGTTCGATACCCGGTTTATGGACTTAGCCAAAAATCCAACAATGTTCACTTAGAATATGAAATAGCACGGCTCACACCAAATGGATATGTGCATCACTCTGAACACATGTGCAATCTGGACGAACTCACGTCAAAAGCAGCTGGGAAAGGGAGAAACTTCTAGTGGAATACTTCAATCTGATTGGATGATGTTTGTTGTTTTGCTGTGAGCACGCTTGGCACTCACTGCTGTCATCATCTGTAAATCCTCCTGTAGAGAAGTCCTCTGATTGGTAAAAGCATTTGATACCATTGCTGCCCAAGATGAGATATTACAGGCCCCCATTTAATTTCTAAGTTTACTGCACAGAATCAGAAACAGTTACAGAATATTTTTATGCTTTATATCTTGTGTTTAGTCCAAAAAGCAGTGATTACTTAACAAACTCCAACAGTGCAATGTCTTTAGTGAAATGAATAAAATGACCCAAATATAAGTCACAAAAGTGCACAAATTAACCAAGTGTGACCGCTTTGCACCAGCTCATACACAGATACTTATTTCCAAATGAACAAAATCACAGTCTAAACAGTGTGGGAGTTTCTTGGAGCGCTTTGGACCAGTGTGTTTATAAGCAAGGCCCACGTGTTGGATCAGACTTCGCCAACAGCATCTACATTCAGAACAGTCAATAATTTCAGATTAAAGTAAAGCATTTGTATGAAATTCTTACCTTTTAACTAAAAAAGATCTCAGTTAAACTCACAAAGATGATTTTTTTGTGCCAGAATCATATACAAACAACAAAATTAACCAATATTTATAGACACATTTATTATTATTTCAGCTACATTGACTTTTGGAAAAGGTTCTAGAGATAAACCAATGATGTAACTGTTTAATTGTCCCGTCTGCACCTGGGTCCACCAATATTTGCTCTTCATGCACGAGGAATTCAATTTGAAATGTGCGCGAGGAGGATGCTCTGGCCATGCAGGGACGAGCTCAAGGACACTTGTGCAAACATAATACGGCCTGAATGTTTGGTACAGCAATATCAACGTGGGCCGTCGCTGCCCGTTGAACTGAGATGACAGCAATTAGTATGAAGTGATATTCTTTGGACTCATTCTTGTCCGTTCATTCTTGATTCCAGAGAGTCACAATATCCAGTGCACTCGACTTTTGCAAAAGAAGCTAAATGTTAAATGTTATATATGCTGTAACTTCAAATGTAAGTACAATTTCTGCCTTAAATGTTTAAGCTTGTGTTCTCTTTCTCCTTTCTCTTGCTCTTTTGCTCTGTTTTTCCTCTCTTTGATTCTCTCTCCTATTTCTTCTTGTCTTTCTTTTTTTGTCTCTCTTTCTCATTTCTCTGTCATCTTTCCCCCACACTCACTTTCTTTTTCCTCTCTCTTTTTTCTCTCTCTCTATGTCTCTCTCTATGTCTCTCTCTTTCTCAAGTCTTCCTCTTTCAATTGTTTCTTTTTCTCTGTGTGGTTCTTTTTCTCCTCTTTCACTTTTTCCTCTCTCTCTCTCTCCAATTTCTCCCTTTTTCTATTGTCATTCTTTCTTTCTCTCTGCCTGGTTCTCTTTCTCCTCTCTCTTTTTCTTCTCTTTTACTCTTACTTTTACTTCCTCTCTCTCTATCTCTCTCTTTCTCAAGTCTTCTTTCTATTGCTTCTCTTTCTCTGTGTGTGGTTCTTTTTCTCCTCTTTTTTGTTTTCCGCTCTCTCTCTCATTTCTCCCTTTTTCTATTGTCATTCTTTCTTTCTCTCTGTCTGGTTCTCTTTCTCCTTTCTCTCTCTTTTACCCCTCCCTCTTTCTCTCTTTCTCATCTCCTTTTCCTCTTTTTTTCCTATTTTCCTCTCTCTCCTCTCTCTCTTTCTATTCCCTCTTTTTTTCTCTCTGTCTGATTCTCTTTCCCCCATCTCCCCTCTCTCTCTCTCCTCTTTCTTTTTTTGCTTTTTCTTTTTCCTCTCTCTCTTAGAACCTAAAAGTGTAATTTGAAAATGTTGAACTCACATTGTCAAGTTATATAAACACTGAGATTTTATTTTATTGTAGCATTCAAATTTGTCATGTAGCCACTTTTCAACAGCAAAAAAAAAAAAAAAATGCAGTAAAGCACACATCAGGAATTAAGTTGAAGCTCCAGCTGCTGGCTGCAAGGGAAATTAGGGTAAACAATCCAAACATCTGGCCTGATATGTTAACACTGCAGAAATACTTAGTGCGAGTCTGGATGATGAATGAACTTACAAACAATGTAGAAGATCTCAGAGATCTTCTTATGACATCATAGTGTTTCTGGGGCTCAGAGGGTTGCTGTTTCAAGTTGGGATCACCTTTTTAGTTGTAAATTAGCACATTCAATGTCACTTTGCTGTTTGTAAAAAGAAGTTTATATAAGCCGTAATTGCAACCAAAATGAATACATTTCGACATCAGCCATTTGCAAAAGAAAAGTTACCGTATTTAAAACCTATAGTAAATCGTGTTTGCTTTGTGAAAATCAGGTCAAATATTGCTTTGCATGATTGTTGAGGCCATAAATAATGTGTTGATGTATTTTGAGGTTGCAGGGGTTTTAATATTTTTTGGAAAATGGGGACCCCTCTTTAGTATAAACCATCTTAAGGATCAGTCCCCTCACTTGTGTCGCAATACAATTCAAACCATCTTTAGTGTATTATCCAAACGTGTTGTTGTTGGGCTAGTTCATCATTGTGCTTTCCAATCTTTTCAGGGACTCTCGACACATGACTAACCCCACTTGGAGAACTACTGTGCTAGTGAATTGTATACCAGTGTTAATAATGTTTTTGCATCATTCTAAAATACTTATTGATTCTCCCGTCCCTTGAAAACATTTCTCCAATCGATATGCTTGCTTCATAATCAAATGTATTCCACAAACTGCAGTACATACGGTCAGACGGAGGATTCACTATTATGATGTTATTACTCCCAATTCACAGTGCATTAAATGAAATCCAATGTTATTTTTACTGTTTGTCTCGGAGGTATACTGTACATAATAGCATTTCCAAGGTCTTTCTCGAACAAAAGCTCGACTATAGTTTGAAGTACAACCTGATATGATTATGCTCCGTTCATTTTCCCTTTGGAGCTGTACACAGTCTGCAGTCCATTCAGCGATGGCAGCGTGCAGCTCATAAAACCACCGTGTCTCTGTATTTCACTCTAAAAGGAGAGTTCTTCAAAGTTAATTGACATGACATTACCCAGATTGTACATCCGGCTGAACCCTGAGGAGATCCGCGGACAGTTTTAGGAGCCTCACCGGGAGAATATCGTGTAATTATGGACTATTATAACATCCACTGTCTCATACAGTTATAACATATGACATTTAGATACCTTTTACAACATTGGGAGGGCTTTAGAACACTCGAAAAGTTAGCTTCACACTAGACACTGTATCCAAATTCGTATGTTGTCAAAGTGTCTATATCTGATAATAGACCTTTTAGTTGCTTACAAGGCCCAGAAAGTGCACTTGTCTATGTTCTTTGCCTGAGTTAGACTCCATTAGCACATTGTGTGAAGAGCTCTTGTAAACTTATGAGACTCAGAATGCACAGTATTAGGTAAGAATGCCTATAGTTTTCGTGATATTGGCCCATTCCACTTCACATTTACAGTTATCTGTTGCAGTGATTTAAAGGTGCACTGTACCGCGCAACTTTTGACTAAAAATAGACTTTTTTTCTTTTTTTTTTTCTGTCATCAAGTGTTCTTTATCTTTGAGTGGCCTAGTATGGTCACAAGAGGACAAACTCTTCTTGTATCTTTCCAAAAAAATATTTTTTCTTAGCCATATCTTTTTACATTCCCACTCAGAGTGTTACAAAGTATGGTTTTAACTATTATGCCAACATTGTGTAGTATTCGATGCACCTCGAAAGGGCACATATCATGCGACTTATCGACCTTTTTGACATTACCATCCCTAGTTCTGAATGTCCTTGATCCCTGAATCATAAATCAATCCCTAAAATCTTTTGCACTTCTTAGTCCATAAAGAATGTTGTTTTGAGCATTTCTGCAGCAAATCAGACAAGATCAGTTTGATTGGTTCATTTGGGTGATTCTGCTAAAGCCACAGTGCTGCATTGTGATTGGTCTGCATGTTCTTTAGAGTGTCTGGCCAGGTGCATTTTCAAAAGTTTGTGAACTTATAAATATTGTGAAAAGCCATTTGGTTCTGGTGCTATAAAGGTATAACAATATAGTATAAGTTGATTATTTGATTAGATGTTTATATCACAAGGTTGACAAATTTTTTTTCTGAATTTTGTTTAGGGAAGGTAAAAGTTCTTGAACTCACTTAACATATTGGTTTCAGCAGATTTTGCTTGTCAAGTAAAATATGGTCTTGATTCATTGGCTGTTAATTTTTACAGTAAAATATACTAAACTCACGATAATATATCATCCATTTAATAAATAATAACTCTTCTAAATATTATTTTATCCATTAAAATTACATTTTTACATATGTATGTGGTCATTTTGAAGTAATTTTTACATTTTGTCTCATTCCTAAAACACATTGTCTTAGAACTTTGGAGTCAATAAAGTACATTTTTCAAATTCAATTAGTTGACGGTTATTGGAATAATCGATTAGTTGTGATTTATCAATGACATTTTGCAGCCCTAATTGTCATGTATATAACTCTTGACATTGCACTTGCCATTCAAATGTATGCCACCTTAATATATAGATTCTTGGAGACAAAAAACTTTTCAGAACTCCTACAGAATCTCCCCTGAACGTCTCTATAGTCCCGGCTCCTCTGATAGTTCCAGCTGAGCGGCGCAGACCCTCACCTGCTCCTCACAGACTCATGTTTATGGAAAGTGGCTCTTATCTGTCTCCCTGTACACTGGGTCTGAGTGCGACATGCCCTCTGTCCTGTGAACCGAGACTGCAGCAGCGCTCTGACTGACACTGCAGGACCTCCACCTCTGAACACTGACATTAAACACACCCATCGCATCGTTTTTAGAGAACAGGACAGGCACAGCAAACACATCTCCATGAAGACAGTGAAATAATTACATTTTGTATCATTGGAAAAGTAGTATATCAGGAATGTTGTTGTCGTTTAGTCTCACGTGCTAATGTGTGTTTTTTCCTCAAGAGCTGCCATGTTTTTTTGTTTTTTTTTCATGGGATGATGCGCACCACTGAATGGATAATTCATCTATCAGTCTGGTCCATTGAAATACAGGAGATGAACATAAATGCAGACTGCATCATTGGGTGCGCCCACTAACGGACCTTAGTGAGGGAAACATAACATGAACAGAGCATCAGAACAGCAGTTTTATCACTCACAGCTCAGTAACAACTGCAAATAGGGACTTAAAGCTATGGTCACAATCACCTGTACAAAAAAATTGTTTGCGCGAATCTGTACAAAATCTGGATTTCAGATGACGATCAGTCTTCTTTCGATCGACTTTCAACTCTCACCAACAACTTATGGCTGTCTTGGGGAAATGAAGCCGTACAACATTCTCGTGTGACTAACTGACTAAAACTTCCCTACGGTAATCCTCGATCTCCCTATGCACAACTCAATCCTCTATCAAGTTATGCTATTAAACATTTCATAAACCATTTATAATCGTAATATTAGCAATAACTTGATTGCACACAGCGTGTAAACACCATCAAAACACCTGTCATTCCTACAAAGTTAAGCCTGCGCAATAACAGCAAAACAGTTTCTTGCATGTGCATATGGCAGAGGAGATATCAAAAGCTTCTCCGGGTGCTGATCGAAGATTCGTATAGATTTGTATAGTCCATAGACGCTCGTATGTTCAAAAATTGTTAAGCACTCTGCAACAAATATTATTCTACCACCAGCAAGTTAACCTTGCGCAGCAAGATGAATTCTCGCGGTATTTGTGGGTTTTACAAATCCACGAGAAACCATCTTGAAAGACTCCCGCCCAGTGGCGTGCTGGGATCATTTTTCAGCCCGGGAAAATTAGACGTTAGATTGGCCCATTTGTTTAATGATTCACGTGACTTGGCAGGTAGTTGAGTGGTTAAGAGCTGCGCATGTAAACTTCTGCCTTTGCAGCACCCACGTTCGAGTCCCGCCCAGGAAACCTCTCTTTCTTTATTTATTTTTTTAACCAATATCTCCTCCACCTCTCATACATTCTCTTCTCCAGTAATAAACTGCTTAGTTTTAGTCACACATGGTCAATACAGTACAGACACAGCTCCCAGCTTTTCTCCTCCTGACCTCTGACCTGTCCTCTGCTCCACAGCAGTGCGCGCTCTTACACACACACACAAGCACGCGCTCTTACACACACACATGAAGCACGCGCTCTTACACACACACATGAAGCACGCGCTCTTACACACACACATGAAGCACGCGCTCTTACACACACACATGAAGCACGCGCTCTTACACACACACATGAAGCGCGTTCTGGCCACTGTTCTGACCCACAAAGACAAACTTGTGTGTGAACCTTTTGTCTTGTTTTGTGTGGAAATGCGCTCCGCTTCGCCGCGGTGATTCGCGTGTATAAATCTGCTGAAGTGTTCGTTCATAAGCCGTTTTTGCTCGTAACTCCGAGAATATACAACGGATTTACTTGAAATAAAGTTTGGCTGAAAGCTAATGGGATGTGGAACGTGTTTTTGGGCTCCAAAATGTGTCAAGAGTCTTTGATTATGCGCTATATGCTGTGAATCACACATCATAGACGAGGCAGCAGCTGGCTCCACCCTCACATCACTGTGCTCACATTTGCCTGCTGCAGCTGCATGGGCCGGGCCTCTCTCTCTCTCTCTCTCTCTTTCTCTCTCTCTGTCTGTCTGTCTTTCTGTCTCTCTCTCTCTCTCTCTCCACCGGCCCAAAAGTCACGCGGCCCACCGGGAAACGTCCCGACTCTCCCGATTAGCCAGCACGCCCCCTATGGTTTGAGCCGAGTATCAAATACTCGAACCAATCAGAAGGCTTCTCTACAGGAGGAGGCGGGATTTACAGATGTGAAATCAGCGAGTGCCAGGCGTCACGCTCACAGCAAAACAACAAACATGGCGACGCGGGCAGACGCAGGTACTGTTGCAAAGGCTATTGACTGAAGCACGCGAGGGAAACGCAGATAGACCGGACCCGGAGCACACGAGAGAGACACAGATAGACCGGGCCCGGAGCTCACGAGAGAGACGCAGATAGACCGGACCCGGAGCACACGAGAGAGACGCAGATAGACCGGACCCGGAGCTCACGAGAGAGACGCAGATAGACCGGACCCGGAGCGCGCAGGGAAAGCGCAAATCGCCTGGAGGTTGACACAACGACTGGGAGGACAGACGCAGACGTACTGTTGCTCGCTGGCGGTGGAATTGTTGTGAAGTGCTTCAAACTTTGTTTATGTGAACACAATGATATCAGTGGATTAGTCTTCAGCATCTGGCGATGGAAGTTTGGAAGTTTCGGCGTCTCCTCTACAATACGCAGGTAAGAAACAAAGCGGTTTGTGGGATACGTCATTTTGATTATGTCTTGTGATTGGCTAAAACACCGCTAAGGTGGGGTGGGCGCTTTGTCCAATCAGATCGAAGTGTTTCACAAGAACTCCCTCCCTTTTCCAACTGCTTTTGACGAGAGCCCTTCCAGATCGAATATGTGTAGAACTCAATGCAGAGTGATACACATATCGATCTGGCGTGAGCCAGGTTACCAGCAAGTAGCAGCTGTCCAAATGTGACATTAGCCCAAGGAAATATAATGTGTCAAATAAAGAAACGAAGACTTAAAGTATTCCAACTGTCCAAACATGTAAATATATCCTACAATGCTAACGGTAGATGCTAAATCAACAATTTGGTGAAGTCTGCTGAGATAACTGGTGTTGTGATTTTGGGCTTGAATTGAGCTAAACGCTAGTGTGATGAGGGACTGCTTTCACAGCTACTAGGGATGCACGTTTTCAATTTTTTCTTTAATCGTTAGTTGGAGTTCTTCAAGGTCAATTATCGGTTAACCGATTACGTAAACGCAGTACTTTTTATTTTCATTGTTGTTATTTTCACTGTTTATGTTATAATTGAGCACAGCAGCGCTGCGAGAATGAACACAGAGCAGAGACAGCGACAGGCCTTTGAACTGTGCATAACACGACTGAATAAAAGTCTTTATAAACACTGTTTTAATGCACTGTTGCACCATGTATTCAATAAGTAAGGAGTGACATTTTAAAGTTGCTGCTAATGTTAGCCACTTACCTTCGATAGTTGCTCTGACCAAATCTGAGTAATCCAGGCTGTTTTCTTCTCCAACATAAAATCCAAGTGAATAACATCCATGTATGACTGATACAGTATTTGTCAATAAACACTGCAGTGTCACAGGTTTGCTCAGTCCTTATGAGATGAACAGTGTTTTTGTAGTTTTAGTAACCTCTCACACTGACAAACTCCAGAGCTGTTCAGGGGCAGTTAGCGCCCTCTACTGAAGCAATTATAGATCGGTCAGTTAACCGGTCAAAGACGTACCACTCGGTTAAGCTATTAGTCATAGTTAACTAATCGATTAACCAAGAACATCCCTAACAGCTACAGAACTTTCTGTTTGCTTTTCCACGTCAGCAACTTCTATTTAAACAGAATTGTGACTCACGTTGAATTAGATGTACTAAAAGTAAACTTCTAAAAAGATTTGTGCTAAAAACGTCTTAAAAGAGGTAAACGTTTCAATTTTCCATGGGACTTTTCCCAACAACAGGCCACGCCCCCAAATATGCTGTGTTGCTGACCGTTTCTACGGGGGCAAGCAAAATATAATAAATAGATCGTCTGGATATCCCAGGCAACAGTTCTTAGCGCTCCTGATTGCAACATTACACATAAGTAGCAAAGCAAACTTGGAGTTTATTCAAAAACAGAGTAATAGATGTAAACCAACAGAGGCCCAGCAGTTTGCCAAGTTGTTCCACTGCTCTTTTCTTAAATTTTTAACATTGTTTTGCTAATGTATCTCTATGGACATAATCAAACAGCATGGCGGATTTCCATAACAACTCTTTTTTTAGGTTCTCTACTGAAGTGTAGCATAATTATGTGATAATATGAGACTAATTTCCCTATTTTTTTAAACACAATATTTCTTCAGGGGCTTTATTAACATTAACATTAAGATATTTCTTGGTGAGGTTGAGGCATTACCATCTCTATTTCAGTGTAGAAGAGCTGGCACCAGTAAGACAAAGGTATACAGAAAGTGCAGACATGTTTTCAAATTGACTTTTAGCTGTAAATAAAATCACACATACAGTATAGTAAAATGTGAAATAACCAGGTGGAGAACCTATCACTCTAAGTTTTAATAATTGCACCTTTATATGCTATAAAATTTTATCTGTAAATACAATTAAAATGCCGTAAAACTAGACTTCTTATACACACACAGTCAAGTTACAGCTTTCTTTTTTGCTGGGTTCTCTTCTACTCTACCTCTGTCACGACTGGTGGTGTTTTCTGTCACTCTTCTCACTGTCTGTTTAATTAATGCCTGGTTTTTCACACTAAAGTATCTGTGGTGCCAGTGACATTAGACATGGATGAGATCGAGGCAGTGAAGGTGTCAAAGTGTGCCTCTGAGACACTGTTTCAGGCCTCGGTCAGAAGATAAAGTTATGTTTGTGTCACTGCATTTTACTGTACACAGGATTTGGCATTAATTTGGAACCAGTAAACTACCTTGAATGTCCATAGTTTAGTTTATTTGGCCTATTACACATTAAACAGTGTACATTTGATTGCTTTGCAAATATAGAAATTGTATAGAAAAGGTAAGTTGAAATGATAGCCACTCTTTCAGTTTGAGTTATGTATAAGGCATTTAAGTTCTCAGAGTAGCAAATTATAGTGCATCAAGAAAAGAACACTATCCCTACTGTGAGACATGGAGGAGGCTCACTTATGTTCTGGAGCTGCTTTGCTGCATCTGGCACAGGGGGCCTTGAATCTGTGCAAGTTAGAATGAAATCTCAAGACTTTCAAGACATTTTGAAGAGAAATGTGCTGCCTTGTGTCAGAAAAAGCTTGGTCTCAGTCACAGGTTATGGGTCTACCTAAGCCCGAAAACACAGCCAATGGCTCAGAGAAAAAGCATTTTACTGTTTTGCAGTGGCCTTCGACACATGTTCAATCACACTGAACATGTGTGGAAGGAGCTGAAAAATGCATCATGGGAAGAAGACACTCTTCAAACCTGACACAATGGAGCAGCATACTCACTCACTTGACTTCATGAACTGTCATGAACTTAAGTTTTAGTTCAGTCTTTTCAACTGTCAAAAGCAGTTCAGTATCTAATGAAGACGTATTGTTGTCTTGGAAAATTGCATGGAAATTACTAAATTTGAACACTGAAGTTTAATTTACGAGTCAAATTTAGGGAGAGACAAGTAAATCATAAACATATACCGTTAAAACAGATTTAAAAATAGATTAGTCAAATGCCACTGTATGAAATAGTCCATACATTATATGAACATAAGAAGAAAAGCTTAAAAAAACAGTATTAAACAAACTTAAATTACTACATTATAATTTTCACGCAGATGAATCATTGCTTCATCCTTGCACTTTTCACCTTGTGTCCTTTTGCGGCACACGCACCATCTAAGCCTCTTTGATTTCCATATTAATACGTACTACAATGGCAATTCCTCCTCTCTCCTTCCGTCTTTACGCCTCCATTTTATACGTCTCAAATGGAAAGGCGGTCACTCATTTACATACAGCACTCTACATATCTCTCTAATAGAGTTTGTCAATGAAACAAATCACTTATAAGCCTGATTCATTTAGTGGAATATTCAACAATTAACTTACATGATCCAATCTTCAATATTTTAGAAAAGCCTTGCGGGGTTGTGTTTCTTATTTCTATGACAATTTACTTGAGGTGTATCACATAACAGACTGAAGAAAGATGAAATTGCGCGGCCATTCCAAAACACGCCAAATCAGACATTTTAATTTCACGGTGACACAACTCAACGTAATAAGGTGACTCTGCAATCCATCTTTGTTTGATAAGTTTAGCTGCTCCTGGATGTAAAGGCGGTCAGAGGAAGGCAACACTGTCGAGAGAATTATGTTCGCAGAATTGAAGTTGTTCCTGAAAAGTGTCTTCTGTTATGTCCCATTAAAACCTGATGGTAATAGCACTAAACTATAACCAAAGTGATACTATTGCTGATTTTTTTTTTTTTTTATTTTGGTGGGTGTATTTTTATGTACTGTGAGCTTGGAAAGATATTTGGTGTATAAAGATTTATTTGCATTAGAGGAATAAAAATAACCATCATACATTCAGACAATACTAATATTAGGGTTAGGGGTTACCGACACCCATACTTATCCCAAGACATTGCCAATCTTTACTAAACATTGGCAATGTCTTGGGATAAGACATTGTCAATAGTAACAAATCTTACTATTTGTTTACTGACTTGGGATTTTTGAATGTAGTTGTTTGCTCTGTGCCTTTGTAAAGCGCTGCAATTTACATTAAACAGCCATGTGATTATGTAAACTCCAATTGTGTTTCTTTTCAAGACACACCTGGCAATGCATCAGGCTGTTTTCTGAAAAACAGATCATGATAAATGGTCTGAACAACACTAAAGGTGCAGTGTTTGTTTGTTTAGTTTCACGGAGACATTATGGATTTGTTTATTTAGTTCTTGCTTAAAAATAAGCCATCATACCTTGAAAGCCAGACTGTGCCTATTCACAGGTTTAACCCTTGAGTGGGGTCTGATCACCTGCTTGTTTTCATTATTCTTGTTTTATTCTGTTTGAAGTCTGAACTGCTGACATCTGCCAAAACAGCATAACAAAATCAAATAAATATTAAATACGTATGGATCATTGAAGCAACCTGTCAGGAGCAGAACAGAACAGTGCCCTGAGACTCTCTAGACCAGGAGTTAAGATAAGATATCCTTTATTTGTCCCACAATGGGGAAATTCCAGTGTTGCAACGCACATTTTAAGAGCAGCAGGGAAAATAGAGACATGCAATCAAACAAGATAATAGAAATAAAATAGACTTAAAATATATATATAAAGATACAATAGTTAAAAGACAAGATACAGTAGTTAAAAGAGTTGGTAAACTATGCAACACAGTCTCACGAGAAAGCGTAGATATACAGTACCTCGACAGATAAATAGTGTAGGATGAGCACAATTTCAGGAGTTTTTCGCCTGCATTTGCTATGGTATTTATATTGCATATGAAAAAGTGTAAAATAAACACGAGTTTTGATCGAAGCCACGTGGGTGGCTTTAGGTTTAGTGGATAAGTTTAGGCTTCACCTTAATAAATAAATAAATAGGTTTAGGTTTGGGGCTTGGAGATGGTTAAGATTAGGATAAGGATTTAATAAAATAGACATAAAAAAATAACACATCTTTACAACTAACATAAAAATTAACTGGGGCTTCAACGTGTGCCATATTTCCACAAAAAAGGCTTGAAATCATGCTAATCACACACTACTGACATGTTATGTTGTGTTGTGGTATACAGTATATACACACTTTCTTGTCAGATTGGGTTGAACTATGACGTGTGCCACATGGGGCAGACAGAAAAAAATCCAGGCATGCAGAGCAACATGTATAAAAACAAACTAAAATTAAAAGGCAACCGTCTGCTCTCATTTACACAGGATGTAAGTGGCATCATAATTGCCATGCTCTCACTACTGCAGCTCAGAGCAGATGATTGACAGCTGTTTGTGGCAACACCGTTCACGTTCATTCAGCTTCTCTCTGTGCCACCAACACTGCCACAGAGTCACGACCTGCTGCCACGCCTTTCTTTTGTCTTGTTGTGAACAGCAAGCTCAGATTGTGTTGTGGTTTCTAGCTCATGCAACAGCGCTGTGTGTAGTCAAAGTACAGCTAACAACTTCAAACCAAACTAAATTATGTCTGCAAACATGACTTTTTGTGAAAATTCCAGAGCGCAAAAGCATTAAACCACATTCTCCAGCTGACCTCACATTATTTTTGTCTACTTTTAAGCTTTAACTAACACATCTTTGCACCTTTTGTCTCCAAAGATAAAACTTTTCAAAGATTTTTGTAAACTATTGTTTCTCAAGCTTATACCAAGTGCTATAAAAACATTCTATTCACATTCTATTGAAACATCTACCTCTCTTTCTTCATAACAGCTGCTTTCAGGCTTTAAATTCTGTGTTTTAAAAAGCTGTAAATTATCCTATAGAGGGATTATTTATTTAACTCAATCAACATGGACAATGCAGATATGCAGAAAGAGCTGCCGCTCATTGACCAAGCTGGAGAAACAACTCGAGCTAAGGCTGTTGTCATCTAGAGTTTATCACTGTGTGAAAACAGAAGTTAAGCTGCTAATTCAACATTTTCTAAAGAAATTCAACCCTATGACCCTTCAAAGTTACATTCAGATGAGTGAAAAACGATGAGAAAAACACTGTCCATAGGGCTGTGCTATTAATTGAAAAATGAGAGACTGAGATCGAATCGAACTGAATTGTCAATTATTTGGTGGTGGGTTTTGAATCGAAAGATCGAAAACCAATCTTTGTCATAGAAGTGTGTAGTTTGGAGCAAAAGTCAAACTTTGATGCAGAATATTAATATACAGTTTCAAAAGTGGGACATATGAAAAGTTTTTGTTTTATTTATGTTCATGAATGGCATTTTTAATTTGGTTTTGAAAAGGTTAAGCAAAATCAAATCAAAAATCAAGATCGATCAATATGAAAAAAAAAAAAAAAAAAAGGGATTATATTTTTTCCCATATCGCCCAGCCCTACTGTCTCAAGCTTCAGGAGACAGACGTCTGTCAGACCAGATTATACCTGATCAAAACAGCTAGCTCTCCTCCTGTTTTATTGTTTTAATCAAAGAATCCCCAGCCAACCAGATGGACAGCGTCTCTTTCTGCATGGAGCATGGGCAGTTAGGAGGAAAATCTTATAGTGTTTAGATTTCACAATTAACTTAGTAAATCAATTTCTGTACAAAACTGACCACTCAGATGCCAAAGTCCAGCTTGACTGACAGCTTGATGAAAGTAGCGAGAAAGGGGCGTGTACATACAACAACCTAATTCCTGATTGGCTCTGTGGAGGCCAAGACACACATGCAATTATTTCTAAACAGTGAATTGTATTTATACAATATATTCACTTACACACAGAATAAACCCTGCACTATACATTTTTCAATGTATATGTTTCCATTAAGCTCGACTGATATAAATCTTGCATGACTCGCCACAACATACAAACAAATCCATAAACATGAACTCTGTGGAGCGTTTCTTCTCTCTGACTCTGTCCAGCGCCAGCGCAGCATATTCTGACCTGCTTGTACTCTGGTCCTGACTCTCTCCCTCCAGTGGGTCCCAGTGGTGCGAGACTCATGTAAAAGACATCAAACGCACACTATTCACTGCTAGGTCCTGTCAGCTTACGTTTGGTTTGTCCAGGTTCAGTATCACACTCACCTGAAACTTTGAGCAAGACCAAAGTTTTCCATTTTATTCACAGGTGTAGTTTTGATCTTTCCGTATCTTTCTGCTATCTCTGGTTTCGAGCCTTTCCAAAGGTTTTGCAGTGAAATCCTCTGTGTCTGTGTGCTGCATTGAGCCACATCACCGCTACCGGCCCTGAAATCCTTCTCCGTTTCGCTTCCTCTTATCTCTCGCAGTGGTTGGTTACAGGTTAAACATTTTAGAGGGGAAAATAAAGTGAATTGACTTCTGAAATGTGTTTATAAAAGTCATTTTCTGCAGCAAAGCCTCCCGATAATGCAGTGTTAAGCCATTTTGCCAGAGGTGGCAGTCACTGTTTCCCTAATGTGCTGGAGATAATGTGATTTTTTGTTATTTATTTTGTTTTTTACCTACAACAGAGGCCATGCAAAACACATTATGAAGTCACAGTTTATCTGAGAAGAAGCAATGGAAAAAGAAGAGACGGCTCTTATTCTGAGGCAGGCATGGAGAAAGTTTACTCTAAATTGTAAATTAGCTGGACACAAACTTAATACAATTAAATTACTAAGAAAAGCCAGTCACCTGTCTTCAAAAGTCTGTATAGAATTGATAAAGGCCGACTAAAACTAAGTCTGTTAACTCTTTCACTGCCAGCACTATTCTGGCTTTGACCTTCCCTGCCAGGTCTTTTGACTCATTTTAAACATTATTCACAGCTCCACAAAAAACTTTGTGTAACATTGTGAAGGACTTCAGATGGAAAGTAGCTCTGTGCTAACTCTGGTGCAGCCATCTTTTTAATGTAACTGCACATTGTCCTTTAAATAAAGTGAACTAAACTAAACTAAACAAATTGTTATTCCAAGTTAATTTGTTGCATTTGAAATTTGTTTTCATTAGATTTGAACTTTTCAGAGATCTTCCTTTTCCTAAAACAAATGTCATGTCAGTGTTGTTTTCCTTTGTTCTACTTTTTGGTGAAAGAAAATGAACTACTACAATGAAATAATGTCTTGAGGATAAAAATACAAGGTTTACATTATTAAAATCTTTAAACCAACAAAAGCTGTTACAGACAAAAAGACAGCACAGTACTTTTTTCAACATTCTGATTCAGACTTTTTTTTTTTAATTTAGCCTTTCAAACATGAAGAATTATAGTAGTTTTACTCACTCTGACCGCTTTGGATCGCTCCAGAAGAGTTAGTTTTAAGACTCGCTGCATGGACTTCTCCTCAGAGTCCTAGTCCTGTAGGATCGTCTTTTGTTCATTTTAAAGATCAAATATCTGCTCTAAACTTACTCAACAATGTTTTTAGTCCAAGATGTTTTGCCTTTAATCTGTTTGAAAAGAAAGACAACCTCCAGAAGCAGATGATCACGTAAACACAGCCAAATGTGCTGGGTAAATAAAAATAAAGAACACACATATTTTCCTTGTGCTCACCTAATTGCACCATCTGCTGGTGAATCTGGAACTGCATCATGTATTTGACTGTAGACAAAGTCAGCACATGCATCAGAGAGCCCGACATCGCTTTGTATAATAAAAAGCCAGTGATGGAAATATCCATCCTTGGCAGGTTTGGCCGTGCAATAAAGGAACATTTTGTTTTTGACAGGGAAAGAATATGTGGGTGTTTATACTATAATTCAAATATATTTTTGAATGATAGCATTTATTAAAGACTTGTTAGGGCCAATTTTGTGTTTCCCAACCAGGGGTACCATAGTACAGTAAACTATTATTTTAAAAAATATGTAGAATCAACACGATTCTAGTAGGAAACTCTTTTTTTAATCCAAAAAACTTGAGTTATGGGGTACTCCAGGTGTGAATTAAATCTTAGAAAGTATTCGACTCAGAACTACAGATAAAGCCTTTTTGAAACTCCTGCATACAGTGTATTTATTAATAGAACAGAATTATGCAATGTTTGTACTTGCAAAATTATTCACACACCTATTTTTACACTAGGTTTTTCTTAACATTTGAAATATCTTGGTTTGATGAAGAATTGGTGTCAAAACAATATTTATGCCTTCATAATATCAAGTACAGGCAGTGTGCGGGACTCTGTTCTGTTCATGTATTTTGGAAAGTTCCTTTTTCTCAGTTGTTTCCAAGAAGCAGTATTGGTAAAGAATATTTTTCCCAAAGTCTGAATTAATTTTCATCGCACGTTAATTGAATAAGAAAACTATGAGTGGTTTTATTTTTAGTGCAGCTATGGATCCTCTGTTCAAAGTCCAGTTTTCTCTCTATAACCCCAGTTGTATCACCTTAACCCTAACATGAGTGAACATTTCGATGACCCAGTGGAAAGTCGATGGTCTCAAACCAATTGTAACTTTGGCACACAAGTCACCACAGGCTGAGATTTTTCTTGTTTTGTTTTGTTTGAAGTCTCTTTTGAAAGCTCCAGTTAGCCAAAGTCTGGATCTGCTGACATTTGCAACAACAGCATGACAATTTTTATAAATATTGAATCGTGGTTATATTGGATTTCTACCAACATTGAAGCAACCTGTCAGGAGCAGAATGAGGAAACAGCAGTGCCTTGAGGACCCATCTCCACGATCTGCTGTCTTCACCTGGAGGAGAACTCAAAAGTGTACGCTTCAACATAAAAACACACGGTTCTTTGTGTGGTTGTAACTCATCTAGTGAGCAGTTTATGTTGGAATTAATATTTGGAGATGTTCAAAGTTGTATGAAACTTTTCCAGAATAAGGTTCCCACTGGCTTCATGTAGCCTAATGTTTTTATTGTCTAGCATTATATACGTATACCAGCGCCTCTAAACATAAGCCACACAAACTAAATTTAAAAAAGAAAAAACGTACATATACAGATAAGTGATGCACCAATCTGATTCTGGTATCAGATATTGGGTTGTGTATTGGTTCTATGATACCCAAACCTATATCTGACGCCAGTCATTCAACATCCAGCCCAACGCCCACTCAAAGTTGTAAAAAGTCCTTGAATCATGTCATGATCAGTAAATCAGTTGATATTTTAGTTATATCTATAAATGGACATTATAAGACTTGTTTACTGGCTAGTGTTAATCCTGAACATCTCATAATGTTTGGAGTTTTCTTGACATATAGTTATGTTTTGAGAATAATAAAAAAAGTCTCTTTCAGTGCCTACACTAGTATTGGCTGATATCTGGTGTAAGGGCCAAAGTATCAAACAGACATCGGAACTGAAAAAGCTGGATTGATGCATCTCTAATAATAAGTAGTGTAACTCATTACTTATAACAATGTTGACAATATACTACTTACAATCTAAGTAACACAGGTTACTTGCATATAAATTAATTGTGTTTGAATTCTATTGAAAGCGACAATTCAGATCAAAAACACCACTAAAATCCTGTCTGCTGGCTTAAGATGAATAAAATATTTTGAGGATAATGTGTTGTGACATCACATTTTCATAATTTAATCAGTAATCAGGTGTAACTGCAACAGGATTAGTATTGTACAAAGACTTGAGACAGTAATAACACAAATATTGTATGTTTTTCTCTCTGTAGTAGGACATAATGTATTACAATTTTACAGTAATTTGCACAACACTGACCGCAGAATTCAAAGCTTGTGAATAAAGTAGTGGGTCATAGTCCAGAAGTTATGTTACTTCAGTCTTACAACATTTACTGTAATTTACGAACTAAGCAGCTACTTTTTCACAAGCTTTGAACATTGCGGATAACTATAAACCTATTATATATCTTTTTTTGTGCCACTTATCAGGTGAGCTCAATATTGTAAAAAGTACGGTACGTAATTACTAGAGTTGTGCTCAACTAAATAAATGAATTGTCGACCAGAGACATGCAAACTGAGCCCTGTACTACGAAGCTAGATTTGGGGTTTAGCGAGGTAAGTTCTGGGTTAAACCTGGTCTGGCGGTCCTACGAAACTGGATCACGTCCTATCGGGGTAGATCTCTATGGCAACATGCGGCAAACTCATAACCTGCTCCGGACCAGGATAAGTTCCCGAATAAGTTAAAAAGACGAGGCGCTGGCCAATCAGAGACGAGAATTAAGCCGTTTGTAAAGAGGGGGAGAGAGAGAGATGAGAGAGGGCAGCGGAGAAATGAGGAAATGTGAAAGTTACGGCGTTTTATATCAATGCGATGCGCACGGCACGTAACCTATTTATTAAGAGCAGGATGAGATCTTAACAGTGACTGAAGAATCCAGTTTAATCTGTGTGATGATTAATAAATTCTTTCATTGTCAAGAAATAATTAATGACTGCACCTTGCGCACATTTGGCTGTGGATTTTTACGCATCACTTTGACTCAGATAAAGGACACAGCTCATTCAGACTAAACGGTCAATCTATTAAATGTTTGTCATGTCTGCACATTTGTGTTTTAGTCTGTTATATCGATGCAGGACATTTAAATGAACTCTGCAGCGTAACTGTGTCTGTGATTGGCTGATTAAGCTCAGACTTCATTTGAAGCTGCAGCGTTTCCTTCTTAGATTTTAACACTCGTATTTCGCTTCATGATTGACGTTTCCTCACGTTTGAAGTCCGCAACTCAGGTGTTCTGATTGGTCAGTTTGCGTTAACCCCGCCTCTGCTCCGTGAACGCGCACGACTTCATTGAGAAAATCCTGGGTTAACAGATCCAGTTGTGAACTCGTTTCGTAGGACAGCTTATCGAGAGAGGCTCATATCTGGGTTAGTCAACCCGGGTTAGAGAAACTTATCCAAGATAAGTTCAGCGACGTTCGTAGTACAGGCCTCTGATGCGTCAAATAAAAAGCTTCCAAAATGATTATCACATTGCACAAAAACATCTGCTTTCACAAAAAAGTATTTATTGTCATGAATGAAAAGACAGATTGATCTACTCCATCATTCCCCAAACTCACGCATGTTCTCTTCTTTTCCCGGCTGTTCATTCATTCTTGCTAAAATAAGTTCTTAACTGTTTTTTTTTTATTATTATTATTATTCTTAATGTGAGTGGACTCGCTTCTCCAAAGATCTTACTTGTAACACTGACTTTGTACTGTATGTTTGTGCCCTTGGATTTGTCAATTCGTTATTGTGGAGCAATCCAGGGAAAACAATTATATTTCTGCAGACATGTGCTCTTTTACGGAAGTCCAGAACTGCCAGTGTGGAGTAAACTTTTGGAGTAAATTTTTTCCAGCTTTTCTCGTTATTACGACTTTTTTTTATGTTCAAACGAGAATATAATGTCGTTATAACGACTTTTTACTTACGTTAAAACGAAAATATATTCTCGTTAAAACGACTTTTAATGAAAAATAGACAGCCCTTCCCATGATGCTCCAGAGCCCTGTACTAGGAACGTCGCTGAACCTAGCCTGGATGACTAACCCAGGGACGAGGCCAATCACAGACACAGAAGTTACGCTACACAGTTCATTTAAATGTCATGCATGGATATAACAGACTAAAGCACAAATGTACAGACATCACCAAACATTTAGATCGACCGCTTAGTCTGTTGGTTTAGACAAGTGTCTTTTGTCTGAGTCAAAGTGATGCGTAAAGATCCACAGCCAAATGTGTAAAAGTGCATCATATTTCTTGACAATGAAGCGTATTAACATCACACAAATTAAACAGGATTCTTCCAGTGTTACTGCTACATATAAGATCTCATGGCTCCTTTTATAAATACGTGCACGTCGCTTTGATATAAAATACGCCGTGACTTTCGTCTTTCCTCATTTCTCCGCTGCCCTTTCTCATCTCTCTCTCCCCCGTCTCTAGACCTAAATTCTCGTCTCTGATTGGCCAGCACCTCGTCTTTTTAACTTATTCAGAACTCATCCTGGTCCGGAGCAGGTTATGAGTTTGCCGCATGTTGTCATAGAGATCTACCCCGATTGGACGTGATCCACTTAGGACCGCCAGACCAGGTTTATCCCAGAGCTTACCTCGCTAAACCCCAAATCTAGCTTCGTAGTATAGGGCTCTGAGGTATCCTTGTGGCGCATCATGGGAAGAGCAGTCTGCTTATCATAAAAAAGTCGTTTTAACGAGAAAATATTTTCGTTTTAACGTAAATAAAAAGTTGTTATAACGACATTCTATTCTCGTTTGAACGTAAAAAAAGTCGTTTGAACGTAAATAAAAGTCGTAATAACGAGAATATTGTCGTTTGAACGTAAATATAAGGTCGTTATAACGAGAAAAGCTGGAAAAAATGTTTACTCCACACTGGCAGTTCAGGACTTCTGTACTCTTTTCATAATAGTATAAAAACATTGTTTCTGTTCTTGTTAACCAAAATAAGAACACCATGATTACAGCTTTGTGAGAAAATCTTCAAATAGACTGTAAAATGACAACTTATCTGTTCTTTTTCAGGTGTACATGATAATAAGCTACTAATATAAATCATTCTTGGTGAGACAACACTTCAGATACACACTTGGCAAATGCGCACACAAAAACATTCATACAATTGTTAAAAAATGCAGCGCCTTAATCTGCACTTCCATTAATATTGCATTTAGCCGCAGAAGAGAGTCACTTAAACGCCCTGATATCTTTTTATATTCCTCCGGTTTGTTATTGTTAAGAGTTTGAGATGAAAGTGTGGTTCACTGGGAGCTTGTTCTGTAATGAGGTTTGAGGGCTGCTCTTGTCTGCAGTCAGATCTGTCTAGAGCAGAAAGACCCTGTTAGCTCGTGTTAGCCTGTCAGTACAGCAGCAGTGAAAGGCAGGAGCTTAGAAGAAGACAGGGTAAAGTGAGCCTAAAGTGTATGTTAACCTTTGAAATAAGTAGAAGTCGTTTTAATGGCAGCACAAGTTGGTGGTGTTTGTTTTTTGGTCCAGCAAGAAATGCTCATAAATCTTCCATAAAGAAAGCAGACAATGAGTATCTCTTAATCATGATTTCACACACGGAGTACTCGCTATGTCTTGTTTTGTTTTTTGGCGGTATTTTATCTTTACTCACATATTTTCATTTGTAGACATTGAATTTTATGTTTTAATACCTTCCATGTCAAACAATTGCCTCCTAACTTTTAAAAGGTGCTGCAAACAACATTTTTTTACTTTACAATACTTGCAATTTTACCTTTCTTTTAAATCTGCAATCACTCCAAGTATCCCAAATAGTTGCGTACCCTCTGGGGTTCACATACCGCTGGTTGGAAAACACTGGTCTAATCTACTGGAGACAACTGCATGAATAAGTCTCTAAAGTCAGACTATGACACTATACCTTTGATTTTAGCAATGTCTTTTAGATGGTAAAAAGCTGCTGATGTTATTGACTTAATGTGGCTGTTAAAGTTCAAGTCTGGGTACATTATTACACCCAGATTTCTAACTTGACTTGATAGTTTCAGAGAGAGAGACTGAAGGTGACCGCTGACACTTTCTCTTTGTTTCTGTGGGCCAAAGATGATAACTTCAGTCTTGTCTGAGTTTAGCTGGAGAAAGTTGTTTTGCATCCACACACTGATCTGTTGGATGCAGTGACAGAGTGAATCCACTGGCCCATACTCACCTGCTGTTAGTGACACATAGATCTGAGTGTGGTCTGCAGTTGTGATAGATCACATTATATTTTCGTATTGACTGACCTAATGGCAGCATGTAAAGATTGAACAGAAGGGGTCCCAAGACTGACCACTGGGGAACCCCACAGGTCAAGGCCATAGTGTTCTGACACGCAATTTCCAGTTTTAACAATATACTTCCTGCCTTCTAGATAAACATAGCCTTCATTATTTCATGTTTTATCACACAAGATGCTAAAGTAAAGGTTTTCAAGAACATGAGCAATGCAAATAATCCATCATATCAATCTTATATTCAAAAGTCCAATCACCAAAAAGATCTTTAAAAAAAGGGCATTCATGTTTTTGGTTTTGCTCATTGAAGCATACTTTGAGCTACGACACAAGCTTGTCTTTCTGCAATCTTGCAGAACCAGGCGACCATAACTGTGTTTTGGACATCCAGCTTTACACACATTAAAACCACAATCCTGCCACAAAGGACAAACAGTTTAATTGCATCATTAAGCCCCACAGTTCATTTACCTGGAATGTTCCACAGTAAACAAGCCAACGAGTCAGGTCTGCGGACAGGCGGTCTTGTTAACACTATGTATGAGTCATAGATTATTTTTTGGCTGAAATGTTGCAAATACAATGTAATGATCACCTTTAAAATACAACTTAATGCACTAATTCTTCTTAACCTTGCGTTTTACCCAAAATGCCACATTCTTTCCCCTCCCCTTTGAGAGAGGACATTGTGCCCTGCTCCTCTGTGTCTCCTGGGTAACCCTCTTGTTTAGATAATGGATAATAGCAATTGGCTGCACACAGGATAAAAAGGTCATTAAAACGTGTCCCTTTGTAACAGTGCCGGTTCACAAGTCTGGACAGCTGGGGGCGCTCCGGAGTCTCCTGTGGCCGGCATGAAAAACTTTGAGGTTTCAATATGACAATGCCGGCGGCAATAGCACCACATCCTAGCCCCGGTTTCCCTCGGGTCCTCAGAGGAGTACCTTGCTCCGGTTGGACTCGCTGATCCAGATTTTCACTGGTTTTTAATTAAGTAGAAGGTCAACTCTCATCGCGGGTGACTTCGGGGAGCCTGTGCTGTCTACGTCGCAGCACAATACTCCTGGTCATTAATTTTATAGAGCCGGCTTTTTAATTGATTAAAAAGTTAAGGGCAGAAGGGAGCGCACTTGCATTTATGCGCGTTTAAAAATAATGGTGGAGATAATGACTTGGTTTTAAAGTGGAATCCTTGGCGAATTAATGGCTGGATGCGGAGAAGGGGGAGGTGTCTTCATTAAGCCATTTGCTTCTTGTCTCTAATATCACCTCAATTATGGTCTCATAAACACTTGGATCATCTATAAACTCTCATCAAAAGCATATTGTAATGAGCAAATGTCTGATGTCAGTGATTATTCATTCATTGACAATTCTTAAAAGGGAGAAATTGAGGAAAAATAACTTTTGGAAGCTGTTAGCCATGATATAAAGTTTTTTCTTCTCATGTTAGAATTATTAAGTATTCTGTGCATGATTGGGCTGCCTTAATTCTCTTGCAATAAAGAGACTATCACTCTGAAAATTCCTCTATTGATCTTGTCGATAGATGGTCTGTTTGCATGGTTTGGCTTATTTATTATTTATTATTGTGATGTTGTGTATGTGGCCCAAAGGCACAAATAGAAATCAACACCACAAAAAATCTGCAGCTGTTCCTTTTTTTACAAGTTGTTTTGGAAATATTTTCCTGCTTGTCCTATGTAAATATGATAGTAAAGTTCTGTATTTCTATTCTGTTTTTTGAGAGAATAGCTGATAAAAAATGTATTCATTCATTTGTTATGCTCGTTCCCATTAGGGGTTGTGGGTGACTGGAACCTCTCCCAGTGACTTTGGGCCTTAAGAGGGGGGAACACAAGCCTGATGCATCACACAGTTTCATTTTACTTCATGGAAATCGTTTGACATTGCATTATTGGGGTTTGTTTGCTTCACTGTAGGCGAGGACTTTTTTTTTATTTAACCAATCACTGCTTTTTGGTTGTTTTGTCGTCCAGGAAGTAGAGCATAAACACATGTGTCAGTGACTGTTTCTCGTTCTGTTTGGTAAGCATTGAAATTAAAAGGTAAAATATGATCTTTGAAGTTAATTATTGACGCAAGGTAAAAGGAAAAGAACATTTTGTCTCAACTCAGGTTGGTTCTGGCCCCACACCATTCCAATCCTGCTCGCTTTTTGGGAACCGTTTACAGTTCTACGATACCTGACCTAGAGCTGGAGTGAAATGAAATTGCATGGGTGACACTAGGTGGTACCAGCTTGGCGAGAGGAACACCCTGGGCAGTAACCAACTTGCTTCAGGATTAACACATAGAAACAGACAGATCATAATTTACTCTCTAATTGAGATTTTTTTTTTTTTACAGTTTTGCTATTTGTACATATATTTTTGGAGGTGGGAGAGAGTTTGAATAACTGCAAGGAACGCACAGTAACACAGGGAGAACATGCAAACTTCACCCAGAAAGATTGTGAGATCCTTATTTGGTCTGGCCCGGGATTCGAACCCACTCACAGTATGATTTATTATATAATTCTTACTATGATACATGATATTTTAGTTTATCAACGCTATGAGCTCTCTGTTTACAGACTCCCAAGTTCTCCATTTTGCAAGTTTCCAGACTTAATTCTGTTCCAGCTGTCTTTCTGTATAAAATATTACAGAGATTTCAATTTACATTCTCCAGGCTCAATTTTCAAGTCTCTATATAGTATTATGTTTTAAATGCATAACTCTACTTTCCGCTGCAAGTTTTGTATAGTAATAGAAATCTCCTGAGGATCAATAAAAGTAATTCTGATTTTGAAACTATGATTACATAACTAACCATGAACTAAGTCTATGTCAGTGTCATACAATGTGCACATACCTATTGGTCACATTGAACTCATTCATTCATCCATTCCTTCTCTCTTACTACCACTCTTGTCCGTACAGAGAGCTCTCATTTCCTCCGCTTCCCGCAGTTATGTATCATTAATGCTGGATGTCACGGCGAGGCCAGGAAGTCAATTAGAATAGATGGTTTTGTGACTCGGCCAGTCATCCCTCAGGCTCATGTTCCCTGGTAATTGTTGTCCATCGGCTCAGCTCCTCTCTCTAAGCACTATGTCATAAACAAACATAGTCCCGATATGAAACTGTGATCCCTCGGAGGCCCCCGGGACAGGTCGTGTGTCGGACCCTCCCCCAAAGCTCGTCTGTGGGCTGAGAAGGAGCGCGGGTCAGTGCTTTTGTAACCTTTTACCCTCTGAGGAGAAAAATCAAATACAGAGAATTATATTTGGAAAACACATGGAATATGAAACGGGAATATTTTATTACCGTGACAACAAACAAAAGGCCGACTCAGACATACAGCTCACGGAGAGTAAACATCGTCCCGGAAAATGAAAAAAGGACACCAGGATGTGATTGTTACATTTGATTCTTAAAACTCAATCCAATAAAAAGCCGGCTCTAAAAATAACTAAGTTGTTTTGGAAGGCTTGGATGAGTTTGTTTTATATATAGCCAGATTTTAGATCAAGCTAGAGTTGTTTGATTGCCGTTTTGTTTTATATTCTAATAAACTTACAACTAGGACTGAACATAGCACTGCAGCCAGTTGTAGTTTGGGCTATGGTTGCAAATGTTTATATTTTGCAATGCTATTTACCTTATGTTTTTAGTACTGGGCTAACTATGATTAGCATAACAACATGGCAGAATTCTTAAAATCCATGCATGTCATTTGAAAGTCCTTGTAAAAATGTATTATAGTTTGACAGCGGTTAAGTTGCAATTCATGAATAAAATGTCAAATAATCAACCTTGTTTATATAGCCTTTTACAACCAAAACACAATATAATGCAAAATACTTATATAGGCTTTAAGTCATTGTACAGTAACGGTAAAACAAGTAATACAGTAAAACAAGAAATACAAAATAGACAAATAAAAGTAAATGACTCAAATAAAAGTCTGAGTTCTGTGTCAGAAGAGTGAGAATACAAATGCAAAACCATAATTTGTATTTGAGAGCACTGCTCCCAAAACATAAAGAATCTTTTGTCTTGTGTTTGATAAGATAAGACTTGATAAGACTATAAATTAATCAGTAGAGCAGCCAATCTGAATCTACATCAACACTGCATTTCAAAGGTGTCAATATTCATCTGGATAAACCTCAGAAATCATTTGTGTCCCAACAGCCAGATTGAGAACCACTAATTTAGATCATTAGTCTTTGCCCACACTGTCTGTGTGGAGTTTGCATGTTACTCCCCACCAAATAAAACATGCATATATTATCTTCCAGCTACTATAGTCCTGACCAAGCCTAGCAAGAACATCAGGAGATGGGTCCCATGCTCATTGTAAGATGGGTCAAATGCAGAGGACAAATTTCTGCTCGCGGACAAAGTGTACCTTAACCTTAACCTTAACCTAATTGTCTACCAAAAATAAAATATTGCAAGATATTATTCATATAGATTTTAGCCCATATGCACACAAATTACCTCATAGTAGCCAAAGTTGTGAAAACAAGCAAAATATTCAGTGAAATCTCAAATGCACAAGGTTAGGGTTCCTGAAAACTGTAGTCTTCTCTGTCATTTAAGAATTCTTAAAGTGATGAAAAGCACTTCAAAACATATTGTGGTGAAAACATTGAGGCTCAGAATACATTAGACAAGTGAGTAAAACACATAAATAAAAATTCTGTTTGTTAAAATGTTTAAGATGGCAAATTTGAGCATAGCACCTTTTCTGGCTGAATACTTTGAGCATTTCTATTCTCTGGGTGTGGCTCTAACACAAACTCCACTTCTTCTCCTCTTGTAGCAGCTCACATTTGTAGAAACCGGCACATTCTCCCTGTGTGTTGTCCGCTTTTATAATTAGCTTCAAACTCCGACTGTAAGCCCTGTTTGTTTCCCTCAAACTCGTCATCCGTCTTGGCTCCTTCTCTCCTCGTCGTAGCGCTTCTGGTGTGTGATTGTCCAAGGCCGTTTTCTTTGCTCTTCTCCTGTCCGCGAGTCTGTCAGTATTTCTAACTGGCTCTCGTCTAATAACCCAGCTCACGGTCTGTAGGTGTCCAGCCAGGAGCGCCTCTCAAACTTTGAAGAAGAAAGGATAGGATCTCAAGCTAAGCGGCGTTTTCTCCTGCGTTTCTCTGCCTCTGTGTGATCGCTGTCTGGAGCTTAATTAGTGAGTCTAGCACCGATGTCTTTCATTTAGCAGAGAGAGGCTGAAATGACCTTTCTCCTGCATCGTTTCTCAAACCAGGCAATGACATATGAAGATGTGACTTGTTTATTTGATTGTTTTAGCATTTTATTTTGTATTTGATTGTTAATTGCTATTTTGGTTGCAAAAAGTCTATCTTTGTATATAAGACAGGCAACGTCAATGAATGTTTTTAAGTCTCTTTTGTTTCTATTTTTACCTTGTTTTTTTTTATTATTATTTTTTACTGCAGAAAAACAGAATAGAAATACAGAACTTTTCCTAAAGGGTCTTTCACACCAACACAACCCCAGTCGCTGTCCGTACGATGGAGTGATGCAGCGTCTGTTCTAGTCTCTTTGGGGTGCATCGATGTAAAAGAACATTCACACTACACAATCCAAACATCAACAGTAGCCGAACAAAATGCATATGAAGTAATGCTTGACGAACATGACAAAACATAAGTTTCACGCAGTAGATGTTTCTATCTCACCTCACAGATTAAGCTCAACTTCTATTTCCTGCCTCAGTCCAACCTTTATCTGTGGTCACTGCAAATCCTCTGTCTTTGTTTTCCTTGGTCCAAATAGTAGCATTCTCCTTTATTTGAACCAAAGTAGATAACAATAATCCATGCTCTGTAAATATGTTTTTTCACAAGTGTCATTTTCGATTTTCCAGCGCACTGATTTGTTAGTTGCCATGGACAATCAAACACCTGCATACACAGCAACTGGCAACACAGACTCTGTAAGCAAGCCTTCTAAACCCCGCCTCCACGACGAGAGGCTCATTCACACCAAAGACAAGTGAGTCGCTTGTCGCCAAAAGTTGCTAAGCCGATTCAGACAGGCGACCCTCGGCTTGGTGTGAAAGACCCGTAATCCATTTGTATGTATTTTGTTACGTCTGTAGGGTTCAAAATTGTCATGTAGCCACATTCAACATCAAAACATCTGTGTACCACAACAGTGGAAGATCTCCCTAGTTCCAGAAGTACTGATTCTTATTATAAATTCCCAGGATTCAAAATGTCTTCTTCATAAACCTCTAAAATGATAAAATAATCTACATGTGTTTTTTTTTTTAGACAATCGTGTTATAGATATGCACTAGCCCATTTTGTTAGCTAAAACTTAATATTAGACTTTTTTGAAATCTATTGGTGTTTATTATGGGGATTTGTACATCCAGAACCAGGGTGATCTTCCACTGTTGAGTTCCAATTTCCTAAAATGTCTAATTAAAAATAACCTCAATTCAAGCAGTTTTTGAGTCGATGGAGCATAAACAAATATAGGGTTTCTTTGTGACGCTGAGACTCAGTAGTTTTGCTCTCTTTGGTTTATTTTGATTACAAGTCAGAACTAAACAGTTGTGTGCAATCTCATCAAAAACTCAAAATCACAGTCTGTTGATGGGAGTGCTAGTCTCACATGTCCAGTTTACTATACGCTGAATTGAGTCTGTCCCATTAACATGTGTGTTTGTGTGTTCTCTGTGTGTCCCAGGTGCAAGTGTAACCTCCACGCCAACAGCTGTGTGTTCGACAAGGGAAAACTGGGCTGTGAGTGTGAACACAACACGACTGGTCCAGACTGCAGCCGCTGTAAGAAGCATTACCACGGCCGGGCCTGGAGTGTGGGCTCCTACCTGCCCATCCCCAAAGGAACCGCTAATATATGTGAGTACAATATCAACAGTGCTTTCCGTTAAATCTTTCCGTCAGTGACGAAAATATCTGTCATTGCAACTGTAGCCAGCCACGACGGATATTTCTGTCGTTGACTTTTTATTACGTATATAAGGTAGAAGGCTCTCTGATGCGCGTGCTGAGTTTGTCTACAGTCAAATACATGGTATAGTTTCATAAATTCACCAGCAGATGGTAGAATTGGGTGAGCACGAGGACCTAGAGGAAATCATGACCGGAAAAAACACTTGCTCTTTGTTGACATTACGCAGAGCAGTCTGCTGTGTTTACAATTCAATGAAGACATTTTTTAAGAAGAACCTTAAAAGAAATCAGTGGAAGGATTCCAGAAGTTTCAAAGATTTCTGAATGTTGTTCCAAGCCCAGAGAGCTGCGTACAAGAACGCTGTTCTGTCCAGTTCGGTGTTTTAAGAAAAAAAAAAAAAAAAAAATTTAAAAAAAAAAAAAAAAAAAAGATTAAATGCCAAGTCATAATTGGAAAAATGCATTTTGAAATAATCTCGCGACTCCCAGATTTTGTGGCCTCCACTTTGAGAATCACTGATCTAGAGAATAAATAACTTAACTTCCTCCTCCGAGTATAAGTATGTCATGTTTTCATGTTCAGAGGGTTAAATATAATCTATGCCCCATGAAAGAGGCTGAATCTATGTAATCCGCAGCAGAAAGTAGAAAACAGCTGTGCTTTTTCTCCTTCTGTAAGAAGTGTCCTTTCTATCTATTGACTCTCACGCATTCCTGCCACTCAGTGATAACATTTAGAGTGCTGTGATGCATCTGGATAAGATTAAATACTGTATTTATTAGTTGAGGCTCGATTGTCAGACAAATGTGAAATGTCTGTTAAATGAATCCCCAGAATGCAGAAATATTGCATTGATAATCCTATTTCAACATTTGAAATGGCTGTTTTGAAGCATATTTACTTTAAACAATTAACTCAATATTTATTTTTGTCCTTTTATACAATATACTGCCCAGTTCTTGTCATGAAAAACACCAAACATGTCTAAAACTCTGTGACTTACCTGACTAGACCTCACCGATTATTTGTGTGTGTCAGAATCAGCAGTGAAATTCCACTCGGGGCGTTGAGGTTCATGCAACACACCCGAAACAGTTTGTTAAAGTTAAATCTGTAACTTCCATTGTTGTACTCGCAAATATTCCCAGCTGAAGCCTGAGGACAAATGAGAAGGAGCCTGAGCAATGCAAATCGCCCACTTCAAGACACTGCTCACTGCCTGCAGCTCAGTAGTACTCCGAACACTGTGTACTGTTGGAACGAGAGAGCTCTGGGTTAAGTACAGCCCAATGAATAACAGAACATTGTATATGTACACTTGTCAGGTGAATGTTATTAATCTGCTATACAACATCAGGTTTTAAAATGCTGTAAATGTGTTTCTAATCCATGTTGTAACAGATTTATTTACTACATTAGTGTGATACCAGCCTCACGCGGCACAGATATGTATGGTTTGTTTTAATATAATAAGCTAAAATCGGCTAATTGTGCATGGCGCACTAATTGCTAATATAGTTATTATATTGTGTAGGCGATTAATAAGTTAATCAATTGGGCACCAGAAACATTTAAGTCTAACTCAAATTTTAATAAAACCTACACGCTCTCGTTGTCTGTCTGAAGGCGCGCTTCTCATTACAGTGACAAAATTAATTATAAAACATAACCAGTAACATTTTGTGTGGTTTTAAACAAAACAAACATAAACATTCATCACTCTTTCCAAACGTTACAGTAAACACTAGTTTCAATGGTAAGATCTGATTTGGTTTAATTAGGAGTACAAGACTTCCTAACTACCTTGAGCCACTCTGCATTCAGCCACCATTTTGTCTTAGTCCCATGAGGTCAGAAGTGTGCTCCTTGGTGTCCACCGAGTTTGAGCTTTCCTTGTTTGGCCATGACCAAAGGGTGCAGTTGCTGCTGTTCAATGGTTTAGCAGCACTTGGAGAGTCCGATTCTGTAGCTTGAGGATGCCGGCTGAAGAGTCCTCATAGGCCTGCTTTCAGTTTTGCAGCAGGTGCTGACCCGCAGGCCGCAAGGCCAGAGGCCCTCACTGCTTTGTAACCCCGTTCAGCACGTGAAGGAGTAATGTCAAGAAGCCAGGAAGTTCCAGTAGAATGTGACCACTCCAGTGTGTCCCGAAGACTGTGTCTTTGTGAGTCTTGGGAGGGCGGACTCTTGTGACTGGGAGTGGCTTAGGCTAATATGTCCTTACTTAATTCAATTAACAAAACATACATGCAATTGGAATGATTACCTCTTGCTAGATCTTCATTGTTGGCAGATTAGATATGAAGCATGACTTTCACATCAAGAATGTATGAAGAAATGACAAAGAACAGACATTTCAAATGCATATTTCAACAAGGATACAGTCCATCAACATTAAACCACAAGGTAGTGTATTTTAGTATCCTCCAGTCAGTGCTCTCGTACTCTTTCAGGGCTTGTCAGTACAGAGATAGTGGAGCACAATGGCGTGTTGGCTATTCGGGAGAGTCTGGGTTTCCGGTGGGCCGCATGACGTTTGCCTCCGTGAGAGAGACAGACAGACAGAGAGAGAAAGAGAGGCATAATCAAAGGCTCTTGACATATTTTGAGCCCAAAACATACTCTACATCTCAGAAGCTTTCAGCCAGACTGTTTCAGGTAAATCTGTTGTTTATGCTCTGAGTTGTGAGCAAAAACAATGATGAACAAACACTTCTGTAGATTTAAATGAAGCTTAACACATTTATACACAAAACTTGACAAAATTTTCAGACACAGTTTTTCTGTCTGCGTGACTCAGAAGGCACGTGTGAATCAGCGTGTACTTCGTGTGTGCGTGAGCGCGCTCTGTTGTGGAGCAGAGCAGAGGTCAGAAGAAGAAGAGCTCTGAGCAGTGTCAGGACTATGTATTAATCATGTTGTGGATAAAACTGGAGAAGGAGTGTATGGGAGGTAGTAGGGATAGGGTTAAAATATAAAATCAAAAAGAGAGAGGACATGACCGGGACTCGAACGTGGCTGCAGAAAAAGTGCACATTTTAACCACTCGACAATCTGCAAAGAGAGAAAAAACAAGTTAATAAAATACCTACATTTTCCAGTAAAAAAAAAAAAACATCTCAGCACGTCACTGTTTCTGCGTGAGCTATCTCGAATGTCCAAAAGAGTTATTTGCAAGTCATCAAATATTAGAATCAAAACCCAAACTTGTGTCTTCCTGAAGTATTATATTCTTTTCCTTTCCATTGATGATTTACAGTAGCATCATAAATATCTTCCTGCAGAAATACACTACAACATGGTCTCAACAACAAACAAATCCTTCATTCTTACAGATAAATGTAATATTGTCATGCTGATGAATCTTATTTGCAGGACCTCAGAAGTGGACATTTAAAAGTCAAAATAAATCAAAATAACAACATTAGTAAAACATTCTGATAAGTCTGTTGTTGAAAAACCCAGTGACCTGTCTGTTTGGAAGGAATTTTCAATCTGCAGCAGTGAACATTTTATTATTGCATTCAATAAGAGAATATTGACAGCTAATAAGCATGTAAATGGTTCATTGATCGGCTCTGTGCTTGAATAATGTGTTTGATTTGCTCAAAAGTGGATGGATGGAAGAAAGGACACCACAAGCTCCAAAAATCTACATTTGCTGAGTTTTTTCCGTTTACAGCTGTAACTTTATGCTTTGACCTTATGGTAAATGGCAACACATGCAATAAACAAAGAAATAGCCTATATATCTTGCAGCTGAATGTCGAAAAATTACATCTACAGTTTTCTGTTGATATGCACTGGAGCTAATGAAAAATACAATACCAGTTTCTGTATTACAATATTTTACAATATTTTTGTGATGTTTTTATTTCAGATTTAAGTCAGTAAAGAGCCCTGACTTTTTATTTTAGACAAAATAATTATTTATTCAGTGTTGTGTCATGTTTTGTACATGTTTTGTCATTTTTACAAGGTACATAAATTGCAATAAGTAAAGAATTTCATTCATTGGCATTAAAGAGGTACTATTATTATAGAATATTTACAACATATAGTTCTAATGAAATTGATTTTAAGGGTTTTGGCCAAAAATACTTGATAAGCAGTTTTATGTTTTATGTTTGTTGCTGCATAGCTTATAGCATTTTGTATTTACTTTAAGCAGGCTTGGATGAGCACAAAAGTATCACGGTTTCCCTAGAGGAGAGAGTCCCTTCTTGTACGTTTCCATAGAAATGTGTTCTTTGAGCTGTATTTTTATATAGCTAAAAGAACCAATTATAATAGATTTTTATCACAGTGCACCTTTAATTTTATTATATAAATCAAGGAATAGTCAGCTTAAATTTGCAAACACATAATGTAGTGCATTTTTAACTGAATATTTGCAATACATTACACAACAAATTTTCAAAGGCAATGACTTGAGTTTACGTTTTATTTTATTATTTTTTTTAATTGAAGGCTGTACGGCAGTGGTCCCCAACCTTTTTTCTTATAAGGACCGGTAAAGTCCAAATGTTCTTTTCCAGGGGCCGGTCATAGGTAGCACCAATAACAACAATGTAAAATGCGTCCAACCAATTATTGTGTACATTTTCACCTCTTACTGCTTGAGTTAGCTGTTTTTGTGAGTTAAGTTGCTTTATATTTTCATACTAGCACAAGGGAGTGGTGACGGACTATAAATAAATTGAATCAATTTCAAAAATCCTCTGCGCCGGTAGCCGATGGCACAGCCAATAGTGTTTTCTGAGGATCGAGAGTAAAGCATAGCATCTCACAGACAGAACTCAAACTGAAGAGATGAAGTATACTGATTTAAAAGTCAAAAATCATAATAAGTGCCTTTAAGAAGTTTTGAATAATAACAATAGGGCTATATTGTTAGAGAATCTGCACCTTCAGGTATGTTATTGTTGAATATTGTTTATAATTCTCTCTTCCATAATATACGACTTCATTATCTAATAGCGGGACATGACTCCATCACTTCCTCTCTCTCTTTCTCTCGCAGACAAAACTCCTCCGCAGAAGCCGCTTATTGTCTGGTTCGCCCGTAGCGTTTCTTGCTGAATGTCGTTATGTGCATATCTCCTTAACCGCTCTATTTATTTAGCGTTAAATGAAGGCCGTCTCTATCTGGGTTCACGTGGTATTTGTGAGGCAGAAGGCGCTCTTTTTGCATTATCCCCATTATAATCTTGGACGGCGGCTGAGTCACATTCATCAAATCCCTGTGCCGGAGGCGGAGCTCACTGCCTCCATAAATCTAATACAGGAGGAGCTGCTGCTGCTGCTGGGGCTACTCTCTGTGTGTGTGTGTTTGTTGTGTTGTGTGATGTGTCGTGTGTTCGGGTGCACAGAGGGTCCACAGTCCAGATGGAGACAGATTCAGGGCTCTGGGTCCACGTGGTCCTGGTTCACACTGACTCAGGCTGGTGGAGGTGGGCAGTGGGTTTTGAGGTAGATTTGATCCGGCTCCAGCTTGAGGAATGATTATTGTAATAACAGGCTCTCACTGTAAAATTGAAAGAACTTGTTTTAGCTGTTTTGTTGTTGTTAGTTTGCTGTTGTGTTTTTTATAGATTTGTTGTTCATGAAGCAGTAGCAGTGAGAACCTAAAGCAGGAAATGCATTTTACCTCACTTTGGAATATTTGCGTCGCTACAACTTTTCTTTTTTCCTTTCTCTTATCCTCACTTTGGAGAGGTTGGATGTGTCTGTGTCACAGCAGAGCTCATTAGCAACAAATTGTGTCTTTAAAGAAGCGTTACTAGTGATATTTTACAAACTAGAGCTTTGTATTGATGCTTATTTGTGCAAATCTGCCTTACATCCTTATATAAGGTTTGAAACATAGTAAAATAAAACAAATGAAAATAAAACTTGATGCAGCCTGCTGGCTCATTTTTTTCATACTTATACTTGTTAACTGTTTTTTTGTATGTCAATATGATGTTTGTGTCTTGCTTTGTCCGGTATTGTCTGTGTCTGTCTTGTGTTTGTTTGTTTTTTTAAATGAGGTATGTAGTATTTTTTTTTTTTTGTTTTTGTCAAAATACAATGTGAAATTGTAGCTTAGCAATTCACATAACATTGTTCATTGCATGGCTGCATAAGTGACTTATTACCGTCGAGTGTCCAAGTGTCACTTCCACCACCGACACACACCAGATCCATACTAAGCAATGTGTCTTCTTGCCTGAGGACACAGTCACAGAGCTTACAACCTGGTGTCGCCACAATTAAATTTACTAGCATCTACTGGAAATGACTTGAACTTACAGAAGTCAAAAGACTCAATATTGCATTTTCTGCTTTGTTATTGGCCTTAAATTGTGCCATGCCTTTTTATGCATGTTTTAGAATCTAAAATGTATTTACTGACATAACGAGGCAATTACAAAGGAGGAAAAGGCAAACTTTCTCAAACATATGATACATAACTGCAGTTGCAATGAATGGATTTGGATAAAAGAATGTCCAAGAATTTGTTTGACAATGATTATTAAATACAGACTGAGATGTGTGGCGCTTACGTACATCTCATGCATGGTTGACAGCTCAGTTGTTTTACATCATGTGTGTCATTTAAAAGTCGGTCACTATGGTATGGTCAGATAACTTTCATACAACTGTTGGTTGATGTGTCTCAAAGACAACCCAACGACAATTCAACGGAAGATCTGAATGTGTAGAAGTTGCAATATGAACATTATGATTTAACTGTACAGATCATCATCTTGCTGGCTAGTTTATTTCCTGCTTAGTTCATTTCTATGGGGGTTTCACTCTTCAGTCTAAAATGGAAAAAAATATTATAGATCTTGCTGTAAACCAGGCTATTTGATAGAATTCTTCTTCTTCTTCTTCTTCTTCTTCTTCTTCTTCTTCTTTCTTTCTTTTTTTCTTCTTCTTCCTCTTTCTTCTTCTTTTTTTTTCTTCTTCTTCTTCTTCCTTCCTTCTTCTTCCTTCTTCTTCTTCTTCTTCTTCTTCTTCTTCTTCTTTCTTCTTCTTCTTCTTCTTCTTCTTCTTCTTCTTCTTCTTCTTTTCTTCTTTCTTCTTCTCTTCTTTCTTCTTCATCTTTCTTCCTTCCTTCTTTTCTTCTTCTTCCTCTTTCTTCTTTTTCTTCCTTTCATCTTCTTCCTTCCTTCCTCTTCTTCCTTCTTCCTTCTTCTTCTTTTTCCTCTTCTTCTTTTCTTTCTTCTGATATGTATTGTCCAAATAACAACTTGACTTCATGTGAATACAATTGCAAACATTTATAATGTTTTTGGTCAACATCAGCCACTAAATAGTTGCTCAATCTCAGTATGGATGAGTAGTTCACTACCCTAAAGTTTTACTTACCTTGACTTTGTTTTTACATAAACTTAACTGCATAATGAACATCCTATATGTCTTTCATGTCAAGCTTGAATATAAAGATCTTGCTGTAAACCAGCAATTTGATAGAAATCTTCCTTCCTTCTTTCTTCTTTGTTTCCTTCCTTCCATCTTTCCTTCTTCCGTCTTCTTCCTTCCTTCCTTCTTTCTTTCTTCATCTTTCTTTCTTCTTTCTCCCTTCTTTCTTCTTTCTTTCTTTCTTCTTCCTTCCTTCTTTCTCCCTTCCTTCTTTCTTCCTTCCTTCCTTCCTTTCTTTGTTTCTTCATCTTTCTTTCTCCCTTCTATCTTCCTTCCTTCTTTCTTCCTTCCTTCCTTCCTTCCTTTCTTTCTTTCTTTCTTTCTTTCTTCTTCCTTCCTTCCTTCCTTCCTTCTTTCTTTTTTCTTTCTTCTTCCTTCCTTCCTTCTTTCTTTCTTCATCTTTCTTCTTCTTTCTCCCTTCTTTCTTTCTGCCTTCCTTCCTTCCTTCCTTCTCCCTTCCTTCTTTCTTCCTTCCTTCCTTCTTTCTTTCTTCATCTTTCTTTCTTCCTTTCTTTCTTCCTTCCTTGCTTTCTTCCTTCCTTCTTTCTTCCTCTTCTTTCTTTCTTCTGATATGCATTGTCCAAATAACACTTGACTTTGGGTGATTAGCAAAATAAAAAAAAACAACACATATAGGCTAAATTAATAACTACAGTGAAGATTCCCACTTTGTTTTTACATAAACTTAACTGCATAATGAACATCCTATATACACCTTTCATGTCAAGCTTGAATATCCTCTGGAGCCGCCCTCTCTGCGCTGGCCGTACACGCTGTCCCTGTGCCGGCGCTGGCTTCTCTTGATTGCATGTGGGAGTTTGTTTGTGCGCGTCTGAACTCTGGCGAGATATTGCTGGATTTACCCCTGCTCCTCTCCTGTTTTATAAGTCTCCCTGCAGAGTGGAGGGGCCGCCGGATTGACAGGCCGTTATTAAAAACTCCACTGCACTGGGCCACATCTGCACCCAACTGATGAAACTTGGGTTAGCGCCGTATCAAAAGCAATATTAGCACTTGTTTGGCTGCGGCATAAAACGCAATAACGCCACGCAAGGAATGACGCAACGATATTAGGTCCCCAGGTGTCGAAATGTGCACTTTTGGTCCAAATTATTAGCATTTTTCCATCACAAGCTGCTAGTTTAACAATTTGCAATGGTGTAAAATAGACAAAAGCATTGTATTTGAGTAACATTTATAGTCTCTTTGCTTTTATTAATGTTATGCTTGTATTTCTAAATTTTCACAGATTTCTATAAATTATTCCATTTATAATATATTGCCGGTGAATTAAAAAAAGAGGGACTGCACTATTTATTTGTTATAGTCACTGACCTTCAAGCCCAAGTTGAGTTCCAAGTCCATTTTATTTTCAAATCTAGTCTCAAGTTAGAGAGACATGGCCAAATCAAGTCCCAAATCAGTGTCCCACAAGTCCAAGTCAAGTCCAAGTTCTCCTGCTTTTAGTTTCAAGTGTTTTTATTATTTTAATTATATCAACTGGTTAATATTTTTGGAACTTCTCGGATTTTTTGCCGTTTCATATTTAAAATAAAGTAGAGCTGGGCAGCAATGTGTGGCAGCAATGTGATATGTGATTTTTATTAATCGCAAATCACACATAAAGTTTGACCCATTTTCCAAAAATGTTTTTTTCATAGTATATTTTGGGTTCTTAATTTTGTACAGTGCACCTTTTTGTGGTATATAAACTCAGCTACAAAAATAAATGTATGCATTACCACTGTTCACTGTTTGGATATTTTTAGGATCAGAATGCTGTTTCATCTTGCTTTAGGCTGAACAGATTTTTTTTTTTTTTTCACTGATCAAATAGTCTTGTTTACTCCTGGGTTAGTCCAAAAAAAAAAATATATATATATATCTTGGTCAAGTTCTGGCATAGTCTTGTGTTAAAACCAGCTCACTTCTCATTAAAAACGTGCCATAGTTGTGTGAAAGTGAAAGAATAAAATGCAGCAGCAGCAACGTCAGTGCATTCAGTCATGCTTTTGGGCTGTATCACATGACCTTCGTTAATGCCGACAAAACAATTAATTGCGATTAAGCAATAATGCATACATGCCCAGCTCAAAAATAAAGTTTTGATTATAAATAAAGATGTGAGATGATGCATGTTCTAAGAATGTAGCAATATGCAAATGTCACAATACGATATTTATCACAATATTACAGAGGGCCCACATTATTAAGATTTTGCTTACAATTTAATAAACATTAAAGCCATATTTTCCAGTCATTCTTTTTTATCTCTCACTGATTCCTTTTCTTAGGTGTTCTGAACTCTTTTTGATGTAAGTTAAGTTGTTTATTATTGTCAGGTGATGACAACGACATATTGTGACATTTTGGTATCGCGGTATCATGATATTCTTAATATTGTTACATCTCTATCATGTAGTTTGTCAATGTAGAATGGCACTTCATTTGTTGTTGCCTCAAGTTGTCACAGAGCTCCAAGTCAAATCCTAAGTCACTGACCAAGTCCAAGTCAAGTCCATTTGATCAAATCTCAAGTCATTAAAATAATGACTCGGGTCTGATTTAAGTCCAAGTCACAACTTCAAAGTCCACACTTCCATACGTTTTCTAAAGACATTGTCTTTTTAAACTCAAATTATGACTGCAAATTGTAAATAGATCATGTCAAGGATTGTTTCTTGATCATGTCATTCAAATCCTCCGTGCTTACATCATTGTTTCTGGCCAAGCTCCTGTTACTATCCACACTTACAAAAAAGGTCTAGGAATCTTGGTTTGAGTGTGGAATAGTGACACGGAAAGCTTTAGCTTTTGTGTCCTTTTATGCAGGTTCTCTTGTCCATCCAAGAGTCCACACAATGGCTGAAAGTCGTAAGCACTGTTTGAATTTTGGAAAGAGAAAGTCAAAAAGCATTGAAGGAGAGATATGGTTGGAAAACATTCTCTCTGGAAGAAAAGAATGACACAATGAGTAAAGAGGGTCATTGCTTTTTCCCTTTTTTTTTCTTTTACTTATAAGATATTTTTTGCTCCTATGCACTACCACTGATATTCCTCATGACATGTACAGACATTACAAGACCAAGGTATCATATTGAGGCAAATACGCTGAACCTAAATGTTAAATGTAATTATAATTTAACAGCTTCCATTTGTCATAAGGTCTTCTTCCTCAAAGTCATTAATCTTAACAGAACAAGGCAGGAGCTGTTGCATTTTTAACCAGCCAAGCGTGGAGATATATATAGACATCCATGGTCATTCATTTCATAAATTGCTGTCCAAAAAGGGACTTCAGATTGCTGAGGGCCAAAGCGGGCACTGTGGGGCTGGAAATTTGGGATTTTCAAATTTAATCTCAACAAGTGCCAAAGCTAAAGTAGATTAAAAGGGTATTGGTCAGAAGAAAGGTGGCTTCTCTGTCGTGTGCAAGGATTTAATATGTGTGCATAGCCAGTAGTCTCAGAAATATGTACTGTATGTGTGTGTAAACTATTTAATAGTATTGATATGATTGTGTTTTAGACATAAAATACAGTGAGGATTTTTTGGGATTGGGAGAATATTACTGGAATGTCGAACAGTATGGGATTATACATGTTTCATACACGGGAGTTTTCAGAGATGAGGAAGAAGATAATGTATGCTCGTTGAGAAATAAGTGAGTAGGTTTGTGTAAATTTGTATTTTGTCCATTTACACTTTAAATAAAATACACAGTAAGTAAAGTTCTAATTTGAATCCCAGCCCAGTAACGTTGCCTTTAAAGGACACATGAGCAAAGTTGATTTTTTTTGTTTGTTTTTGTTCATGTTTTACCATTGTTTCCTCATCAAGACCACAGCTGGAGTCCTGTCTGTGAAATGCTTTTCTTTTCCCTCTGAGCCTCAAAAAAATTTTTTTTTTTTTTTTTTTGTGAATTTTCCAGTTTTTTTAATGTCTGAGATCTTCTGAACTGTCCATAATCAATCCAAACTTTTTTGAGTGTTTCTGCTGCATTAGCAAGTTTGCTTTTTTTTTCCTCAATGTGATTCCTTTTGCAACCAGAAGATGGAGCTCTAAGGTTTTTGATGTGAGAAACATACTGCCATGTGTGCTTTATTACACTTTATATTGATTTGAGTATATTTTATGCCATACTGTGTACAAAATTTAACTCAAGGAAGCCGTGATTTTGTGGCCTTACAAGCCCACTCAAAGTAAAGACACATGTTTTTATTTATTTAGTGCACTAAAGACTTCTAACAGACAAAAGTACATTTATTACAATTTATTATTGGTGAAAAAGTTACAAAGCGCATCAAAAAGGATAAATCAAGTCAAAACGTCTGTGATGAGGTCACTGGTGCCGATTTATGTTTTTTTGAAATAATACGCAAGCACATGCACGCACGTCACATGCACGCGCATAGTGTTCACGCGCGCCATTTGCACGTGTCTTTACTTTCGCGCATTCATTTTGTTTCTTTTCTATCTGCAACTAAGACTTCTGGCGTGTTCTTTTCCCAGTTAACAGAATTCATTCAGTAGATAAAGCCCAGCAGAGCCCCGGGTCTGTCCTGATGTCAGCGCGCTCTCACCGGGCGCTACAAACAAGAGCAGTGCAGTTTGTCACTTCATACGTCTCTTGATCGGTTCTGAATCGCATCGCAACTCAACATTTTCGTCTTTCACTTTTTTCTGACTTTATTTCCGGCTCTGCTTTAAAGCACATTTATGAATTGGACATCATGAGACTAATTTACTGGCTGGTGTTGATCCAGAATGTTTCATAATATTTTACATTTTATTCATATTAAGTTGTTTAGTTGGGACTTTAACTATACAACATATAATAATATGATTAATTTGATTGTATATAACACTATACAATCAAATCTTTTACAATTTGACAAGAATAAAAGCGGTTTCAGTCCACTTGTATCGGCTGATATCTGTTATTGGGAAGAATATCAGAATCGGTATCAGAACTAAAAAAACTGGATCGGTACATCTCTATCACAAACCCCAATCATTTAAGTGGATATTACAGCCAAATTTCAAAAGTGACTCAAACCATTACTATCTTTTGACACTGGCACAAAAACTACCATCAAGAAATGACAAATAACCGTTGTATTTGACTGAAGACAGTACAGCTTTTACAGATCTTACATTTCAAATCAGGTTACAAAGGCCATGCAGAGTTCAGCCTGCAATGTGCAACGCTCAGACTCCAAAACACTGTGATTTTCCCATCATTCCTCTGACAACACAACAATTACAAATGAATGCTTTGGTTATGCTGAGCGCTCTAAGCTCTCCTGTTACCTCCATTCACCTGTACACCTGCCAAGTGTTGCTGTGAAGAGCCCCAAATGGTGACGACGCGTTGGAAAGGCTGCGAACAATGTGCAAAAACAGCAGAGCCTCAGTCAAAGCGTCTCCGGAAAGTGAAAAGGACTAATCAAGCTCTAATTGAGTTGAGTTTGTAGAGAGCTGTCTGTTGACATTAACGCCACAGAAGCTGATGTTTGGGTTTGAAAAATGGGAACGCAGCTGAGTCACGAAAGCTGTGAGGCAAAGTGAACTTATTAGTTGAGGAAAACTTAACTTGCAAACATATAAGTACGAGTTCTGCTTTAAAGTTTTCTGTTATTTAGCTTAGATAGTCTGAGAGTTGCTCGTCATGTGTAATTTACAACAGAAACATCTGTCTGTTACTCTAATTTCCACCTCCAAGCTCATCAAATTTTCTATCTCTAATGCATAGATCAGGCCAAGCAAAATATCATGGAGTCTCTGAGTGCTGTTCCTGCGCCTGACCAGCCTGCTCTCAGAGAAAAGCATGACTATACATCACAATTATAAACAGCGTGTCAAGTGAACTCAATTTCTATTATTTGCGTGTCTATTTGATGCTTAGCTGCCTTAGTTCAGGTGGTTGTAAAGATGTGTTAACTATAAATATGAACAATATCCTAATCTCAGCCAACTCCAAGCCCCAGACCTAAACCCAAACCCATTTTTGTGACTACAGACCTAAACTAAGCCGTTAACCCAAAGAAAATGTTCTCACATTGTCTCAATCAAAATACGCATCTGTTACGAAAAAATCAGCTATGTCCACCATCTTGAATGTTTTGAAATGGTTAGAAAAAAAGTTTTGAATAGAAGGGGAGGGGATGAGGGGCGGCTGTTTGTGATTGGTTTGTCCTAACTTTGGACGACGAAATCGTTGTCTCTGTGTTTGGTTTTAGACCTTTCTGCATTCAAACAGAATGTAGGAGGGACTGACTGGTCTGGCAAGCATGTAGTTAAATTCTTTGGATCGCTGTTTTAGTTTCTCGCTTTCTTATTTTGCTTTTTTATTGAAGTAAGACATTGTAATTACATACAAAAACACTTGCAGCTAATCAAGGCTTCCAGTAGAGCTCTCTTTGGGTCGGTGTGTTGGAAAGCACAGGAAGCCAACACATGCTTTAGACAATACACAATTAACCACTACAAAGACATTTTAAAAGACAAAAATGTTTCTTTGTGCAGCTACAGTAAATGGAGGAGAGTTTCTTGAAGTCAAAGAGCCACCTAGAAGTAAAAATCCTTTATAGTACCATATTTTAATTTTACACAGCGTCTTTTATCAGCTCCAAAAGTGAGAAAAAAATGAACTAAAATATAGATAAATACTGATTTTGCATTACCTTTTGTAAAATCTAACCAAAGATTGCAGAGAGTCTCCTGGGGCAGATCAGGACACACTGGATCACCTCAGATTCATGACAGACTGTTGTATTGAGTGGGTTCACACCTTCTTTAACACAGGCCACTGCTGATCCTGTGACTTACTGCCATTTACAGTAATGTCATACCAGGGCCTGTCCCCAGCGTCACACAAACTGCTGATAAAACTCCTGTACAACACAAACCCGGGTGACTTTTAAAGGCCACCGGAGTAATTAGTTCACCTTCACACAGAAGAGACCTGCACAAATTACAATGTCTTTGGGTATGTCTTTATTTGCAAGAACAGATGCAGATGGCAACTGCGGGAACACTCACTAATGGTCATCTGAGGGGGAAAAACTAAAATACAATCTGTTCATTTCTTATAGAGATTCTCATCCACTGGTCAAACACCACAACAGAAAATGCAGCCTTAAGGATAGTTCTTAATACTGATCCGAAGACATGCAAAAATAAATCCAACAGCTCAAATTTGTGTAAATGCAGCAGCTGTGAGCTAAATGCTAACTTCATGCTTGCACCGCCTGCCATATTTTCACATCTGAGATAACACCATATTAACAAGACTCAATTGTTCTTAAAATACTCTTAATTCACTGGCAAATGTCTTAAAATTGCAAAAAAAAGTTGAGTTTTTTTTTTTTCAATAACAGAGACATACTATCAGGGTAGGCCACACCCCCAAAACATGAGACAATGCCGACTGTATCCATGTTGAGCTAAACTTACCAACATTTGTGGCACAGCTTGGTATTCTGACCATAAACCTAAAGTCTAAAAAAAATGTTTTTAAGACACTCTCTCCTCTACTGTGGCGAGGCCTAAGATGTTGTCTAGGAAGAATAGGTCTGATTACAGTACAGCGGAGAAGTGTCCAACGTGCCCTTATATAAAGAATTCTTCACATTTTCAACATTTTCTCCATTGTTCGTATATTGAACATAGCCACATGCTTCCTCGCAATGAATATTATCAAACCTTTGTCAGGACAAATAATCTAATGTTTTATGTGGCTTCTAAAGAAATCAAGTACAGTAGAAGAAGATGTGTCATGATTAAACTGCTTGATTAAATGTATAGACATTAGTTTATTAATTGTTTCTGGTGAGAACGCAGCTAATGTCTCTTTGACGCTACATAAAGAGTAGCTAACAGCTTGTGAAGAGGCAGAATATGATTTTGTTTTCTAAACTGTGCCTAGAGAAAAGCATACATCAGATTTTTTATGTCATAAAAAAACATTACAAAATGCATTATATGAGTTGGGGTATTATTTAGACTATTTTTTGGAAAAAAACTCGTAGGCTAGTGTTCATGCTGCTTTAAAGTAACAGAGATGCGGACTTGCAAGTTGTAACTTGGACTCGAGTCAGACTTGAGTCGCTATTTTGATGATTTGAGACATGACTTGATAAAATGAACTAAGACTTATTGGGACTTGACTTGGACTTGAAGCTCTGTGACTTGACACTTCTACTCAACATGAACAAACTGGAACAATTCCCTTCTCACATTTTTGTTTGTGATCAGAACTGTGTATTAAATTATCATTTATAAAGTTGTATTTGGTTATATAGTTATTTGATATAAAGACTTGAAAGTATAGGACCTTGAATCGTCCTGACTTGTCTCTCTTTGACTTGAGACTTCCCTTGGACTTGTCTCTCTTTGACTTGAGACTTCCCTTGGCTTGTATCTCTTTGACTTGGCACTTGCCTTGGCTTGTATCTCTTTGACTTGGCACTTGCCTTGGCTTGTATCTCTTTGACTTGGCACTTGCCTTGGACTTAAATCTTTGTTGACTTGGGACTTGACTTGGACTTGTCTCTCTTTGGCTTGGGACTTGACTCAGACCTGAAGCTAAAGACTTGGGACTTGCAAAACAGTGACTTGGTCTGCATCTGCAAAGCAACACAATAAATAAATCTCATTGTACAATGTTGTGAAATTATAACACGTACATCAGACACAAAACACACATAGTTCTTCTAACATCAGTGCATATATCAGATGAAGTGGACTTAAACAACTCCATTGTTCGCATCAGCCTAATGAAAGCTGTGATAAAACCTGGCTGTCGCTTGATTCTGTTGACATTTAGCCTCAAGTACAGACCTGTTATTATCATCAGACAGAGGCGGACATTGGACACAACACCAGTCATGTTTTCAAAATCCACTAATCAACCACAACAACGCCGGCATGCGGAAAAAGCCAGTCAAACGTAATGATTGCAAAGTTTAACCATGCATTGTTTTGCTTTTGTCTCCACAGGTATCCCCAGTAATCACGGACCAGTGCGTAAGTCCATCCAGATTTTCTAAAATGGCATGTTCACCAATACAAATGCAGAGCCAGCTATAGTCCTAATATAAAAGAAATTACCTTAACCACAGCGAGGTGTGAGACTTTTTCCTCTAATAAATGTCAATTTATTTTAAGAACATGGATATATCGCCTGCAGATAAAGTTCACTGCTCCTCATCTTGTATTGTAGATTTTTATGAGGTGAAATCATTGCCAACATTATGTAAAGTGTAAGTAATTTAAAAGAGGTTTAAAAGTCTCAACCCTTTGCAAAACTAAATATATTGTCACTAATCTTCTTAAGGCTTGCATTGAAATTAGGGCTGGGCAAATAAATAAAAATCGAATTTGTGACTACGGTCTATTCATCTACACTTGGCTTTAAAGGTGCATTGTGTAACTTGTCTTCATGGAGATTCCTTTTCCTTGAATGCTCCACTTTAGGGAGTAAAACCTATTCTGCATTGATGCATTTACAAATGTTTTGATTAGTGAAAACTGTATTTAAAAATGCAGTCTCGTTGTGCTGTGAGTGAGCTTGCCTTTACACAGATGTGACTTGTAGCATGCCAGGGATTTTTTTTCAGGCAAAGCATTGCGATCATGTATAAGTCTTTCATAAAAATCCATAGAATCCAAGAAATAATTATTTGTCTTTTGTTTTTCTGAAGTTCATACCTTGATTGGTTAATTCAATTCTTCAATTCTTTATAGAGGCTGACCAATGGAAGTATGATAAAGTGTCCATGTTTGAACATGAGTCACAACAAATAGGCTAAGCTATGTTATGTACATTCTCTAACCCCTGCTGTACACTTAGTGCGAACAAGACTTAGAAAGTACTTCAAACCAATGTGCTCTTGTATACTGACCTCAGGGCATTGAGTGCTTAAAAAAAAAACATTGAATCTATTTTTTTCCGAAGGTTGCCGCAGTCTGATGCGGCATTCATCCATGTGATTCCTGAGCTGGTACAAGGCACTTCAGAAGAAACTCACACATGTCTCGAACTAAACTTTTCTCGCAGTCAGTGTACGGGCGGCGCTAAGCAAACTGTTCCAGCCGGTCAAACAAATCCAAAGGGGACCACGAGTATAGCTTCCAAAGAGGTCCTTTCTGATTTTTAGAATCTGGTACACTTTTGCTAAGTAATGCTACTGACAATTTTGTAGTGTTCGAACAATACACTATTGTCACAATACCATATTATAACAAAATCTGATGAAAGATGCATTACGATTTCAATATATTGGCATATATGCACCAACAAACAGAAAAAATACAACCTTGATTAACTGCAAAATGGACCTGATAGAAACCAACGCATCTCAGCCTGCTGGCCAGTAGTAGTACTGTGATGCAAAATGAAAAAAAAAAAAAAAAAAAAAAAAAAAAAATATCAACTTGTACTGTTGATTTCTGACTAGACTGATTAACTTTTAAAAAGGTAACTAAAAACTGCATTTAAACAACATTAGATTTTGCTGCAAGTCATTTATATTAAGTTTATTTTTGAGGTATATATGTTTAATGTCACGTGATCGATATAATTTGCTTTAACGACTTACAAGTGAGTCGTGAAAAAATGTAAACATGTCATGAGATCTTTTACCTTATTATGTCCTAGTTTTTAATTTTGACAGTCTATTTACCCTGTTTCCTGAGTAAACTCAAAAGGTTTATGTAAAAAAGTTATGTAAAAGCCTTTATTATTGCATCGCAAAAGAGGATGTGTTAATAAAGGCTTTATATATATATTTTTCTTATGTTTTCAAACCCTTCAGTTTTCTCAACTTTACAGCTGGAATTGGTCCTTATACAGAAAAGAACCAAAAAGACTGTTTTATTCTAAATCCAAGCAGCTCTCCAGCCTTTTAAAATTCTCTGTTTTTCCTGTGCATGATGCAACTGGCATTACCTGAACCCAATGCATTATATAAAGACAATACACTGGAAAACTAAGAAGCACCAAAAGGATTTTTGATTGGCCTCATTCAGGAACCTTTTTGTACCAGTTGAAACATGGCTTTTGACAAATGTTGCTCCAAAACCCCTTTTTTTGGGAACTGATCCGATACTGATACTTTGACTCAGGGTAGGTGCCGATACCAAATATTAGTATAGATGTGTTCATTGTGACTGTTAGGCCTATAAATTTGGAATTTTAGGTCTATTTTAGAGTCAAATGTATTTTTCATTAAACATAACTGTGTTGAGTATAAATAGTGCTTTTCCACCTCTGTGTGTCTTAAAAACAACAGTAATGACTGTAAAAAGACGCTCATCCTAATGAAATACAATGTAAACAAAAGTTTGAGTTAGCATGTTTGCCTGTTAGCGCCACGAGCTAGCGCTGCTGTTGGACCATTTTTAAAGTTAGTTTGACCACAGTCTTCTGCTCTAAAGGCTAAATGAAACATCACAGAGGTAAAACGGGTATTTGTCTGCATATATGGAGTATTTTTATGGTTGAACTTTGAAGAGTCTCCACAGAGCTAGCTGCTCTGAGTGTTAGCTGTAGCATTAGCCTCGAGCAGAGAACAGCTGCTGTGGCTGGATCTACGGCTCCTCATTCAGGACAATACAGGGCAGTATCGGATTGGAGATTTGGCATGAGTACTTAAAAAATGTGCGATATCGGATGTTGAACAACCCTATTTTTGACGCTCTAACAAACAATATCACAAAAGAGATCACTGTTCAGTGCCATTTTGCCCAGCCCTAACTCAAAAGCAACATGATTCTTGTTCCTTTGCATGTTAGTTGTGTTTCTTGTAAATAGCTTTGACTTTTATTTGTTTAAGTCACCTCATCTTTTTAACAACACTAACTCAAAACAAACGCAGTGTGGAAACCATTGCAGGATTGCTTCTAATACATTTGCTAAAACTGCTCCGGTCTTCTTGGTTCAGTGCATATTCTTCTCAGAAAACCATTTATTTTACCCTGACAAACAAAACAAAGTATCCAGCTCACAGTCAGACACTCGCCCAAAGCTAGAGTTTCTACAGCGAGTCATTTTTTTTGTCTGAGCTCCCATCATGCACCGCTCCACCTGCCCATGTCTGAGGGGGAAGAACTGCTGCAGGCTCCATGTGCTGTGCTGTGCAAAGGTCTGTGATGATGAGTACTAAATCTTATCCAAGAATCAAACTGTTGATTTTATGACTAAATGTGAAAGAACTAATTAGGCTATTTCAGAAATGTCTTTTAATTTTAACTAGTAGAAACCACAAGATCAATTATTTGGTCAGTGCTAATACAGCAATTAAAGGTTCATCATGTAACTTTATAAGCAAAAATAGACATAGGCTATATATGTAATGTATGTAAGTTTTTGTAATCGTTCAGTGTATGTTCTACAATGTGATAATGTCATACTTCTTCTTCTTCTTCTTCTTCTTCTTCTTCTTCTTCTCTTCTTCTTCTTCTCTTCTTCTTCTTCTTCTTCTTTCTTCTCTTCTTCTTCTCTTCTTCTTCTTCTTCTTCTTCTCTTCTTCTTCTTCTTCTTCTTCTCTTCTTCTTCTTCTTCTCTTCTTCTTCTTGACCTGAGTGTTTTGATGTCATGAGCACATTTCTTTTAGATACTTTTATTGTACTTCATAAATAATACAAATTATTTATTCTTGCATTGAGATTCTCATATGGCCATAATAAGGTCTGCTCCAGCTGTTTGGTTGTTCCTTTAATTACAATTTTTGTTCCTTTAATTACAATTTTGGTTGTTCCTTTAATTACAATTTTTCACATTTACGCATCAAACCTATTTGTCCTCAAGAAAAACATTGTAAAATAAAAATGTTTACTTTTTTTTTTTTGTTAGAACTTTCCACCTCAAGACACATTGTCACTTTATTGTATTTTTTTTTTAAGAAAAATACAACTTTTTGCCAGTGTTGCCCCAGCGGAGAAATATTGTCAAACTATCTTTTCTGGTTAGTTTGCAACGTCTCATCTACTTCTACATCGTTTGCCAACTAAAGTCCATGTTGATGATGTTAGCATTTGGCTAGCTTTGAATAGCAAATTTGTTTTTGCTTCTAAATCTATGTGTTAGTGTTGTGAAATTGCTTCAAAAAAACAAGACTCAGAATGCATTAGGTATGTGATGAACCTGAACTCTTTACAAGGCTGTTTACGTAATTTGTCCTGCCCAACTCAATCAGAGTGAGATTTATCTTTAGATGGAGACACTGTTTTTGCAGTTAAGGTGTGACCAGTGTCTTGACAGCTTGTTTCAATAAATTCATACTAAGACTACTTCATTAGCACATCTCCAGACTTTTGCACAGCACTGCACATGCAAATTCAGCTTCATCTCTCTGCATGCTTTCTCTACTGTAACCTATCCACTATTCTGACAACCTTTACCATAGAAACGGCTACATTTTCTGTAGTTTTTCCCACAAATTACAGCGTGGATGGCGAGTGACTTGAATGAATGCATGCTGTCCCCATTTCTCTTACGGAAGCATGGATCTCAGACACAACTGGCTGTAATGTATACCTTTCATATTTCTGCACAGATCGGGGTAATGCTTCGTCTCTCGGTGTTGCAAATCGAAACCAAGGTAGGCTTATAGGATTTGTGACTTCAGCATGACATTCACAATACCTGGAAGAAATGCATTGCTTATTGATTGGCAGTTTAGAGAGAGAGGCAATAAAACGTGGGATATGCAAAACAGGAGTCGGATTTGGAGTTGTGGTTTTCTCTTTCGCTCGAGAAGAACGATATTGCTGTAATCACCCGAATGTGCAGGTGTTTTAGCGAGGTGTGAAAAATATATTAAATGGGTTTATTAAATGTCTGAGTTTAGAATTAAATTAAAAACACTTCTTTTCTATAGTGGGTGGTGCATGGCATTTATATTGTGACTAATGATATGCAGGTACAGCTTCAAATATGATGTGAAAAGAGGGTTTTTATACCTAACAATATTGTAATTGTTGAATTTTCAGTCAAAGCAGTAGATAATATTAAAGACCTTTGGACCAAGCCAGGTTTACACTGCACGATTTTGGCAGTCTGTAAAGAAAGATTGTGGGGGGAACAATGTCTTAAAATTGTGGTTTATATGATACAAAGTGACACAGGACCAGTGGTCCCCAACCAGAGGTACATGACGACTTACCAGGGAGTTCTTGGAATATGATATGATAAAACTTTATTGTCCGTAATAAAACGGAAATTTGCCTTACAAATCTGCAACTGCAGCTAGTCCCACCACAGACACAAATATCATTCATCAAACCAAAAACATAAAAATACATGAATACATGCATGGTAAGTTCATGTGTTCTTCCTTTTGGTTTAAGAGTGTGATGAACTCATTGTTCAAAACATGATCTGTGTCTGTGGAGATCTAGTTGGCCAACATCACTGTTTGTGTCTTTTGCAAATGAGAGAATGTGCTCCCAAGGGGATGCCCTAATGTTTTGGAGCAGATATTCAGAAGCCTTTGAATCCTGTTTGTTGTACCGAAAGGCCACAGAACCAAACCGCACTGCAATAAAACAAGATAAACCTATGAAACGTCCCAATGTGACTGCAACTAACCTAAGATTTTTAATGATTATAATCTTGTATGACATCAACAAGATAAAATGATTTAATTGAAGATGGACAAAACTGTGCAGTGGATTCCAGGAGTTAAGCTGACCAGTGCACACTTTCAGCATCTAACTGCAAAACATTTTATTGGTTGAAAACCAAGAATAAAGTGTGTTTTTGGATGAATCCATGTTGGCTGTGACGAGCGGTTCAGCCCTTCTTCACTTTCCCATTTGAAAGGTCTAAACATGAACACTAGCCATGTGGCAAAGAGTCTGTAAAAGCAAAGAACAAGTTAGATTCAAATGTAGCATTCATTTGAAGTTTGAAAATCAGGTGCTAAAATGTGTTGTGCATTGTATTCATTGTATTCATATTCTGCCCCACCCAGTTTTCTTGGCAGTGCACTTCCTGTTTACCTGCAGAAAGCTTATAGAATTCAGTCACTGGCTTTATATTTACTGCCATTATGTTGATTTGAGATTGGTCCTAAAGACAGACAAGCTAACAGAGAAGAAGTGTGCTGCCAATAAAAGTGGGCAGGGCAGTAGTATGCTGAACAGACCTAAAAGACTTTCCAGTTGACTTAATTTTAAACTAATAGAGATTTGAAAATGCTAAATACTTAACCCGGGGTGCACGGTAGCAGAGTGGTTAGAGCTCTGGCTTCCCCAATATCATTATAAATGAATGAATGAGAGAGTCAGTGATTGTCTGTCTTCATGTTAACCTGCGATGAGTTGTTCACCTGCCTAAAGCCCAAAGTCACTGGGATAAACTGAAGTCACCCTCAATCCCAGAAGGAGAACAAGCGGTAGAAAATGAATAAATAAAAATTGTGATAATTTTAAAAAATGTATCACACATGTCTCATTTTGATTTAAATTAATAATTCTAATTATAAATGAGTCTATTTACATGAAACAAAATCTATCATTGGTCAATAACAACTAAACTGTGATTGCACTCCAAACACACAGATTAATATTGTTTATCGGTTATTTTAATGAAGCAGTGTGGTGTAGAAAATCCTCGTGCAGTTTCCTTTGTTTCCCGCAGAACAGCCCTTTTGTTGTGGGAAGTCTTTGGGGAGCGGACCGCATGGCTCGTGATCACCTCTAACCTCTCTGCCCGTGCCCTCTTTTTAATTACCCACAATGCTCTCTGGGGGTGCACCCTTTCTGTCATGTTGGCGAGGGGAGAAGAGGAGCAGCCATGGGGAGGTTTATGTAGATGGATCCACGGCTAATCCTCAGACCCAGACCTCCTGTGCAGTCAGTGTTAAGTCCGCACCACTGCTCTCACAGCCGGAGCAGGCAAATTAAACAAGGATGTAAAAGATTTCGACTGGCAAAAAGTGCTTCTCTGTCTTTTGTGGTCACGTGGAGTTAAGAATATAGTGGGAAGCGCATCTATAGGCCTAGAGGTTATGCAGTTATTGTTGAGAAAGGAAGCAACTGTGTCTTTGAAAATATGGACCGTTTGAAACTCGGAAGTACAGGTCTGTGATTCATTATGCATAAACTGAATCTGCATCAAAATAAGAATGCACTTTTGATAGTAGCAGTCACTTTTCTAACTATAGCGCCCACTGGTGAGTTTCATGTCAACAAATTAACAAACAATTATTTGTCTAGCATTGTGTTGTATAGGACAGACAGAGCCAAGTGTCAAGTGATCAAGCCCCAGGGTCAGAATGAAAACATACACCCAAGTGGTTCTCAAACTTTTCACACCTAATACCACCTAATATAATATTTGGCTCCACCAGATCAAAACTGAGACGATATTAGATGTTATCTAAACATAAGTATGATCCCATCATATCCTAGAGTTGACCCTCGATGTCTGAGGGAAGAACATCTGTCCGAGCCTCGCGACTTGAATACTCTACATTGTGGTAGTATTGACTCTCCAAGCCTGACTATGCATCCACTCTGGGAGATTTATGTACGTAGTAACTAAAGCCGACTGCACACTAGAGAAGTTTAATAATTTGCGATTATTAGACATATCAAAAAAAAAGGAAAGCCAAAGACATAAGGACATTACATTACTTTATTTGTCTCACAGTCATACATGTCTCAGAAAGAACAGAGACGACTTAGATTTGTGGAACACAGCTGTGAGTGGAGAACAGTGCGTTTGTGACTTTATTAAGCGCAGAGTGTTTTCTTTCATGCAACAATGATGAAACGTAAGTGGGTTAAAGCAGGTTTATAAACGTCACAGGAGAGCGGAGGGTCATTAGATGTAAGGAGCTGTTACACTGACGCAGTGTAACCATCAAATGAAAAAGTTTCCGCAAACAAAAGTGTTGGCCATGTTCTATAATCTAGTAAAGTTGCTTCTAACATCATTTAAGTAGCAGTGCATTGGAGATGTGGGCTTAAAATTGGGCTAAAACTCCTGTAGTGTGCAGAAGACTTAAGGGAGGTCAGGGTGAGCTAAAATGAAGCATACCACTTCTGTGTGATGAGTTTACCAGGAGTTCAACAAAGAAAATTCTGTAATAGTTTACTGGTCACAGATACAGCAAACCACATATCAACAGTGATGAAATTGAAGTTGGTCTTGGTAAGACTGCATGAGATGGACATTTCAGCAACATTAGGCTTAAAATAAAACTTTAAAATTTGGCTAAAGGTTTAAAGGGGCACTATGTAAGAAAAACAAACAAACAAAGTGATTTCCACTTTTGAACACCAGAGGGGCCTTTCACATGCATTTTGCCTATTTAGCATGCTGACATCTAGCGTCAATAATCCACATTCCGGCCCGTAATAAAACATTTCAAATACGTACGTCACACTAACTAAAGCAAGTTTTAGTCAGGGCTTTGTTCACCAAATTCATTGCACTGTGGTTTAAATAGTGACCTGGGTAAAAAATTACTGCACCCAATCTAGAATCAATACATGGGCAAAAGAATATATATATATTCAAGGGATTTTCAGCAAATTAAAATACAATAGCCTGCAGTTTTTTACTTTACTATTAATACACTTTTTCCACTGAGCTATTAGTAGTGAAACTCCTTTAGATTTTAGTCCCAGTCTTGCACCATAGCTCTGCATCTAAAAGTGGAGCAATAATGAATTTCTCATTCTGAGCATGAACATATTTGATTAGTTTGAGTAAATCCCGGTAAATCCTACAAGCTGCACCTTTAACAAACAACATGTGAGGTTTCCAGGCAACTCCTGCTCAGTCTGTGAACCGGATCTCATCTTCACTGAGACTCTGAGTGACACAGACCAGAGAAGTGTTAGACTATGTCATGCTAAAGGCTAATGCTAATACAACTGCTCACCTGCTCTGGGTTCATAATTATTCAGATTATTCGTAAATATTTGTTTTGCTTAGATGTAATTAACCAGATGAGATGATTTTCAAGCTCATTACTCAGGCGGGTGCCCCTAGGGCAAATGTACAGAATGAATCTCATGAGGGAAATAAAAAGCTTGCCTCTTTATGTTTTATGCCACCAGAAGATGCTACCGGCCTTTTCAAAATTATTAGAAATATTTTGTCTGGAATCTTCAAGGCAAGTAAAAATCATTGCCTCTTTAAAACAGCCAATAAGAGTAGTCTGACAGTGCCAGGCTCCACTAGCGATCGCTCTGGAAAATCAGAAAAAAAGTCAAGTTTACAAGCAGAAATAGTCATCTAAATTTGCAGTGAGACAAATAATCTTTGCAAAATTTGCAATTGCCTGTCTGTGGCCTGCTTTAATACTAAAATGATAAATACTGTACATTTGTAAGATGCCTATGTAAAGTAAAGTTGAAGAGAGCTGCCTTAGCTCTGAATGAAACAAATGAATGTGAACTGCAGGACTTGAGTCACTATTTTGAAGACTTGAAACTTGACTTGATAAAATGGACAAAGATTTGACTTGGCCTTGTACGTCAATAGTGCCGCCACTCAATACGCACATAACACAGAGCACCACCTGCTCTGAAGGACACGTGTCCTGAGCATGAGTGACAGTAAAGTCTGGTCTAGACGCTTGTGCCTGATGATTCTTACTCAGAGCACAAAATCAAAGACTCTGGAAACCGAAAAAGGAACATGTTCTACAACTCATAAGCCACTAGAGCAGATTCATAATAGATTAACTAAATGTAGTTTGAAACCTTGCATAGGGCACCTAGCAACGGCCCAGAAGGTCAGTGACTTAGAATTTCAATTAGACTTAGATCTCTGTGACTTAAGACGACTTAATGATTCTCCTTAAAGGTGCACTATGTAACTTTCTGGAGGTGAAAACTCATCACACAATTCAGTAAAAAATCCAAAATTAAAACTATACTTTGTGCCTTTCTAAAGGGAGATAGACACATTTTATGCCTGATTCGTAGAAACACATGTGTTCGGGCCATCCTCCAGACCAATAATAGTATTTTGTGACCGTGCAAGCCCACTCAAAGCAAAATGCAGATTTTTATTAATTGTCTAGTGTAACAAAGGCATCTAAATGACAAAAATATGCATTTATTTACGTTTATTTCTAGCCAAAAAGAAATAAGCTGCGTAATTTTGTCCATCCTCACTTCTTTGTGACCAGATATGTACAGTATTTTAAACTGGAATGAAATTGTAGAATTCATATTTGATTTAGTAATTTTGATGTAAAGATTTGAAACTAAAATAAGATGACTTGGACACGACATTTACTTGTGAGGCTCTGATATTTGACTTGACTTGAACTTGCTTCTCTTTGATTTGAGATATGATTTGGACTTGTCTTTCTTTAACTTGTGACTTGACTTGGACTTGTTTCTCTTTGACTTTGGACTTTACTTAAACTTGTTTTTCTTTGTCTCAGGACTTGACTTGGACTTGTCGTTCTTTTACTTGGAACTCGACTTGGACTTGAGATTTGCAAATAAAACAATCTTTAAAGACATACACCACTATGACATGTTTGAAGCATATCTCAACCCTTGAACAAAGCCTTCGACTAGATCCCTGTCCCTTTAAGATTGTGTGAGTGATATTGGAGCGCCCGCAGAGCTGCTGAAGGATGATGAAGCTTTTGTGCTAATATGATAACAGGAGGCATGTCTGATGGCTCGGCTCAGCTTTCCCTGCACATCTCGGCAAAAGATATCGATTAGGTGTAATTGAAGCAACACGGTTCGGCCCCTGGCTTATAATTAGCAAATCCTGTATCTGAAAACTGTCTGCACTTATTGTTAATTGTGCTACCCAATCTATGGCATGTAATGAACGCCGCTCCGAGTATTAAATTAATCTCTATATGAGTGGTGCCGCTATCTTTGCTTCATCGTTGGCATGAAAAGATCAGTCATTAGAAAATTAATGAATTTACCACAAAAGAAATAAAAACTCCATGGAGACAAGATGGTGGCAGACCCTCCATCAGTAAAGTGACAGAGGGCATTTAAAAGACATGCAATGCACATGATTTTTCATATTTTAAACCCTCTTAATACATTGTTCCTTTATCCACAAGATGTTGGATTTTAGTTTCACACTTGTTTCTTTGATCCTTTTTTTGTGTGCCAACCTTATCTTTATTGGTTTTCCTTCAGTGAAATAATGAATAATTACAACAAGGTATATAACATATACATGCTGAAGAAAAAAAAATAAAATAAAATAAAACATTTGGAGTAGGTATAAAGTCAATTTTGGGGAACTCAAAATGTACATTTTGTTCTCACAAAATTATGTAAATACAGTGGATACAATTTGTACATTTGATACAGAAAGGGTCCAGCAATTTTAACCAATTTCTTGCATTATATCCATTTAATCTGTCACAACATAGAGTGATTAATATTTTATCAACACGAGCAATGCGTGCACACCCCGTTTGCAGAAAGAGCCGCCACCCATTGGCAAGAGTGGAAACAAGCCAAGCCAGCACCATTGTCAGCTAACAAGAGTTTATCACTATCGAAACAAAAGTTATGCTGCTAAATCAACATTTGTGAATGCTATTCAATCCTACGACTTATAAAAGTTACATTCAGGTGAGTGAAAAAACGCCAAGAAAAACACTGTCTCAAGTTTCAGGAGACCGATGTCTGTCACATTGGTTCATACCTGATCGAAACAGCTAGCTAAAATCCCATTGTTTTAATCAAAGCAGCTAACCAGATGGACAGCGTATTTTTCTGCATGGAGCATGCGCAGTAGAGCGAAATGTGACGTTAACTGATAATCCCTCAAAAGTGAGGCTAAACACACAGAAACTAAACACACAGTCAGAAACTTACTCCGCCCACAACTGCACCACAAACAGACTCACAAGTGGGAGCTGCCCCGGGACCTTTTAAGGGACGCTCAGTGGGTGTGAACAGACATTGACTGACAAGATTCAAGATTCCTTTTTATTCACTTTTCAGACATGAAACTTTCATTACAAGCACATGAGCACATGTAAGTATTTTCTAAAATTGAAAATTAGAAAGACAGAATCTCAACTGCCAGTTTTGAACCTGCAACTTTATGCACCTTGCATCACTTGCCTATCAATCTGAGCCAAATGATTGCTGAAGCCACTCGATGTGACGTCGGCGTGAACTGAAAATGCACATACAGCTTTAGACCATTGTCGCAGTACAGTCACGTTTTTTGTACACATTAACTGCAAAATGGGAAAGTTTGCTCAAAAATGTCCAAAAAGGCCCAGAAACAGTAGATAATTCAATTTTAAACCCATCCACACAATGTGACAGTGAAAAAAAGTTGATTCTGCGTTGAGCTTCACTTTATGAAGGAGTCCCAAAATGTTACTTAGTTGTACTTCGTATACCAGCTAGTTTTACTTCAGAAAATAATGGTTTTAGTGTTTGGCGATGGCAGCAACGACAACCCGTCTTAGACTGCACGCTAACGAGATGCAGTGGGACTTTGTGAGCTCCCAAAAGCATACGAGTATTCAGCAAGCTAGCAAACAAGCTACTGTATGTTTGCATTTATCAAAAAGTAAAGCGCTGCTGCGAGAAACTAAAGCATTACTATAAAGAATCAAGAAATACAACTGCTGGCACACCAAATGTTCAGTGGAGCCTCTTTTTGGGCAAATGTTCCTGGGAGAGAAATGCTTGTGTTATGGAAAAGATGCTTGGTTCTTGGTATTTTCATGTGCGAAAATGCAATACAAAGTAAAATGATAGTGTTAGGGCCAACAACAACACAAATAAGGCCTAATCTGTGTCACGTAAGTCCTCCAAACCTTCCTTTGTCCATCACAGTTCTTCCCGACACCTCCTCATAGTCTCGTGTCCCTGTGTCTGTCGCTGCAGCCGTCTCTCATATGTTTTTGTCATATGCAGTCGCAGGCAGCACAGAGGAGCAGGGATGGACTTGTCATAACAGCCCGGGCGCTAAAACGTCACACTCGAGTCGAGGTGTGAGCAGCGGACAGAGCCACAGACGGACTGCGTTTTCACCTGCTGCCAGAGCAAGTCTCCATCAAACATGACACACCAACACTGGCTCTGTAATCACAGCTACAGGACGTGAGAGAGGATGATGCACAGGAATAGATGTTACTGTTGTGGGCAGAGCAAAACTTACAGTAATTAAGAAAGAGTTTAAAACAGTAACTTAGTGCTGCCTGGTAGTCTAAGCAGGAGCACTTATGACAGAGTGTCATGAAAACAACTTCCAAATTTGTCATATTTAAGTTATTATCGTATCTGGAATTAATAAGATAAGTATTTCCTAAAATGTTTTGTCATACCTTGAATTCTGAATAACGTCGATGCTAGGAGATTGACAAATTCGGTGACCAGACGTTTCTATCCTGTTGTCCCTGTCCCAGAAAATATATCCAAAACTATCGATTTGTCTCGGTTTTACACAGGACATGTCACAGTTGTCACAGTTTCAGACAACTTTGATACCCAGCAGTGGTCATTCTGGAAATATATATTGTGTCTTTAGTTAAAATTGGGAAAAACAAAGACAGAATTCTGTCAGCTTTCATAATGACTCACAAGTTTGTGAAAAACATCTTTTTTTTTTCATCAACACATGACCTTATACCATGACCCTGTTAGCATACCTTTCCCAAAGTCTCTAAACTTAGCCACGTTAACTTAATCTAACCCTAGTCTTACCCAAATGTCTAAAAAAAAAAGTTTTTAAATAGCTTTCTGCTATAATGTGGCATAACTAAGTTGAAAAAAGACATGTGCTAATATAAAGCCTTTTCGATTATTTTTGTTTTATTATCGCCAGCTCTTTTCTGGATGTGTCCCAGTTTGTAATTTGAAATTTAGACCACCCTATAGTAGTCTTTCAATTATACACACATACTGTATATAATAATGAGCATATATGTAACGTACATAAGACGTTTTTGCATAAGAAATTGTCAAGAACCTGGGACCTCTTCAGCGCTTCTTTCGCAGGGCCAATTCCATCCTAGGAACAAGAACCGGGAAAAGTACTTGTCCCAGAGCAGGAACTAAGTTGGTCCCCACATTGACTTCCCTGGTTCCTGGTTTTTCTTATGTGGGAACATGCCAGAAAAGAGGCCTATGGGTTAAATGGTAACAGGAACAACAAATAGTTACAGTGCGAAAACGCCTAATATATGAACAGAAAAAAATATTTATCAATAGTAAACCCAAAAACAGAAAGCATGGGAGAAAAAAATAAAGTGATGGTGTGGACTAAAAGCAATGTAATCATAATTGTAACTTTTATTGAAGGATATTTGTTTGAATTTAAAGAATTGTATTGTGAGTAGTTAAATATAGGAACTATTGAGAAAGTGTATTGAAACTCTGGGCACTTTTGTTTGAACCTTTTTCTACTTCCGTAAATTCCCTGGCTGTCCTGCCTGTTTTGACATGTCTGTGGATGGAGGACCAGCTGCCCTCTGGAGGACATGAGCCTGTGCATAAACAGATCATTGAGTGCTAAATGCTTTTAGTGTTTCAGACCTGGAGAGCCCAGAAGGACACAGGGATTATCTCTGACCAAAAGGAAACACTGCTAATGTAAAGTCCAGACAGAGGAAGTTTCAAAGTCCCATTGAAATGTCCCGTCCCGAGCACAGGTGTTCTGTCCATTAGCCACAAATGGGACCTCCTAATTGGTCAAAATGCTTAAATTGCATTCAGCGACTCATTCAGTTAAAGCAGTTTACTCAAGATTTTGCAAGAAAATTACTGGTTAATTTTGATGAGGTTTATAATTTTAAGTTATTGTTGGACACAGACTACAAATTCCCCTAACAGAAGTACAGTAATCATTTGCATCAAAACCAAATTGCTTCTCCGCAAAGCTCAAATTTAACCAAATAGTTATGACTATGACATTTACTTTGGAAAATTTTAATCAAATGAATATTCTCTGCTGGCAAATGTTGCAGCGTTTCTCTTTTATTTTTCCCCCCTTGTTGAGAAGCTCTTATGGAAGGGTTCTCAAACTCAAGCACTATTACAGACGGCCCACGGGATGATTTGTGATTAGTATTGATAGTGGTTCATCAATAAACAGCACATATTAATTTGAACTGAATATGTTTTTTAGCTTACCCTTCGTAGCATACTGTTACATTCCTGGAGTCTATGAAACTTCTGATTTGCAATTTGTCCAAAAATGTTCCTGGGAGGACAGTATGACCTTAGTTTTCCACTTTTTTAATCACATGGGACCAAATAACATAGAACAATAAAATAATTAGCATGGACACGTATTTTATCCTTTATAGACACAGGCCTATGTTGAGCTGCTTTAAGTTTGACACAAAACGTTTGCTGTTGAACAATCTCCATTTTTGACTATTTTTGATGTTTTTGTTTGGTATTGACCAATGGCTGCTTCACTGTTTTCCTAAAAACAATATTGTAAAGCCCTTAGAGATGACTGTTATTGTGATTTTTGGCTCTACAAAAATATACTGAAATATACCCAAATATAATTGAAAGGTAAGGTTTTAAATCTGTCAACTTCCTCTCATAAATTCTTCGACACATGGTTAGTATCAACATGTATTAATTTTGGTTGCAATTACACCTTCTAAACCTTTTTTTACAAACCGCAAAGAGAAACTGGAGAGGACCAACCAAGCACAGCCAATCAGAGCGCAGCTTACTTCTAAGTCTCTAATCTACCTTTCCATGTCTAACTTTTGGAGTTTGCAAACTCGTCAATCAGTCAAAAATAAAATAGTCAGCATCTATTTTCATAGTAATATCTTCGTTTTCTTACCTGCAGAAACTAATGTCTCAACAAGAGACTTTTAAGCATAAGATTCGTCTTCAGTTGAGTCATAAATAATAGTGCAGTGATGGCACCCTGGTTCTTAAACTTTGACACTTGTCCAGTGCACCTTTAAGTGAGTTTGCAACTTGTGCATTTAGAGGGATTTCTTTATGCACCATTTTATCCACTACCATGTGACACGCCAGCTTCAGCATACCCCCCTGGACTGATACTGTTTAAAATACCATGTGTGTTTTGAGGTCCCTCTTAGTTGCTTGGTGTGATGGTCCTGTTAGTGTTTGGTGTGATGGTCCCTGTTTAGTGTCTGGGTGGTGGATGGTCCCTGTTAGTGTCTGGTGTGATGGTCCCTGTTAGTGGTCTGGTGTGATGGTCCATGTTAGTGTCTGGTGTGATGGTCCCTGTTAGTGTCTGGTGTGGATGGTCCAGTTAGTGTCTGGTGTGATGGTTCCTGTTAGTGTCTGGTGTGATGGTGTTAGTGTCTGGTTGATGGTCCTCTAGTGTTTGGTGTGATGGTTCCTGTTAGTGTCTGGGTGTGATGGTCCCTGTTAGTGTCTGGTGTGATGGTCCCTGTTAGTGTCTGGTGTGATGGTCCATGTTAGTGTCTGGTGTGATGGTCCCAGTTAGTGTCTGGTGTGATGGTCCCAGTTAGTGTCTGGTGTGATGGTTCCTGTTAGTGTCTGGTGTGATGGTCCCTGTTAGTGTCTGGTGTGATGGTCCCTCTTGTGTTTGGTTGTGATGGTTCCTGTTAGTGTCTGGGTGTGATGGTCCCTGTTAGTGTCTTGGTGTGATGGTCCCTGTTAGTCTGGGTGTGATGGTCCCTTTTAGTTTCTGGGTGATAGTGCTGGTTTTCCCTTTGGTATCTTGTGTGAGGTCCTAGTTTCTGGTGTGATGGTTCCTGTTAGTGTCTGGTGTGATGGTCCATGTTCAGTGTCTGGTGTGATAGTCCCTGTTAGTGTCTGGTGTGATGGTCCCTGTTAGTTCCTGGTGTAGGGATGCACCGATCCGATACCTGGGATCGGATATCGGTGCCGATCCAGGACATTTGCTGATCTGGTATCGAACCCCATGATATCGGTTCAGCCAATATCATAGTTGTGTCTTTAATTGGACATTAATGAGACTATTTTATAGGGTGGTGTTGATCCAGAACATTTCATAATATTGGGCATTTTATTCAGATTAAGTTGTGACTTGTACTATAAACAACAGTTACATAACACAATATGACCAAATGTATTAAGTTTTTATAAGAAAAAGAAAGTAATTTCAATCCTTCACTGGTATCGGTTGATATCAGGTATCGGCAGATAGTCAAAGACAAAATATCGGGATCGATATCGGAACAGAAAAAGCTGGATCGGTGCATCCCTAGTCTGGTGTAATGGTGCCTGTTAGTGTCTGGTGTGATGATCCCTGTTAGTGTCTGGTGTGATGGTCCCTGTTAGTGTCTGGTGTGACGGTCCCTGTTAGTGTCTGGTGTGATGGTCCTTGTTAGTGTCTGGTGTGATGATCCCTGTTAGTGTCAAGGGTGTGATAGTCCCTGTTAGTGTCTGGTGTGATGGTTCTTTCTAGTGTCTGGTGTGATGGTCCCTGTTAGTGTCTGGTGTGATGGTCCCTGTTAGTGTCTGGTTGATGGTTTCTTGCTAGTGTCTGTGTGATGGTGCCTGTTAGTGTCTGGTGTGATGGTCCCTGTTAGTGTCTGGTGTGATGTTCCTGTTAGTGTTTTGTGTGATGGTTCCTGATAGTGTCTGTTGTGATGGTCCCTGTTAGTGTCTGGTGTGATGGTCCCTGTTAGTGTCTGTGTGATGGTCCCTGTTAGTATCTTGTGTGATGGTCCCAGTTAGTGCCTTGTGTGATGGTCCCTGTTAGTGTCTGGGTGTGATAATTCCTGTTAGTGTCTGGTGTGATGGTTCCTGTTAGTGTCTGGGTGTGATAATTCTGTTAGTGTCTGTGATGGTTCCTGTTAGTGTCTGGTTGATGGTCCCTGTTAGTGTCTTGTGTGATGGTCCCAGTTAGTGCCTTGTGTGATGGTCCTGTTAGTTCTGGGTGTGATAATTCCTGTTAGTGGTCTGGTGTGATGGTTCTGTTAGTGTCTGGTGTGATGGTCCCTGTTAGTGTCTGGGTATGATGGCAGGTCTTAGCCCTCTGTAACTCAGGAGACACTGTGCAGACACTCGAGTGTGTCTGAGGCTGTGATTGGGTGTGAGTGGGTCAAGGCCACAGCGCCCTCCAGTCTAAAGGCTAATTCAAACAGACTAGTGCTACTGCAGACTCGTCTTCATAGAGAGAAGACATGAATGGTTCAGATGTAAGTGAAATGAAAAGTGTCTTGATTGGAATAAATGTCTTTGTGAGGCTGGAAATGGCAATTTAGTGTCAAGTGGTGTCAAGTGGTTTTACCTTAAGTTCTTAAATGCGAAGAGGTGCTTGAAGCTGAAAAAGTATCAGGAGAGAGTTTAGTCAAGTGGAAGTTTTATGACCGTGGGAACTCTTTCAGTGAAGAATTATACTATTACACTTGTGCCAATAATGTAAATGACCATTTCATCTTGGAGCTCTGAGGCTGAGTTTGATGGCCTCTGTTTCTATGTTCAGGACATGGCTTTGGGGTCTGCCACATAAACAAGCAAGGTATTCAGCGATTCACAAAAAGACATTTAGTAAGTTTTAGGCACTGAGAGACATAGCAAATAGCGTCCTTTATTTCCCCTTCTGTCTTTTGTTTAATAATTGGGCTTAGATAATATTTGATGTGTTGTACACTAGTTGTCACCAACCCGTCGATCATGATGGTCCTGTCAGTGTCGGCAGAGGAAGTCAATCCCAAAGCCCTGTCTGTTTATATGAAATTTAACTGCGAGTTACAAGTGCAACCAACAAGTGCGGAGTTTAACGGTCTATAACCATAATTTACAAGTGCGATCTACAAGCGTAAAGTTAGATGCTGCGGTAGAAATGCTCCACTGCTGCACACTCTCAAAAGGAAGGAAGCAGGAGAGAAAGAGGGGATCACAAGGAGGGACAGGTATACCACAGAATCCTACCTGCTCACACTGTGTTGTCCAACCTACAGCAGTTTGTTTGTTGATGGGAGTCAAAGGAAAACTGATGCATAATGCAATTTGAAGTGCTACAAATGTTGTGATGAAGCTTGAACTTTTTCAACTTTTTTATGTAGTCACATTGTCATAAGTTTATAAGTTACATTTTAATGAAATGTTATTACAGACACTTTACATAATCCGACAGTGTTTGCTATAAAGTATAAAATATATCAAAATCGTTAATTCAATAAAATAATGTAAATCTGTAGGTAGATCTTTGGGTTGTGCTAAATCAAAAAAGTTGGGGACCACTGCACTAGATCATGGTTACAAGAGGTACAAGGACCCTTAGGGTACGTGAGCACTTAGGGGAACTTCAGATTAAAAAACAAGGCTAAATTGGATATAGTTGGAATAAAATGTGTGCTTTATAGTATAATTTCCTCATCATTAAGTGTGATTTGGAACACTTGCACTTCAGTATAAATAAAGCAAGAGACTATAAAAGTAATGGATTAAAATTACCAAAATGTTTGCCTAAGATCAAAGCTTTGAAAGTGTGACACAGATTTAAGTGGGGTACTACACACTAACTAACCTGCTAACCTTGCTAGCTTTGTTTTGCTAATCATGTCAGTTTAGCACATTTTCACACTGAAAAACAGGAAGTAGGTGTTTAGATATATCCAACTTTTGGCTGCTATTACGGTTTGAGAACATCTTTGTAATCCTCTCCAACATTATAGAAACCACTAGAAACATACTGTATTGCCACCATCATGTATTTTTTAAACCAACAACGGAGGAGATTGTTGTAAACTTTCAAACTCAACACTAGGCTAAATCAGAGCATTGCCTAATCAGTTTTGGCAGCAGCAGTCAGTGTTTGTGGAGTGGTCCGTACGTTGCTGCATTACTATTTATGCAGGCACAGATTTCCAATTATACTGAAAATCTCTGGGCAAATATTCCCTCTTCGTGGATTTCACCTCTGCCCACAACGCGGCTTTCTGGGGTAATTGAGTTCTAAGTTTTTGTGTGAAAAAACATGAAGATCAGCTTAGCAAGTTGTGATGAGACTGTGCAGGGGCAACGGGAGGAGCAGGAGTCATTACTGGCTTTTGTTTTGTACAGTTGTAATGAACTCCTATTCTGAGTGTATTTTATCAGCTTTTCAACCATATTATAAGTGAAGTATACAGTGGGCAGCCAGGACCGTACTCAGGAGTTTGTAAGTACAGAAGTTCATCATTCATTAAAGGTAAATAGTTTTTTAAGTTCAGTCAGTAAGTGGATAAGTAAGTGAGTGAGTGAGTGAGTGAGTGAGTAAGTCAGTGAGTGCGTAAGCAACAAGTATTGGAGTGAGTGAGTGAGTGAGTGAGTGAGTGAGTGAGTGAGTGAGTGAGTGAGTGAGTGCAAGGAAGTGAGTGAGTGAGTGAGTCAGTAAGTAAGTGAGTAATAAGTGGTAAGTAAATGAGAAAGAAAGTGAATGAGTAAGTGTGCAAGCAAGTAATTGAGTGATTAACCCCTTATGAGGTCGAGGGCCCGCCTTCTTTTTCTTAATTAATTCATTTTTGCCACCATGTTATAAAAATCAACTCTCAAGCTCCCTGGCATGTTATAGATAAAAATCAAATTGAAACCCTCCAATTTACAGTCAAACCAATCATTCTGAGATGGATCAGAATCAGTTTTACTCTAAGCTTACAAACAAAAAAATACCTCAACAATTCTTTATAATTTAATAGGACTTTTTAATGAGCTCCGCCTAAACTTTTTAAAGTTAAAGTAGGTCCCTAAAACTATTTTTTGATAAAATAGCTTCAGCTTTTGAAGAGGAATTGTCAAAAAAAAAGTCTTTCTGTCTAAGGCTAGTAACACAAGCTATGCTGATTCTAACATTTATCCGAAAAATTTTAGGCGGACTTTAAAACCTGATGTTCTTTTGTCCAGAGCTTCTTCTCACTTAAAACCAGAGTCAGTCAGACATCAGAGGCTAAAACTACAGAGCCTCAGCTTCACAAAGAGTCCAGACAATTGTTTATGCTCCAAAGGGTTTAGAAACAGTTTCACTTTGTATATTAGATGATTTTAGTCAGGCGTTTTAACATAAATGGCCCCCTCTCTTAAGGGGTTAAATGAGTGAGTGAGTGAGTGAGTGAGTACATACAGTGTGTAAGTTAGCAAGCAAGTAAGTAAGTGAGTGAGTAAAATGTATTTATAAAGCACATTTTAAAGATCATATCACTAAAGTGCTTTATGAGGGGAGTAGACTGAATTACACACAAGAAAATTTGTGTTTCTGTCATTTTTTTATGACAAACATTGTTCTAGCTTTACCATATTCAATTAATAGATTAATAAATGATTAGCTCTTTGTCAGTATTCAAATCATTGATCACTGCTTCATATACATTTCTTTGATATTGTTGGTCTAAATAAATGGGTGTCATGGTGGCATAGCGGTTAGAGCTCTGGTCTCATAGCAAGAAGAAGATCCTAGGTTCAATTCCCATCGTACTTGGGGTCTTGTGGCATTTGCATGTTCTCCCTGTGTCTGCGTAGGTTTCCTCTACTTCTTGGTGGGAAAGTGAAAGTGAAATGGCTTTGTACAGTATTTTGTGACAACGTATAGGAAACAAAATGTCTCTTACCTACAATCTATTGTCTGTTATACTGTATCTTTATTGCATTTTATCATTGACATGGTACACAAGGTTAATAGGTGACTCTGACTTTACCACTTTTTTAAGACAATACCTAAGCATCATTCCTCTGGCTTTAGCTGCATGACAAGTCTCTCATCTATCCTCATCTTCACCACGACTCTTCTGTTTAGCTTGAACTTTTTTAGCCTTGGTAGCCTTTGGAGCTGCTAAAATTATGCATGAATCCATCAGTGTTGTTTGTCTTAATGGCCGGTGGTGCAGAGCGTCCTTGTCTGGCCCCTGTCTGAGGTGTCGGCTCTGAGGACACTTTTACACAGACAGGACCAGCAGCTGGTGGCCTCTCAACCTGTTGTTTATGCCCCAGAGTTAAAGAACACTGGAGTGGACCATGGTGGCTGCAGTGGACATATGTGTGACAGTTAGCTATGATACTCAATTTAGTCTTGTCAAAACAGGAACAGTGGTTTATTGAAGTCAAAATATCACAGCTAGTGACTAGGATGGACCAGTTTGGTTAGTTATTGAATTGTGTATTAAACGCAACTGCAGTCACATCTCAAGACTTCACTAAGTTGTTAAAAATCACACGCAATAAAGAGAACCAGCATTTAATGAAAATAGGTAACTTTTAGATTTTTACCCAAATAAATAAATACATCAACTGTAGTGTGACAGACATTTGGTGTTAAATAGATATAAGTCACTTTTCTACCCTAACAAGTTCATAAGTCCAATCCAACTTTGCTTGGAAAGCATTTGGAAAACAAAAATGTTGACCAAAGTCCTGTATAGGTCACATAAAATAAAACAACAGTGTTTTGAAACAGTTTGGAATGAGCTGATCAGTCGACCTGAAAGCACAAGCAGGTGTGTAAAGCTGGATCAGGCCAGACAAGGAGTTAATAAAAAAGAAATAAAAAAAAAAGTGAAATTTGAAAAAATATATATTGCAAGCATAATAAATGTAACTGAGTACTACCCAACATGTTGAGAGAATGTCCACCCTAGTGTTCTTTCATCTCATTATTATAATTTTTTTCCGACCAATAATTAATTTGCCTCTCTCTCTCTCTCTCTCTCTCTCTTTCTCTTATTCTTTGATGTCCCTCTCTATCTTTCTCCCTCTGTCTCACTCATGCTCATCTCCCCTTTTCTCTTTCACTTTCCTCACATTTTCTCTCTCTTGTGCACACTCCTTTTCCCTCTCACTCATTCATTCTTTCTGTCTCCCTTTCCTTCTCTACTCTCTCTCTCACTTTCTCTCTATGTGTTCCCCTCTGTCTGCCTTTCCTGATCATTCCATATCTCTCTACCATTCTTCTCTCTCCCTCCACTCATCTTTCGCCCATCATCTCTCTCTCTACCTCCTCTTTTCTCTCCCTCATCTTCTTTCTCTCTCTCTTTTTCTCTTACCATCCTCTCTCTTTTTCATCTCTCCCTCCCTCCCTCTCTCTTTTTCTTCTCTCAATCTCTCTTTCTTCTCTCCCTTTCCCCCTTTCTTATCTCTCTCACTCTCTCCCTTTCTTCTTCTTCTCTCTCTCTCCCTTTGTTCTCTCTCTCTGCTCCTCTCTTAATTTCTCTCTCCCTTTCTTCTCTCTCTCCTTATTCTGTCTCCCTCTTTCTCTCTTACCATCCTCTCTTTTTCATCTCTCTCTCTCCCTCTCTTCTTTTTCTTCTCTCACTCTCTCTTTCTTCTCTCTCTCCATTTCTTCTCTCCCTCTCTGCCTTTCTTCTCTCTCTCTCTCTCTACCCCCCTTCTATCTCGCTCTCTCTCCATTTCTCTCTCTCTCTCTCCACAGCTCGAGTCTGCGACAACGCCATGCTCCGTTGTCAAAATGGCGGCACGTGTCACCACCACCAGCGCTGCCTCTGCTCGCCCGGATTCACCGGCGTCTTGTGCGAGCGCGCGCGATGCCAAGGCAACGCGGAGTGCGACGACCAGCTCTCCGGACGCGCTTTCTCCCATCATGCACCGCGGCTAGCCTCTGCTCTGCTAGCGCTACTGCTAACGGTCACTTTCCTTTGCTGAGAGACCCGGAAGACTGTCTCGTAAACCAAAATGTACACGTTTTAAGACTGGACCTCTCCAAAATACCTTAAAGACTGATTATAGAACCATGAGTGACTCTTTTGTACTGTTCATCACCGCCAGGAAATGGCAAATGAGTGACCATATATGGATTGGTGAAGTCACATGACCGTCGTTTGATTCTTTGATTTGTCGAACTAAAAAAAAAAAAGAAAAGAAAAGAAATGGAAAAGACTTCTATGGAGAATTGTTAAAAACACAAATGGGACGTATCCAAACATCTCGCCTCACTCTTGCCTCCTTCTCTCGTCTCCTTGTTCCCTTTCCTCGTCTCCTCACTCCTTCCTGTGCTTTTGGTGACTCTGGTGACTTTCTGTTGTCTTTCTTTTGCCAAATGCTGCACATGTATTATTGCCAAGCCCTGAGCTAAAAACAAATGTGTCTCAAATCACATCATTCTACAAAAATGAGGTTCGTACAAATGGCAAGTGTATGAATTTCTTCTCTGCTGCAATTAAAAATATATATTTGGAAATGTTGTTTAAAACTGTGGGGAATGTTGTGATGGTTTCCAATGATATTCAAGGTTTGTTTGACGGAGAATGTAATTATGATCAATAATATTGGTTTGGAAGGATGTAAAGTTGTAAAGATGTAAAGATTACAGTTTTAAATGTTTTGTTATTTTTGTGTTAATTCTTGTTTTTAAATTGAATTAAATTAAGAAAGAGAGAAAAATACATTATATAACTTTTATTGATTTCATACTTAGAGATATATTTAAGAACAGAGTAAAAGGATAATGAACTACTTTTATAAACTATGATATAGATTTATGTTCATATTTGGTCATGATAAAATGGCCTAATCCTAGGGCTGGGCAATATGGTGATAATTTGAATTGTGGGATTAACAATTGCTTTCTTTGATAATTGTAATATTGTGGTTTATTATGAAAGCGTTTTCTTCTATATCAGACAAGTATTGGTAAGAGATAGTTTATTACCTGACTAGTTTCACTTCCATCTTCATCAGAGGCGTCGCACATCACCATGGTGACGTGTCTGTTCCCAGGCGTGGTCAAGCCCAACTAACCTATAAGGTCTATTGGGCTGACCACGCCCCCCGCCACCTAGTGGTCTCTGGAGAAGGCTGCTCCACGTACAGGAGAGTTGGAAAGCTCCTTCGTCTCGATTCAAAGTGCGTGGCCTCGCTTTCTGTTTTTTATTGCTTTTTTGATTTATCATTTGTATTTGTTGGTTCGTCCTACGATGTTTAACAAGAGCTGAACTAACAAATACAATTTGAAGACGGCATTGTAATAATAATAATAATAAAGCATTGAATGTATATAGCGTTTTTCAAGACACCTTAAGGCGCTTCACATTCTGCATTATTCATTCATTTCATACTGGGTAGTGGTAAGCTACTATTGTAGCCAGAGCTGCCCTAGGGCAGACTGACGGAAGCGTGGCTGCCATTTTGCGCCATCGGCCCCTCCAACCACCACCAACCATTCCATACACACACCAGATCCATACAAGGCAATGTGGGTAAGTGTCTTGCCTAAGGACACAACAACGAGTTTCTCCTCTGTTCGTCCCACTGTGGCACCTGAGGTTCCTTCACCAGTCTCCCATCCAAATACTGCCCGGGCCCAACATGCTTAACTTCTGAGATCTGACGGGATCAGGCTTTGTCAAGCTGGTATGGCCACAATTGTCAGGTCCAGTGTAAACGGAATAACCACATAATGGACTGGCACAACTCATGGATAGTCAAAAAAACAATAAATACAAACGATGGACTAAACCTCATCTATTTGAGTTACATCAGACGCAAACCACATGCTGAAGAAGTTTAGACCACCAAATCCTGACTGAACCAGGACTGTAAGAATCTGGTTCAAATTATCCGTAATACAGTAGGCCAGAGCTAACATAATGAAGCAAGAACAAGATTAAATGGACCAGATCGTATTGCCTCAAGCAGCATAGTCCAATATCTTCATGCTGTACCAAAACATACTGCTCAGTGGGTCGCATTTGAAGAGCCAGAATGTGCGTCAAGATTGTAATCTGGTGCAAGAAATTGTGATTTTTGCCATATTGCCCATTCCTAAATAGAAGAATATTCTTTTAACCAATGTGTTTCACTTACAAGCTTGGATAATCACAATCTTACGGTCTAAACCAGGTGTGCCCAATGTGAGTCTACTTTCATCAACAATGGTTTATAAGATTGACAGAAATATCTTAGTAATAAAACCCAAGTCCGGTCTACTCTACTAATAGCACATTATAAAAAATATCATTTAAGTATACATTTCTTTGCAAAGTAATGTTTTAAAGGTAGAAATTCTTTAGGAGCTCACTATGCTAATGTGTATTTTGGCCTGTTGAGGACAAAAGTTTGGGCACTATTGGTTTAAACTGTGTAATGATGGTAAAAGGTGTAAACAAGAATGTACAGAATGTAAAGAGAGAGAAAAATGTGTGATTTGAGACATATTTAAAGATTTGAGACATATTTCTTTCCCAGAGGCTTCGTCGTCATGGCTACGCGCACCTGAATGGAAGAAAAATAGTTGTAACATACTGTAAGTGTATTTAATTTTTGTATAAAACTAATATTTTCATGAAAACTCCAAACTAAATGATGTGCGACTTTTTCTTAATTTTTTCATAATCGTGGACTGATCATGTGCTACACACAGTGTTTAGAATGAATAGAATTTTAAGTGTAAGGTATAACAAAGGTTCAGTGAATTGATGGTTGAAAAAAGGTCAGTTTTTCAGATTCAACTGTCATCATCTAGAATCTATAACTACTCCCAACATTTGCACTGTTCCATTGCAACTAATTTCTACATGGAATTGACAGACAAGAAGCAAAAACCAACCTTACGACACATATTTGCAGTATTCATGCTGTCTGCTTTGGAGTTCCATGCAAACCTTCTCCTCAGCAAACCTCGCCTCTTCGACCGCGCCTTTAATTACCCAAAAAACATCTTGTATCAGCTTGTCCCAACAATGCTGTTTGTCTTAGCTTTCTTTATTTAAGATAAAGTCTAATCCAATCAAAATCTATTAGAAATAGACTAAACTCTTTCACTGCCTGCCCTATTCTCACTTTGATCTCCCTTCGCTGTAAGACTTTTTTTGTTTTTTGTTTTGTGTAATTTTAAACACTCGTCACACCCCACAAAAAATGGAATAATGACATATTGTACACCAAATGAGACCTATAAAAATAAGTTATTCTACATTAAAAATGGTCATGTAACATCCTCTGGGTCCTGGTGCTCACCCACTTCCGCCATCTGCGGGTAAATCTGTGAAACTGCATTGTGTATTTCAAGATTTAAGATTAACTTTATTGTCCCAAGGATGGGACATTTGTCTTGGACTATCAACTCATGCTGCAGTCAATACTGTGCAGTTATTTGATAAAAGCCACAATTTGTAAATATACATTTCAAATACATTCACTTTACAGTAAAAAGAAAAAAGACAATATTTGCGTCTGCGAGCCCTTTGCCACGCAATGACGAATATTTCCGTCCTTAGCAGGGAAAGAGTTAAAAACAACAACAACAAACCTGACCAAAGTGAAACAAAAAATACAATGTAAAACACAATAAAAAAATAAACACAGCGATGACAACATAACATGGTCAATGGGACAACAACTCAATTAAAAGCCTGAGAGAAAAAGTGTGTTTTCAAAAGAAATTTAGAACACAAGTCACGTACAAAGGTAAGTTTTCCAGAGCCGAGGACCAGCAACAGAAAAGACCATCTTCTCCGCTATTCAGCCAACCTGAGGACTCAAGAGGGTTCATACGGCTGGATCTATCAGGTCAGACAAATATTGAGGTGCAAGACCTATTTAACATTTAAAAATAAGATTTTGAAGTCAGCCTGGAAGTGTACTGACAGCCACTGTAGCAAGTAGTGTATTGTATAAAGAAAATGTTTATAAATTGGGTTCAGCTCTTAAAAGTGTTGCATTTATTTTTTTTGTTCAGTGTAATACCACAAATCTCAAAGGCAATTTTATATTTTGTCCATTGTGACTCAACAAGATCACAAAGTCTAGCATATATCAAATGTAATCTGTGAATGGGACAGAATGATGGGGTGATGTTTTTTTTTCTGTGTTTCTGGGATTAAAATCTGGCGTCCCGCAGCGAGGAGCCAGTTGAGGAAATTAGCTTTAACTCTGGGGCTCAGGCTGAATAGGACAGAAGTCTCTCCCACTGGGTGACATATTGAGCGCTGCCACCAATTTTATTTGAGAGATTAATTCGCCTCCAGAGGTTGTCACCGAGCACCTAATTGTGTTCACTCTGACTGTAAGTGCCTCTCATTAAACGTCCATAAAAGAAGAAAGGGCCTTTTCAATGAAACTGAGCTATAGTTTTACATAGGCTCGCATTTTCTGTTTCTTAATGTAAAATGCTGATGATGTGTTCTAGCCTGATGCATCAGCCGGTTTATTTCACTTTGTGGAAACAATCAGTCATTCATTGGGGTTCGTTCAATCCATGGTAAGTGGGGACTTTTTTGCTTACCAATTACTGCACCCGAGTACATCAGTGTACAGAAGTAGAGAGTGAAGATCTGTGCCACTTTGTTGTTTTTTGTGTGATAAAATCACATTTAAAACATGCACTGTGTAGCTTTCTCGATGTTAAAAGTCAACGGCATAGATCAGAAAAAAACAGAAAGTTAAATCCACACTTGTTAAGAGAAATGTAAAAACACATAACTAGAGGCACTGCGGGCCAAAGACAACTATTTCAGTTTTCTTTTCATTTAGGTTTAAAAAGTTAAGTGCAAGCCAATCTTTATATCTTAGAGACAAGCCAGTAAATCTTGAAAGCTGTTAGACTTAAGGGGCAAATATGTTTGCTCATCATCTGCAAAGAAATGAAAAGGTACATTTTGCTTTTAAAAAATACTACCAAGTGGCAAAGTATACAAAGAAAACAAAATAGGGCCAAAAACCGAACCTTGTGGAACCCCACAGGTCAATTAGAGCACTGTCAGAGGAGTAGGGTCCAAGTTTAACTGAAAAAGACCCACCTTTGAACCATCTTAACACTGTGTCTTTACATCCAGCAAAATGTTCTAGACAAGAAAGTAAAAGCTGGTGGTCCACGTGTAAAAGACTATAGTTAAGTTTAAAACCATGAGCACAGCAGAAGGACCTGAATCTGAATCTAAAAGCAAATCTTCTAAAGCCCTTAAAAGTGCTGTTTGTGTGACTAGGTTTAAAATGGTAAGTATTTATAAAGTTACACCCAACCCTGTCAAAGAAAAATAAAATACTTTATTACACTACACAGTGGCATGATTTTACTGTCAATTAGTGTGACGCTGGGCCATTCTGTACATGTTTTATGATCCTATAAGGCCTCCATATGAAAATATTGCATCGAATTCTAGAGGAGGGTAAACAGTTCAGTATTAAACAAGGATCACAGAGGTTAAATCAGATTATTTGTGTGAAAATATTGACAGTAGAAGGCTTGTATTGAAACTGTAGCTTATCCATGACTCATACATTGGTTTGGATAAATGCCATGTTTTTTGAGGGAAGGATGCCAGATGTTGCGGTTGCTGCCAGTTTTCCAAAAGCTGGGCCTGTTTCAAACGCCGGAGAGTGATAGAACGGCACCTTTGAGCCCGTCAGAACATCAGTGTGGGATGTGACAGTGGATAATGTACATTACGCTGAGTCCTACTTTTACACTGACACAATCTAAGCTGTATTAACACACAGAGAGTGATTGATTTGTTATCAACAGCAGGAGAGATGTTCATGATGCATTATAATATTTATTTTTGATTGGAATTTTCCACAGTATGGCATTTAACCCTTTGTCTCCATGGCGATAAGAGGGAAATGGACTATGCCAAACCAGAAATGGCAAGTAATTATATTTTTACTCAACTACTGTTGTGCTTACGTAGTTTTTTTGAGTATCTGTACTTTCTTCTTCCTACATTTTATAATCAGGTTAGTCACTTTATATAAGCCCATAAACATTTGTTATTCCTTTTAAATTCCAGGTCAAACCTGCTGCTGTGTATCAGAGCTTTGTGAACAAATTAGCTTTAGAATAAACTTTAGAATTCCTAACAAAATTACATATGTATCAAATGATAAAAGTCAATAAATTATAATTAATTTACTGTAAAAGCCATCTCACACACCACAAAATTACAAACTACTTTATGTACTGCAAAAATGCAATTCCAGATTGGTTGAAATGTCTTAAAACTAGATTTTTTTCTATTATTTCTGGTTCAAATTGTTTTATTTGATGTGTCTAGATTGTTTGACTTGTTTTAATGTGTTTTCTGCCTTGTTTCATTAAATTTCTTCAAATAATTTGCTAATGAAATCACCTCATTGGAAATTTGATTCAAGTTCAAATCTCTTGAAAACAGCCACATGTCTTGAAACAAATAAAATAAGCTGACAAATATATAATAGTTTTAACCAAGACTAGATAATAACTTTTGGCAGAGTGATTGTACTTTTTCCTTTTTTTAATTAAGTACTTTTATACTTTTATTCAAGTAAAAGAGTTTCAGCACGACTTTCACTTTTATCAGAGTCGTTTTTTACACAAGTAACTTTACTTTTACTTGAGTAGTGAACTTCATACTTTTACCATCTCTGTGCCAAACTAAAAAAAGATACACATATATCAGGAAGTGCTCACAGAGATCTTTGGATTATCTTTCTCTCAGTCTCTCACAGTCATTTAAAACCTTGGTCCAAAATAAATCCGTTTTTGCTGCTGCTATGTCACAATTTACTGTTTATACGAGGTAGTCCTTCTCTGAATGACATACAGTATAAAAGTATGTTTGCAAACTATTCCTTTTCCACCACTGCAATTCCATTAGTTGTTTGTGAAAGGTTTCAGCAAGCAAACTATTTCTATTCACAAATTCTCGTTAGTACTTTTTGATTATTTTACAAACAGTATGCAGAGGCAGACATAGCATCAGGCAAAGAGAATCAGCTGGACTGACCATCACCACATACTGTACTTTGACTTTAGAAAAACATGCACACAGAAGAAAGATACCTGTGCTTTATTCTGAACTGAATGTATTTATTTTTAGCTTATATACAGAATTCAAAAAGTATATTAACATGTCATATAACAATATACAAAAGTAAAATACAATGTGGTGAAGCTTTGCACATTAATTTAGCTGTAACCAGGAGTCATTATTTTTTGAGTTTTCAAAATAGTGTACCAGACAACACTGTATAATTCTCATTATTGCACACATCTTTGACAGAAACAGTAAAACAATAGTGTCAACAAATCTTATTTTCTATTATCTTTTTTTATTTAATTTTTTTTTTTTTTTTTTTTTTTTTTTTTTCTTTTTCCTTCAACTTTATTTTCTTTAAATTATTAGCGTAATCTCAAAATGCTACAAGTTTATTATGGCAATTTTACGAGAAAAAAAAAATTCTATACTAACAAAAATATTATCAGCACTTGTACTTAGATGAGTCAAATGTTTTGCACTAAAACACACAATAGACTTTTATATTTATAAAAATGTTCCATGATCCAAATTACAATTTTATTTGTAAAACTTTAATATTGAAAAATAGATTTTATGTCTTGATTTTATTCTCACAACATTGTTAATTCAATTTCAAAATGTTAAAAGTTTATTGTCGTAGCCCAAGTTTTTGTTCTTGCATTTCTGTTTCTCAAAAACATGCCAGGGGCCTGATTAAAACACAATGTGGGCCGCATTTGGTCCCCGGGTCGAAGTTTGTCCAGGTGTGTGTTAAACCCAAAGAAAATGTCACCACATGGCTTCAAAGAAAAATTCATGTTTTTTTGCGTTTTGGCTTTTCGTAACATATTGATTAAAAAAAAAAGCTTAATGTACAATTTTGACATTTCCTTGTTTATCTACTTTTTCTAATGTGGTAGAGGACAGGAAAGGGCATGCACCCCGGGCTGGTGACTCTTCTACTGGTAAGGATGGCTCCTCTGGTGGTGCTGTCTCATCTGGCTCATCTCTACTCAGACTAATGCACTTCATTGTATGTCAAATGTTTTTGATGCTTCAGTCAGCTTAAAAATTAAATATATTATTATTCCAGTATTTCTGAATGGCTATCAGTGGTAATTAATCCAGATTCATAGTGTGTAGAACACAAATCTGAGTAATACACTTACTATATTTATCATAAGCCAGGTTAAGTGAGGAACATTTAAAGCAGAACTAAGTAACAGTTTGACCTTGTCAAATGTCTTTGTGAGTTTCATACATTTGTATTTTGGGTCATTTGAAGCATGTGTCAGTTCTCTCCACTGTCTCTAGTACAAAATACAGCAGCTTCACCACCTCCTTTGAAACACATTCCCAACCGGAAAAAAAAGCAGACTCTTTGAATTGTTTATTTAGCAGTGTAAAATGTGTTTAGATGCGTTTCTGATGCCTTATTTCAATCTTAAAGTTACGCACATTTCTAAACTAAATAAATAATGTTGAGTTTCGATTCTGTCGGCTAGTTTAATTACACAAGACAACTGTATGAGAACACTATCGCTGAAGATGCTTAATTGTGCTTTAAATATTAATGTCGTTCCAGTATTTTCGAATGGCTGTCAGCGACAATCGATCCAGATTCATAGTGTGTAGAAATCAAATCTGAGTAATACCTTTACTGTATCAATCGTGAGCCAGGTGGTAAAGTACATTTAAAATGCCCCAGATACAAGAACTATGGTATTATTTATTCAATGATTTAGGGGTGTCCAAACTTTCCTCATAATGGACCGCAATTTGAAACCTTTATGGAGCAAATATGTCTGTTAGATGAATTATTCAAAATTTTGCATTTGACCTCATTTTATTGACCCACGACACTTGCATTAAGGCATTAAATGTTCATTTTAGGTTTACATAACATCAAAATGTATATTATTTCAACTATGATAGAAGAATTGCTCAAAAAATGGTAACACTTTAGAATGACTACAGAATAATTAGGCTTGATAAATCATTAATAACACCTTAATAAAGGCTTATTCAATATGAACAAATGATTAATTAATAGATGAAAAAGCTTATTAATGCTTAGTAACTACTTAATTACTCCGAATCCTGCCCCCTAACCCTAAATCCTAACCTTAGCTCCTTAGTTAAGTAATTACTAAGCATTAATAACTTTTTCATTCATGAATTCACCATTAGTTCATGAATAATTAAGGCTTTATTTATGCTTTATGATGGTTTACAAGGCCAATTAAGCTGTAATTAAAGTGGTACCCAAATAAAACTTTTTGTAATTTGGGTTTATCTAGCAGAAGAAAATTAATCCAAGATGGTGGTATGAAAGCCACTATTATTAAACTTAAATGACCATTCAAAATCATTTACCCCTGATTTAAAAACTATGAACTCCTGATCAGAAAGATTAAGGAATAATGAGTGTCATAATACAGCAAAAGAGACATGACTGAAAAGAAATGCTTACAACAAAATCACACACTGAGAAGCCCACATTTACACACGGTCCATCACTGACCAGGATTTTCTGTCAATAACAGAGCTGCAACATCCATAATGCACATAACACAGAGCGCATAGGTCACAGGTGCTCTGAGGGCACTAGAAATTCACGGATTGGATAATGTTTGAATTGTTGATATTCAGACTCTGCCTGAGTAGTGAGCCGTCCGCTGTCAGGAACAAAAGAGGAACATGCTCTACCACACATAAGCCAATCTTTATTTCATGACAATAGGACACTTTTTAGTAATGTTTAGGGCACCCACAAAACTAGCAGCAGCCCTGATCAATAAATTTCAATTAGAGACTTTGCTTCTCCACTTGATCTTTGGTAAATTTTGTAGGCAACGTTTATTTTTACCCTTTGGAACAACTTCATATATATCCACCATTATTAACAAGATTTACCGGCGAAGTTCAAGGCAAAGGCTGACTTTTGGAGCAGTATTTAAGGAGCCAAGTGTCTGTATGTGAAAGACAATTACCTTTATGACATGTTATGGCCGTAAAATCAGTGTTTTATGGTTTCCTCTCCTGGCTAACGGCTGTATTTAGCGATTAGCGCAAAAACTTTTAAGGTTACATCTGAATAGCTCACAGTTAAAGTCCTCATTACGGGCACAAAGGTTGATGAACAGCGACAGGAGGCCATAGTTTTGGCAGAGGAGCAGGTGGAGCCGGGCGGATGAGCGCGATAACTCTGCGGCGTGGCCTTGTACAGCACAGATTGTGACGAGAAGAGCATATGGAGGAAAATGACCAAAATGTGAGGAATTACAATAAAGATTTTGAAATACACAAAGGATCTCGAGCTTAGTTTCAACAATTTCTGGAGTTAAGATATTTTATGGAGGCACTGAATTGACGTTTCAGTCTGTAAGTTTCATGTTTGCTTGTCTTCTTGAATTTATAGTATTGCTTTGTCTGAAATAGCATAACCTGTCTATTTAGCATTTATTCAATCGCAGTAAGTAAGGAACAGAAATTAAAACCATAGTTATATTTGGGGAAAACATGGCAGCTTGAGCACTTTGCTTTGATTTTTCCTGGTTCTGGTTCATCTTTCTGGACTCCTCCTGAGCTGCTCCTGGATTAGCCTGTCCTCGTCCTGCTGGGTGAGCCTGTTTCCCTCTGCCTGGTTGCACTCTGTCCATGGTTCTCCTCCTGTCGGATCTCAGAAGCTATGCAAGTCCTGTTAGAATGGGATATGCTGAAAGTTTCTATGACAGTTTGGACTGCTCATTTCACTAACAGAGAGTTGAGATCACTGTGTTCAAGTTTCATCCCAGTTTAGCTATTTTTTAGGATTACAGTTTTACAAGTTGTCACATTGTCACTTTACACCTGTCACTGTCAAACTCATTTATTTGCACTGACAGATAGCACTATTGCTCTGATTACTCTGCATTTTTTAATTGGCAGTTTTACCTAGGAATTTTACATACTTTATATTAAATGCTTCTAAATTTTTTTAGCATAGGTAACATTATGTATTCTGTATCAGTAACATCATCATCATTAGATTTGCCACAAAAATATACAAATAAATATAAAAATACATAAATAAAACTATATATAAAAATATATATATAAAGAGAGAAATTACTGGTCAACATCACTTTCCACTCTACTGTGCATGCCCATGCAGAAAGATACACTGTTCGTCTCTTCATGGGAAAACTTCTTTAAAAAAACAAAAAACAACAAACAGGGCGAGAGCAGCAGTTTTTTTCACTCACCTGAATGTAATGTGTATGAGGTATAAAGATGAATTTCATTCACAAATGTTGATTAGCAGCAAAACTTTTGTTTTCAGACAGTGATAAACTCTTGTAGTTAGTTAAAGAGAAACTAAACTCAGAATCAACTTTTTTTCACTGTCAGACAGTGTATATGGGGTCAAAATTGAATTATCTACTGTTTCCAGGCCTTTTTTGGACATTTTTGTGCAAACTCGCTCATTTTGGAGCTATGTGTGCAAAAATCGCGGTTGTACTGCCACGATGGGCAAACACTGTCAGTGCATTTTCAGTTCCCGCTGACGTCACAGTGAGTTGACGCGGCAGACGAGCCACCCAGGTAGTTTATCTAAACTCCTCCCTCTGACACCGCTGCTGTGGTGAGTTGGAAAACAGTTAGTCTCTGAACGCGTGTTTAACCTCACTTTAACAACAGCACTGGCTCAACTTCTGCATACCAGGTGAGTGCGCATTGCCCATGTTTGTTTGTTTGTTTGTTTGTTTTGTTTTGTTTTGCATCACTTTGAAATGTGTATGTTAAGTGAAGTCAAGTTTCAAGTCACAAAGCCTGTGTCCATATAATTGCTGTGTGATCTCAAAGACTGATGCATCAAATTGGCAGACTCACCTCAGCCAAACTGGCCCAAGTCAGCTGTGGCTACAACAGCATTGCACCGTTAGAACTGAATGAAAGTAATACATTTAAAATGCAGCACAGGAATTACCTCTGTTAGTTATCACTAATTGAAAAACTCATCTCAAAGCATTTTTTTCACCTATTTTGTGATTCTGTGCTTATTACACAATATGTGTTTCTAGCACATATTTGTTACTTTCATTGAATTCAAGAAATAGCAACAAGTCCAAAAGAGGTTAAAGTGTCAGATTGCACAGATTGCAAATAAACATGCTGCAGTTGTTTCTGTAACGTAATTAATTCTTGCCAAATCTGTGAAGTCGCAGTACGAGTGAGTCTTTTTGTGGCCATTCCCCGGTTTTCTGTGAAGAGGTGAAGGAAAAAGCCAGAAGATTTAGTTTTTCTGTGAAGAGGTGAAGGAAAAAGCCAGAAGATTTAGTTCGTTAGTTTAGTTCCCGCTGCTCGATGTCGCGGCCTTGTCCTGTCCTCTCACTTCTGAGGCTCAGCGGGAAGCGGAGGACATTTTTAGACATGGATAGTCCTTGTGTTCTGCCATTGTCAGCACCAGTGCCACTAACACCAGTTATACAAGACACGAGAGAGAGAGAGAAGAGAGGGAGAAGAAAGAGAAATAAAGAGGGGGAGAGAGAGGGAGAGAGAGAGAGAGAGGGAGGGAGGGAGGAGAAAGAGGAACAAAGAGGGAAAGATGAAGAGAGATGGAGGGAAAGAGAAAGAGTGAGGGAGAGAGAGAGGGGGGAATAGAGAGGGATGAGAAAGAGGGAGAGAAAGATAGAGAGGAAGAAAGAGAGAGGGAGAGATGAAGAGGGAGAAATGGAGGGAGAGAGAAAGAGTGAGGAAGACAGAGAAAGAGAGATGGAGTAAGAAAGAAAGAGGGGGTAGAGAGTGAGAGAAAGAGAGAGAGGGAGAGAGAGAGAGGGAGGGAGATGAAGAGAGATGGAGGGAAAGAGAAAGAGTGAGGGATAGAGAGAGAGAAAGAAAGAGAGAGAGGGGGGATAGGGAGAGATGAAGAGAGAGATGGAGAGAAAGAAAAAGAGAGAAGGAAGAAAGAGGGAGAGGGGGTAGAGAGGGAGAGAGAGACAGCAAAAGGGAGAGAATGAGAGAGAGAGAGAGAGAGAAAGAAAGAGAGAAGGAGAGAGAATAAAGATAGAGGGTAAAAGAAGAGAGAGAGGCTTGGTCAGAACCGTAGCTGGATACTCTCTAACCTGCATGTTTTGGTTGTTGGGGGTAACCGTAATGCCAGGAGGAAACCCACCCAGACACGAGGGTGGGTTTGACTGATTTTCTGATCATTTTGTTTGCTAAATCAACAATCATGTGACGTCGTCTGAGAAAACTGTTGTTGTGCTTTTGATCTTTACAAGTAAACTGAATTAAAATTGAATTGAAACATGAAAATTCCACACAGAATTTTATAGCAATCAAACCAACAATCCTTATACTCTGCCACCATGCCTCCTTATAGTAGAAAATAATAAAAACAATATGCTAATACTGCAGAAATGCTCCAAGCAAGTCTGAATGATTTATGGAGCTAAAACAAATTCAGAACAGTGTTTTCTGAAAATCTAAATATAAACAATCATATCTCACAGACAGAACTGCAGCTGTGATTTTGACGGAAAGCAACAAAACATGAATAAAAACTTTAATTAAAGTGTGTATTTTGCCTGTAATATCTGTGGATGTTTTTGATACAAAGAATGTATATTATTGATAGTTTCATTTAAAATGTGGTTCATGTAATAAAGTGTCCACAGTAGCAGAGTGTTTTTAGTTCTCTGGCTTCTCAACTAGAGGATCATGGGTTTGAATCCTGGGTTGAACTCTTCCAGATATATGTATTTAACCATGAAACAATAAACTTAGATCCAAATAAGCATCACACAAAGGCCTTTAGCGTACAAACACCATTCACAAGTGAAAAGCAGCAGATTCTCTCAGAACATTCTCACAACAGTGTCAAACACGTGCCGAGACATAGATTGCATTCCCCTTTATGCGGCTGCACCATAAGCATATAGGTTGCTTTCTTTTCTTCCCTTGTGTGTGTATGTTTATAAGACTGTGCTGTCCTTGACCTGCCTCTGCGCTGGCTCCACTGTCTGTCAGCACAACAAAAGAAATCCAACTCCTCATTCAACTCCATATGACGATCTGCTGCACAAAGAGCGTCTGTGCCTTTCAAACGCACTGCCAGCTGCCTCACAATGAACGCAACTCTTCCATTTTTTACACTTTTTTTTTTACTTTGAGTGTCAGCGTGTTGTTTGTTGGAAAGTTGGATTGTGTTTGGGAGAGAAAGATCGGAAGAGAAAGTTTCACCTTGTAGAAAAAAGTGAATTAAAAAGCGATTAGTGGAAAGGATAATCAGCAATGTGCTCACCGTGTCTCACAATGCCTTGACTCAAATGTTAAAAAAGAGAAAAAAGCAGTTTGAGAGGTGAAATTGCCTGCACAAAATAATTTGATGACACAATGTAGCTACACTGAACAAAAATAATTATAGACTTTTGTTCGCTCACCCATTTTTCACAGACTGAACTCAACATGAACCAGTTTCTCTTAAAGCCCATATGACAAATAATCACATTTTATCAGTTTTGCAACAGATAAATTCAATTTATGAAAATAAATGCTAAAACAAGATTTTCTCTACATATTCATCAAAAAAAATGTACACACAATTGACACATTTAATCAATCATTTAACACAATAAAAGTGTTACATGTTCAGCATTAGCGGCCACACCCACTGACAGACCTCAGTGGGGGAAGTTAACACTGAGAGTGAATCAGAACAACAGCTTTATCACTCACTGCCCAACAACTACGGGAAATGTGGAGTTAAGGAAATATATTGTGTTAAATATAGACAGGAAGACATGGAGATCAATGTAAATATAACTAACAATGCTAATGGTAGCTGTGAACTAAATGCTGAAGTGCCGCCGGGAAGTGTTTTAGCATCATTCTGTTTACTTTTCTGACGCACATCAACAACCTCAAGTGTTTTTTACTCGCTTGAATTACACTTTATTCACTAGAAAACGTCTTAAAAACGGTAAAAGTTTAGTTTCTCATAACTTAAAATAGGATTCACACCACGTCTTTCCCCCTCAGCAGTCCACTCCCCAAATATGACGCGTTGCGGACTGTGTCTAACTATGTTGATTTTGGCTCATCTTTACAATGTGGTTGCTAGGTAACAGTGGTGGAATTACCTCTTCTATGCCATATTTGCTGGACAAAAGATGATTACAAAACAGTCAAACTGGGTGAAAACAAACAAAATGTTGACTATGTTTTACTGAAAAATGTGATCAACCTGTAATATGCACTTTAAATATGTTCACAAAAGTGTCTAAATCTGCATTAGTGAGCACTTTTTCTTTGCCCAGATAATCCATCTTAACTCAAGTATCAAGGTAAGGTGATCAGACAGTGAATATTGCACAGAAGTGTCCTTGGCTGACACAATTAAAGGACATGCTAATATGTTCAGTTTTAGTTCACAGCACAATATATCGATATCAATTCCAGCAAAAGCTGCGATTTTCCTCCTTTACGCAGTACACAACATGAACATAAGTCTCTATAGACACTGCTATGACTGTTCTGATGCGTATTCAATAGAACAACTCATAAATAAGGAGTCACGTTTTAAAGTTGCTGCTAGCGTTTATCTTAGTTTTACCAGGCACAACATTAGTTTCCTAGGCAAAGTCCAGTCTGTTTTTTTTTTCTTTTTTTTCAAAACATTAAATCCATGCGGAAAAAAACATGCATGACTGATATTAGTTCATAATCACTGCAGTGTCACACACGTTTGCTCTGTCCTTATGAGATAAATGTTGTTATTGGAGTTTTAGTGATTATTTTTTTTTCACTCCTGAGACTCCAGAGCTGTGCAGGGACAGTTGGCCTATCTGCTGGCATATTTGTATATTTCTGTCATAAACCGGGCAAAAAGCTTACACTAGGTTAAACAATTAGTCACTGTTACTATTTATGTAGTTCAATTCAGTTGAAAATGCAGATCAACTGAATTGTCAAGGCGCACACCAGCCAATCACCTGGTGTAGCTTCACTTGCATTAATGCCTAAAATGTATGCATATTTAACATTTTTAAATTAGTAGGGCGGTATGCTCAACAACAAAAAAATATATACATGTTAAATATTGCCTATCAAATCGAAACCGCAATAATCAAACTGAAAAATTGCAATTAGATTTTTTTGTCAGTATTGCACATCCAGGTTGTTTTGGCTGAGTGGCGGCGCTCAAAAGGTGCAGGCGGAGGTCACTAAGTGTAATTTTTGTACGCTGTGACAGTCACACTAAATCTTTCTGTTCTATTCTGTTCTGTTCTTTTACAAACTTTGCAGTCTGATAGAAAATGATCATAAACCAGAAGAAACATGTCAGTATATCTTCTTCAAAGCAAGCGGTCATTCCTACAGTACAAGAAAGATATTTACACAATCTTTTTACGTTGTGGTTACTTTGATCGACGCAGGCCTTCGCAGCAGCATGTGTTCTGTTCCATCTCTATAGACCGTCGTGTACTTACTTGCCGGTGTATTAGTCAGGAGCAGAGGGCAAATATCCTGACTCTGTGGTCTATTTCCAGAGGTCTCAAAGTGCACTGCTATACAAAGGTGTTTCCATTATGTCGGGGTCGGCCAGCTCAACCTCCTCTTTGTTCGGCCTATCGATTCCCGCGCTCCGCTCCTGAGTGCCAAGCCAAGAGCCACCCACCAACTTGTGTCCTTGTGGAGCAGAAACAAGTGAATAGAGTTTCATAGAGGCATGCTGCTCCCACCTCGCTTAAGTGCCGCTGCTTATGTGTGCTTGCATAAATGGAGTCGATACGAGGGTCTAGTGGCGCTGCTGAAAAATTGATCAAGTTCGGTGATGGACGGCCAGTGAAAACCAGTACTTTAGAGTGGAGCTGACATAGCAGGTGTGGTTCTCTCTTTTTGAAGCGTTGGGAGGTTACTGTATGTATAAAACTTAAAAGCAGAATTAACACAAACATCATCTAAGCCAGGGGTGTCCCAACTGTTTCACAGTAAGCCAGAAGAAGTAGAAACAAAATGACAAAAACGTACAATAAGCATGTCTTCTTGCCTGTCTTCTTTTCTTTTTTTTGTTCAGATTCTCTCAGGGAAACAAATAATGGATGATTATTAAGAAGAAAGGTACAAAAAAGACCAAAGCAGAATCCTACTCCTTATTTTCCCAAACTTTTGTGTGAATCTCAGGCTGTTGCAGAAGCTTCAGGAGCAGATGTTCTCTTGTCCAGACGTCACATTTGATCTGATAATACACTTCAAATATAAATCATGTCAAATTCAAATGATGTTTGTTAAGATTCTCTATAACATGAGAATAGTTTTAGCTCTTACTCAGTTCTGTAGGAAAGTATTCAGACATGCTTGGTTGGTGCTAAAAATCATAATTTAAATGAATCAATGATAAAATAAACGGTTCACTTGTTGTAGATAATATAATGAAGGAAATGTGTATTTGTGACTCACCAGAGCAGCTCAAAGCTCGTCTGTCCAACAGACTGACTTTTGCCTCTGACTGTTGAAGTTTTCCCTTCAAAACAGTTTATTTCTCTCCCACAATGCATTGCTTTCTGTTAGAAAATACAGAAAAAACTCTTAGAATATAAGAAACGGATCAGTTCAGAAAAGTCTTTCTTTTTACAAACAGAGCTGTTAAAATACATGAAAACAACAAAACAGACAAAATAAACAGGAAACATTCCAGTTTATTTACTGATATGTTTAAAAGTGAAATGTTACGTAAAGCCAAAGCGTAAAATAACCACAAATTTTGGTTGAAGCCAAATCTTAACCTACCCCAGGCACCAGAACCTAAACTTACCCATTTTAGTAACTTCCCTCCTAAACCTACTCCTTAAACCCAAAGTAAATGTCGTTGGTGGCTTCAATCAAAGTTTGTAGTTATTTTACGTTTTGGTTTTGACTTACATCAATATGTTATATATTGATGTAAAAAAAAAAAAAAAAAGGCGAGAAACCGCTCTTAGGGCCTGATTTATCAAGCCAAGTGCTAAATTGCAAGTGCAAAAATGAAAAGAAATCATGTGTTATTTAGAACACATGATGTACAAACGTTAATATTGGAAGTTGCACACACAACATACTAAACAAAACAGATATGAACCACCTCAAGCTCTGCATTTTTAGGGTGTGTGTGTGAGAGAAAAATGTCATCACTGCCAAGGTTTTGCTCCCCATAACCTGTTTTGCACATGAGCAAATGCTTGATAAATCTGGCCCTTAGTGTACGTTTTTGTCATTTTGTGAATATCCACGTTTTCTCCGGAGACTGGGCTGGTTTGAAAATGTGTCCCACTGTGAAAAAAGTTTGGACACCCCTGGCATAGAGGAAGTTTGAAGTTTGTGATGATTCTGTGAGTAAATTTTTAAGATTTCCACCTAAAGTACGTTGTTGTCATTTTGTTGGATTTCTACATTTTCTCCGAAGACTGGGTTGTTTGAAACTTGTATAGGGCCATACTCGGTTGTGAAGGGAATCATTCCAAATTTCGTATTTTTTATGAATCACCACACTTTTAATAGGCATTAAACAATCATGTTAGGTTTCAAAGGCATCAAAATGTTTAGTATTTTGACCATAATAGAAGAGTTGCTCAAATTTGACATTAAAAACCCAACTTTTTGCATTTTGGGCCAATCTAGCAGAAAGTCTGAGGGCTAAAAAAAAAATTGGTCCAAGGGCCGCAGTTGGATATGCCTGGTCTATGCCAAACTGAAATTCTTTCTGCTTCTTTTGGAGGACAAACAAGTGGCACTGTGTGTGAAGCTGAGTTTTTGACAATTGCTCTGTAAAAGATAAAGAATAGAAAAGATTAAAAAAAATATTTCTAGTTCTATGCAGATTCTGATTGTCCTTACAATGCTTAACCATGTCTGGGTCATTCAATGCTCAAAAACCTCCCAAAAACAGCTTAAAGGAGCAGCATTTTGGTGTTGGTCCAGCAGAAGCTTCTGTTTAAATCTGTCATTTATTCATGGCCGTGAATTTTGTCGCCATGGAGACAAACAAATGGAACGTTCCAGGAAAAGCAGCAACTTCTGTTTCTGTTGTTTGTCAAGAGATGCAGGTTCACAAAACACCAAGGCTAATCCGCCCAAAGTTTAAAAATCTGTGTAAGCTACAAAATTAAAGACCTTTTGAGAGTAAATCAGCGCTGATGATAGTAAGGTTTGGACGAGCCTCACCTTAAAGTGGACAAGTTAAAAGCAATTACATTTTCTTTGTTGTATTTGTGAACAATGTCTGCTTGAATTTGTGTACCATAAGAATTCCTTTTTTTCTATAATTGCAAAAATAAATTAATAATTGCATCTGTAAACCAAACATAATCTTAGAAGAACACCTAATACAGGTAGAAGACATTGTTTTGGCATACAAACTTCAAGTTTGTTGATTTACAATAAACAATGGATAAGCTTTTCTATGTGATCACACCTACAGCCGCAGTGAAAGGATGAGACAAACAGAAGCAGCAAACATTTGATTGATGTTAATTTATTTGCATTTTTTTTTCGCCTGTTTTTTTGGCCAGTTGCTTTCCTAACATATACTTTCACATGGAGACAATAGAAAATGGTCTAAATCTGATTTATAGATGTTTTTGTAACACTTTAGAGTAACTACAAAATAATTAGGTTTAATAAATCATTACCAACACATTAATAAAGACGTAATTCAATATGAACAAGTGATTGATTAAATAACAGATGAAAAGGCGTATTAATGCTTAGTAACTACTTAATTACTCGAATTCTGCCCCCTAACCCTAAATCCTAACCTAAACTTTTTTATTCATTAATTCACTATTAGTTCATGAATAAGTAAGGCTTTATTTATGCTTTATTCATGGTTTACTAAGGCCAATTAGGGTGTAGTTAATATAAAGTGGAACTGTTGTTTTATTATTTCCTTTAACTCTTTGTGCATTTATCTTGGACATTGCATCTTCAGAAGTTACGTTTTTTTCCAATTGCTGTTTTTTTTTGGATTTGTTAATATTCAGGCCTATTTCTAAACTTGCAAAAACAAAAACTTGACAATTTTAGGTGAGATTAAGTTTCTAACTAAATTACTTCACAAAATTATGTATTTAATTACTGGTAATTACATAAATTTGGCTCTATCTATCTTTTTAGATTAGGAAATGTAATAATATTAATAAAAAAACTCTCTGTATCTGCATGAAAACATTACATGATAAAGTTTTTCTATACATTTAAGTGAGTAAACACACTCACTGAAAGTTTTGCATTTTTTTCTATTCACCTTAAAGTTTATATGATAGTGAACGTCAGATTGCAGTAAATATTTTGCTTGTTTTAACCTAATTTGGCTGTTTTGATTAAATGTATAATTGCACTACTATTACTGTTCAACCACATTGCAAAGATAGGCCAAGATCTATATAACAGAAGTTATGATCAGACAAATGATTGTTTAAACTCCCAGGACACTGTCAGTTATGTATATTTTTTTGATGACACATGTAGAAGGATTTAGTTTTAACACTCAAATTACTTCCTGTCATGTTCGACTTTTCTTAACTGCTACGATGAATGTTTACCACAATGTTTATCACACAAATCAAAATGAGAAAAACGTGATAATCTGTCACATGGCCTTTAAGCTATAACGTTTATTACAAAAGTTGCCTCTATTTTAATCCCAGTCTTGGCTTTGGGCTTTATTTGCAGCTGCAGTGCCACGACTTTTCCCAAGAAAGCCGTAAAAACGCATCTGCTTTCCCGTCACGAGCCTGAACCAATCTAATGTCCCTCATTTCAATGCAATCTGTGGCGGCAATCGGCTGCAGGCCCCGGTAATCCCATCCACTGTCACATATGATCACCGCTCCTGCCTGTTTTCAACTCAGCGCCAAAAAACCTCAGCTCCACCGCCTCGCCACGCCTCTGTCGCAAAGAAGTACTCGCCCAAATTATTTACAGTATGTAGCTTCGCCATGACGACCATAAATAATCACAAAATGTTTATCCCAGAGGTGGGCGATGGTTTTTATACAAGGGCCAAATTCAAATCTAGACAGTGTAGCAGTGGAAGGTTGGACTAAAAAGCACTGGTGTAACAAACTCTTACTGTTGCAAAAAATAAATTATAATAATAACAATAATAGGTTACAAGAGTTTTACAACAAAAAACATTCTAAAATGTTCATATTTTGATTGAGAATTTGAAGATTTTTCAAGATTACACTTTAAATGTTACCAGATGATTATTTTATGAGAAAAAAAAAACAAAAAAAAACTCAAAATTTCATCTTGAAAAAGTGTCACTTTTTATGGCTTCAACTTTTGCTCACAAAAATGCAACTTTTTACTCCTAATTATATCAGTTTATTCTTGTTAAATTATGTCTTTTTTTCTCCTATAATTACACATTTAAAGCAATATTCTCATAAAACCACGAGTATAGTTTTGAAAATGTTTATTTTGGGGGTTGTGACTCAAAAACATTTAGAATGACTGGTATAAATTATAATCAGAACATAAAGCACAATTAAACTGTTTAAACATCACTACTTTCAACTGTCTACGTCCGACTTAGCCCCGCCTCTGTCGCAAAGTAGTGCTCGCCCAAATTATTTATGTATCATCGCCATGACAACCATAAATAAAAGATACGGTTCGCACTTCCCGCAGCTCGGCACAAAATGTTTATCCTGTTTTTTTGGGGGTTTTTTTTGTAACAGGCTGAGAGCTCCGTGTGAGTTTCATCATAAAGTAAAGTGCACATGTCCAACAGCTTTACCTGAGCGAGGAGAGAGAGAGAGAGAGAGAGAGAGAGAGAGAGAGAGAGAGAGAGAGAGAGAGAGAGAGAGAGAGCGAGAGAGAGAGTGAGAGAGAGAGAGAGTGAGAGAGAGAGAGTGATGTTTTATGGAGTTTAGGTCATGTTTTTGTAATGTTGAACAACTCGAGGTGGAGAGAGAGATAGATAGAGAGAGAGAGAGTGAGAGAGAGAGAATGAGAGAACTAGAGAGAAAGGGGGAGAAAGAGAGAGAGAATGAGAGAGGTAGAGAGAGAGAGAATGAGAGAGGGAGAGAGAAAGGGAGAGAGAGAATGAGTGAGAGGGAGAGAGAGAGAGAGAGAGAGAGAGAGAGGGAGAGAGAGAATGAGAGAAATAGAGAGAGGGGGAGAAAGAGAGAGAATGAGAGAGGTAGAGAGAGAGAGAATGAGAGAGAGGGGGAGAGAGAGGAGAAAAAGAGAGAACGAGAGAGAAAGAGAGAGAGAATAAGAGAGGTAGAGAGAGAGAGGAGAGAGAGAATGAAAGAGGGGGAGAGAGAGAGGGAGCGAGAGGAGAAAGAGAGAATGAGAGAGAGAAAAAGAGAGAATGAGAGAGAGAATGAGAGAGGAAGAGAAAGAGGGGGGAGAGAGAGAAGGAGAGAGAGGGGGAAGAGAGATAGAGAAAGAATGAGAAGGAGAGAGAGAGACAGAGAGAAAAAAAATGAGAGAGAAAGGAGAAAATTAGAGAGAAAGCGAAAAAGAGAATGAGAGAGAAAGAGAAGGAGAGAGAAAGAGAGAGACAGAAAGAGAGAGAGGCAGAGAGAGAAGGAGAGAGAGAATGAGAGAGAAATAGAGAGAGAGAAAGAGAGACAGAGAGAGATCTATTCTGCAGGAGTCAGGCAGAGGTGATGCTTTCTGTGCTCGAGCAGGAAAAGCAGGAGAATATGTGGGAGGAACTGAAAATGCATTAAGGATTTTCACCTGCTTTTGAGATTTAGCTCAAATTTCAAATGTGTGCACAAACTAGTGGTAATTAATACAGAAACATATAACCCAATCTGACAGTTTTTCATTTGTTGAAAATATCAGGAAGTGAATCAAAGTTTTGAACTTATAAAGGAGACAAGTATATTTTAAATTTTATCACAAAGAACAACACAATTTTACAACCTTGTAAGCATGATTTTAACTAAATGAATGTGCTCTGGTGTATTTTTATCGCTTAAGTAAAACAACCAGTTATATTAGAAAAGTTTTATTACATGGTTGGTACCTGGTGTGATGTCAACATTTATTAACAAGAAGTACATTTTTAATCCCCCAACTATGATGACAATGGTAAAATATTTGGATATATTAATTATAATTTAATTATAATAGAGGTTATGCACTGACATCATTTTATTCCAAAAATGCTTAGCAACATTTAGAATGATGTGTCGAGGCAACGGCTTGTTTGCTACAAGCTTGTCTGCTAACGACAGTTGATGATTTAGGACATTTTAACTACAACAAACAGAGATTTTTTAGGAAGAAAAAGGTAATAAGTTCAACTGTGTGTGATTTCAATGTCTGATAAATGTAAGAGAAGTTAAAGTCTTGTTGTTTACCTGACTTGCTACAACTGTTGACTTGATTTTCTCTTTTTACATGTCAGTTACAAACCCAGTGCTCAGTAGACTTGTGGGTTGAATTTGTTATCAAACTGTAGTTTATTTTTCAGGTTTTAGCTGTTTATTGAACTTTTACAAAAGAAAATGTCCTTTCTCTTCATTAACTCTCATGCATCCTTGCCACTCAGCATGAACATTTCCAGAAATAACTGTACTTGTTTCTGTTGAGCTTGATTCTGTTTAGTAGAAATACAGAGTTTTTTTTTTTTTTTTTTTTTTGAAAGAACAGACATTGGATACACCCGTGCCATTGCTGTGATTGGTTAAGAACAAATATTACAGGCCGCAGGCCCAATCAGCTTGATGTATTTTATTAAACGTCCCACCTTTTTCTAAACACTTTCAATGAAGTTTCAGTTGGATACTGTGGAAGAACTCAAATTATAATACAACACATATCCATCTGGCATGAACCAGGTTACACAAAGCACCTCTACACAAAGCACTGTCTACATTTTTCATAATTGTTTGTATTTGTGCTGGGGCCAGATGGTTTCTCAAAACTTTGTAAAATCAAATATCACGAGCCAGGTGGCATCATCTGCTTGTCTAAATAATTTTATTGTAAAATGTTTGCCAAATAGTAAGGCAATAAAAAGATGAACAGAATAGTTACAGAGCACTAGTATAAGCATCATTCATTACTTTTATCGACTTATTTTTCTCTGATGTTCATGTAAAAAAAAAAAAACTCTTAGAAGTCCAATAGTGTCAGAATTTCCCAACTGAGCCGGCAGAGACCCAGCGGCTGTTGTAGCTTCACAGCGCTGCATAGAAAGTGAAGCAGACAGCTCCCGTTACATCATATTCATTTTAACAATCCTCACTACAGAAGAGAGACAGTGTTTACGACGTGAAACAATGGCCTCCAGATGGACAGTAGACGCCATAAACAGCAGAATTAGGACTATGGGCTTTACTGAAGATGACAGAGAGACCTGCCGGATCCGCGTCGCCTCGTTAGCCCCGTCCCCACTGCTCACACCCATACTGCCGCTATGCTAATGTCCAGGCTAGCACGGACACGCTTCTGTGAGCTTTCCCCTGACCTCAGAGCTGTCACTTCCCTTTGGGCCGGTTCCAAATGGGTGCTCTTAACTTTTAACACAAGCACACATGTATCAGTGGGCTTATTATCGAAGGTACAAGACGGTTTGTTGTAGAAGTTTGTGTTGAAGGGAGCCAGAGCTGCAAAATATTTTTAAAATGTAAGAAAAATACCTTTGTCATATATTGCAACAATGAATAAAATGCTTCTTTATCAGTCGTCCTTTTTTTTAAAAATCTTTTTCCACCTTTCTCAAGTTTACATCCACTCTTCTGAACACTTGTGATTACTCTAAAAATTACGACTCATTCGGAGGTTTCAATTTCAATGCACCAAAACAGCAACAGCTCCTTCTACTCACTGTTACAGCTTCTTAATCCTTAGTTGACCTCTCTCGAAGGTTAAGGGAAAGGAAAGGGAAGGACAAGGAGTCAAAAGAAACTAAGTTATTGTTTTGCAAGTCTCAAGTAAAACCCAAGTCTGGGTCCTCTGCTTTTCAAGTCAAATTACCAAATACATTCAGTTTGTATTTTTGCTATTTCTTTCTTTTTGATACATTATCCTATTTATTTAGCATGTTCTCATGGATTGCATCTCTGTAGATGGATTATTTGTTTATCAACACGGGGGACGATTAGCAGAAAGGCTGAATGACACAAGCTGTAGCAGCAACATAGTTAGCGCTGTTGTCAGCAAACTAAAAGAGTTTATCATCGTGTGAAAGCAAAAGTTATGCTGCGAAATTAACATTTGTGAACGAAATGTGTCTTTCGTCCTTGACTCATCTTCAGGTGAGAGAAAAAATGGCGAGAAAAACATTGCCTCAAGCTTCAGGAGACAGACATCTGTCATATTAGCATGGGAAGCAAATCTTTTTCCTCTTTTATGACGTTTTTTTGTAAATTAAGTGTGTTTTAAGCACAACTAATTCAAGTCGAGTCACAACCCTGTTTAAAGGTACACTTTGTTGTAGGTTTTTGACCAAAATAAACTTGTTTTTGTCATTTTGGTTTCTTTATTGTGTTAAAACAATATTAAAAATCTGTTTGTACTTTGAGCAGGCTTGAATGACCACAAAATGGCCTCCTCTTGCATGTTTCCATCGGAAAGCTGTTCCCTTGCTGTATTTTTTCCACATGATTGCATAAAAAGTATTTATCCTCATCCAGAAATTTACAGAATTGTGTAGTTTAATTTTTACCTCCAAGTGCACCTTTAAATTATTATTTTTATTTTTTGATGCGTTAGAAAAGTAAACAAATTTAGAGAAAAATGTAAAAACATGCTAGGCAGCGCTGGCTTCACATTAGTAATTTAGCTCTTAGCTACCATTAACATTTTTAGATATATTTACATGTTTGGACTGTTTCATCCATGTCTTTGTATCTACAGTATATTTGACAACAAATATTTCCTTAAACACATTTGCTGTTGCAGTTGTTGAGCAGTGAGTAGTAAAACTGTTTATTTCTGGTCCACTCTCAATGTTAGCGCTCCCCCATGGAGGTCCGATAGTGGGCGTGGCTTCTGATGTCGACTCTATCTATAACATGTCTTTACATCCCTCCATAGAAATGAAATGGGCATCAACGTACTAAATAACAAAAATAAGCTTTTTAAAATTGCATTGTATATACACACATTTCAGTGAGACCCAGCTGATTTAGAGAAATGTCCTGGTCACAAATAAAGAAGTGTGGAGTGTTCCAGTGCACCTTTGATTAATTGTTTCACCATTTATTGACCATTCTTGTTCATTCATTCCACATTGTTCACTACATTCACAAATGGGTAGCTCAAGTGTTTTGCCCAAGGACACAAGAACAATATCCACACAAATCATGACAATACTTCAAACAGAACACTACTACTTTGACTTCTGCTTTTACACAAGACATTTCACTTCACATTTGTGTTCACATGAGCTACAGGCAGCCTCAAATTCATCACCACTAATTTGTACAAACTCTTTGAATTAAACTAACCCCAAAAGCTCAGTCTGCACAAATTGGGATTAGAGATTTGAAAGTGCTACCCATTAACGCTCATTTATTCAGCGTTTTACATTTAAGAGACCAACCACTGTCAGGCATCAAAGTAAAAGAGAGAGAGAGAGAGACAGACAGAGAGAGAGAGAAAGGGAGAGAAAAAGAGAGACAGACAGAGAGAGATGGGAGGAAGCGCCTGGAGAGGGAAGGCTCACGCAGACCAACCGTACACCAGTGCTTCAGAGGATTAGCTCATTTAGGCCTCTTTCATCTGGAGATCTTAATTACGGGTTCCACTGATAGTCGGCACATCGCTGCTCTCCTCACACTGAAGAGGAAAGCCCCCGTTTGTGTTTCTTTTACATTTACTCTGTGTGATCCAAGCTCTTCACTATTTACTTCAAACAAGTGTTTGTGCAACGGTAAGGCATTGACTTGAAAAGAGGAAAGATCTTGAGTCACAAGATCTAAACAAATGGCTCGTGTTACAGTAGTGATTCCCTAATCTTTGGTCTTCCAAATAGAGGATTTTTTTGTTTATCAACACGGGCGATGCACACACACCCGACCTGCAGGAAGATCCGCTGTTCATAGACACAAACAGTGGAAACAAGCCAAAAAACATTGTTGTTAGCTAACTACAAGAGTTTATTACTGTGTGAAAACAAAAATGATGCTGCTAAATCAACATTTGTGAATGAAATTCGACCATACAATCCTTAAAATTCAGGTGAGTGAAAAAACTTTGAGAAAATCACTGCCTCAAGCTTCAAGAGACAAAAGTCTGTCAGACCTTTCTAATGATTTTAAGTTGTAAATCTGATCAAAAGAAGGTTTAATCTGAATTCTTTTCAGTAGGTTGCTGTGTTATTTGACAGAAAATCATTACGACACTGTTTTCAGTGTAAATAATTGATAAAATACAAAATAATATTTGCAAAATTACATCTTAAAATCATCTTGCGGCCCCCAGAATTTACTTAGCGAACCCCAACCCCCACTTTGGCAACCACGTGATAAAAATTATGAAAAAGAAGTTGTGTGTGAGTAGTTGTCAAACCATATTGTTGCAATTCTAAATAAGGATATAAAAATATAGTATTTGGATTGCTAAAGTTGTCAAACGTTGTAAGAATCAAATTCAGAAGAGGATTTATTGCAATTGTCATGTTGGCATTAAAATGTATCCTTGGGAACTTGACTCATAACATGTTGGCTCTGATATGGTAAACTTAGCACTATATATACAATACCAAAAATATACAGTAATCAGGACCATGAGAAAGTTTCTATTCCTTTTTGCATGACTGTTATGATATCTTTATGCTGTGAAAAGCATCAAATAGAGATGATATTTTCGTAGCACCTTATGGTCAGGTGTTTTGGTTGAAGCCACGTGAGGACATTTTCTATCGGCTTAACAGCTAAGTTTAGGTTTGACGTTACAAAACATGGGCAAGTGTAGGTCTGAGGCTTGGAGCTGGTTGAGATTTTTTAATGTTCATAAATAATAACACATGATCTTTACATTCATCATAGAAATGAACTGGAGAATCAACACGTGTCATACAAATGCAAAAAATGAAAAATTGGGTAGTATACGTATAACTATCTATGTTTACTCTATACCTCAATGGTGTGTTAAAGTCTATTTGCACAATTATTTTAACTTTATATTGTCCTGCTGTTTTTGAACTGTGAGTCTTAACTGTTATTCTACCTGGACTTTCATTTGAGACCAAAAATAAGATTACAAACACGTTACATTTCTTTGTATTTCAGACGTGTGCCTTTTAACCAAACTTCCCTCTTTTCCCCACATCTCTCTCTCTCTCACCAGACCACAGTGTTTCAGCGCTTCCAAACTTTTCCATACAGTGTAGTTTTGAGATTTTGTCGAGCGGAATATCAATGTGTGGGATAAAGTCAGCTCATGTGTGGAGAAGCAGAGGAGTCTGAGCTTTGGAGAAATCACATATTTAACCCTGCACAGACGTCCACAGAGAGCCGGCACAAAGACACAGACTTATGGAGATCCGGGCTCATCACGACCAATGACGATACACTTATAGCCCCAAAACCATCACAAGAACGGTCAGAAAGTTAGGATTATTTTGTCATGTTTGTTTGAAGTGAGGAGATATGCATAATTAGATATTTTTTCTATTAAGGTTGCAAAAAGAACAGAAATGTGCAAAGCAAGAACTGTGTTTACATGCTTTTGTTTTTAATGTGAAGCACTCTGTGGCTTTGTCAAAAGTGCTATATAAACTTACTTACCATACTAATGTGCTTTTTGAAGTGTTAAATGAATAATGAGAAGTAGAAACACCAAATATCACATTAAAATGTCTTAGTTAATACAGCCAGTATAGGTGGATTATGCTTCATACTGTTAACAGCTGAAACAAATAAAAGCAGAAAGCACTTGCAGTACATGCACAAAAGGAAACTCTTGGACGACAAGTGGGAGCAAAACCAAAATTATCTCATTTGACTGGTGCCTGGGATCCAGAACTCTCCTGGTGCATCATTAAATCAAATCAAAATCAAATCAAATAAATGTATTTTTGTGTAGCCCAAAATCACAACAACAGTCGTCTGTTGTTAATTTAGCAAACATGAATAGTAAAAAATAAAATAATACAATAAACATTCAAAAACAGTTATTGAACGTCAACATGTCAAGCAGAATATGAGTTTACAATGGAGGTCAATGCCATGCTTTCTGATAATGTTACCTAACGGTAGCATCTAAAGAGTAAAAGAATTGGGAGTACAAGTCCTGTGGCACTCCATATGTTACTTTAGAACACTGTGAGGAGCTTTGGTTTACATTGACAAACTGAATTTAAACCAGCTGAGGGCAGTTCCTCAACAGCCTTCAAAATCATTGAAGTCAAATCAATCTTCAAAATCAAAGCAGACTTTCCTTACCTCACAATAAAAATATATATTTTTAGTTCATTTCAGAAGCCAGCTATAGCTTGTCATGTATGACATTGCTGTCTTCAAGGTAGTTGACTTTTACACTGGAAAAACAATCTAGGTTTTAAATTTGGCAACTTCCTAAATTCTTTGACACATATCCACATGTATTCATTTTTGGTTGCATTTAAAAAACACTTGCAAACAGAAAGTGAAACTAGAGTGGACCAATCACAGTGCAGCATTCGGCTCCTGATGGGAACTAAAATTATTTATTATTCAATTCAGACAGTACACAGTGGTCTCATTTTCACAAAGTGCTGCATTTACCATATACAGTATGTCTTAGTGGAAAGCACAAAGGTTACTAATTATACTAATTTATATAAAAAGTTAGATACTCCAGCTCTAAGGACTTCAGTATATGAATGATCGGGGCACTCGGAAGCACATTCTGGCTCAGTATACAACACAAAACAGAACAAGCAGAGAATGGATGGATTAAGCTGCACTAGAGAAGTCATGAGTCTGGCTTGTTTTGGAGTGTGAAGCATAAGTGAAGCTGATCCGAACAAGCCCAAAGACCGCTTTCTTTTCAACTGTATCTCAGGCAAAATGTTTGGCACTAAAAAGAGTGTACTGTAAGTGTAGAGTCGATATTTAAATTCTAAATAAGTAAAAGCAGCAGTAGCAGCTAACATGCAATACATCAGACAGATGATCAGAGTTTTTTTTTTCTGTGAACCAAGGTTGCCCAAAGTTGTCTAGTAAGTAATACTGCTTTTTTTCTTCACGCATTAATTGCTGAAAATTATGTCTCTTTTATAAACAAGAATATACGCAGAGAAGAGAGTGGATGTACCTTCTCATCTGTTACAGTGCATGTGCTGATTTAAAGGTAAACATAAGACCCCTGTCATCTTTTGTTTAATCATGGAGTCCTAATTCTAATGACACTAATAACAGAGAAAAATAACACTGGCATGAAGTTTGTTTCACAAAAGTGTGTTTTTCCAGTCCAATACTTTTTTAGTATAGCATAATTTCCAAAGTGCTGTATATAGGACATTTGGACACTCCAAGCTCCATGAAAACAAAACCACAGACACAGTAAGCTGCACAAACTATAAACGTCTCCCTTTTTTTGTTTCAAAACGCCTGATTTTAATGAAAAGAAGAATTTTAAAAATGTATAAGAATAATGGATAGTGTAGAACAGGGGTGTCCAAACCCATTCACAGAGGGCCAAATTTGCCTCCTATTTGGAGTGGAGGGCCATATAATACATTACTGTGAAGTGAATCATTCAAAATTTTGCATTTGACCTACTTTTGATGAACCCTCAAACTTTTTAATAAGGCATTAAACGTTGATTTATCTGCTATCCTCTCACTTCTCCTGCTTTCCCTGTAAAGAACATTACAGTTCATATCGAGTCTGTTCTTTGCTATTCACTTGCTGTCCCGCTGGGGAGTGTATCAGATGCTGCTGTTCCAGTGACGTGGGCCGGACCACTGATGCTGGACCCCCCCTCCTTCTGGACATCCGCCCCACCTCCCTCTCCAAGATTGGCCTGTCCTGGTCCTGCTAGACGAGTCGTTTCCCTCTGCTAATGGACGTTTGGCTCTGCAGACTTAAACTCTATAATCTGCAATTAGATCTGCGTTATTCTTACTTACATCTACAACCTATCCATCCATGGAAGTGGATCTCTTCTTTGCTGTAGTTCTCATCAAGGTTTCTCGTTTTCCACTTAGATTTGTTTTGAGTTTTTCCTTTCCGAGAAGGAGGGTCTAATGACAGGGGATGCTCTGAACATTTATTCATTTGCTTCATAATTTGCTTTGACATTCTTGACCAATCACTGCTTCTGAATGTTTATTGTTTTATTAAATGTGTACTGTTGTATTTTTATTTTTCACCATTCATGTTTGCTAATTTAACAACCTTGGGAAAAATGTATTTGATTTTATTTATTTATTTTTTAGAAATATATAAATGTTTGTTATTGTGACCACAATAGAAGAATTGCTCAAAATTGACAATAAAAATTGTAATTTAGCCAATCTAGCAGTAAGTCTGAGGGCCAAAAACAAAGTTTGCACATGCCAGGTGTAAATAAAACAATTTGAATGAAAATAGAGACCTGTTTAGCTTTTGTTTGGTGTGCAAAGTGTCGCCATTGTTACTGTACAAAGTTTTCAGTGAGGGTTAGGTAAAGATTGTTAAAATGAGCAAAACCTCTGGCAGTAGCAGGGAAAGAGTTAAGCACTTTTTAAGTCCGATCCATAAAGATACACATAAACATCCTCAGTACTTATCGATCTGCAGATTCACACACGACTATAAAATAAAAAGAAAGCATCTCTCCATCCTTCTGTCCTTGTGTAAAGTGACTGGTGACTCACATCGGCCTTGGCCTCTGTCTCACATCCATATGCTCCATTCTCCCAGCTTTATCTGCCTCCCACAACCCACTACAGCTGTTTGTCCCTCTCTGGCCACCGTCCAACCCCTCTGTCATCGGCTTCATCTGCTTTGGCACAGGCGAGGACGTGAGGATTAGGAGCGGGGGAAGTATTACGGAGCCATTCTTTTCGTTTCTGCTCCGTGAAAGACTGTAAGCAGTGGTTCAGACTCGTGTGGAGTCAGTGTGGTCATTAGAGGCGCAGGGCAGTGGGAAAGAGCCTCAAGGCCAGTTTACATTATACATAAGCACTCTCACAGGGAGCAGGAGGATATGGAATTCAGATGGGTTTTCTAGGGATAATATAAGCGGGAATGACAATAAAGTACTGCTTATATATAGTGAATGAAATATATGAGAGTCAGTGCCATTTTGATGAGTTTAGAGTTAAAATAGCACAGTATTAAAGTTGCACAAAATTGAAAAGTCATCACAATTGAGCATATATAGTTGGTAAGCAAATAGTTCCTTTGCAAAAACAGAAACCTTGTCTTTGTGGTAGTTTTGAAGTGTTTTCAAAAGCTAAAAGTTTAGAAAGGTTATGCTTGAACATTTATTTATTTGTAAAAAATGCTTCTAAACATTCTGAGTGGCGAAATTATAAGTAACACAAAAGATATCCATGGAGCTGACAATAATTTTTCTGTTGTCATGGCAACAGTGAGTTTCACAAGCTTTTTGCTGCACAAGTTGGTGATTTAGTATAGTTTCAACTGCAGCAAATATACTCAAAACATATTTTAAGAAGAAAAAGGTAATACGTTTAACAGTTTGTAATCCCTAAGTATGTAATACATGTGAGAGAGGCTAAAGTGTTCTTGCTTATCTGCTTTTCTGCCATTGCTTACCTGTTTTTTTTCTTTTTCTTTTTACATGTCAGTTACAAACCCAGTACTCAGCAGAGTTGTTGTGAGTTGAGTTTGTTCTCAAACTGTGGCATCTTTTTCTTGTTTAACCTGTATTTGACAAAATGTCCCTTGTCTCCATTGACTCTTATGTATATTCTTGCCACTCAGTCCTAACATTTAGAATGCATCTGCATAACCTCTGCGCGCTATGCTGTTTTTTTATACATATATAACTTTTGTAGAAGATGGTCTGTATTGTTCTATCTACAGTATATGTTTAACAATAGAACCTTTTGTTTCCTAAAATCCAGGAAGTGAGCTTGTTATAGTTTTAGGCCTGCACAACTCCCACTGGTTTCTGAAAGTTGTTGAAAGTGCTTCTGAACTCATCAAGGAGAAAGTGCATTTGGTATGTGAGTAAAACATTTAACTGATGTAAAACAAAAAACAAAAAATAATAATAACTAGTTCTGTTTGTCTACGCTTTTAAGATGGTAAAAATGGCTATAGCAACTTTAACAAATAGTAAGAAGCTTCAGTGCTTGTGGATCTTACATTTTGTTGTTGTACAAATTTTGAAAGTATTTGTCCCAAAGTTGCATCATGTCGCAGGAAGAACACGAGACACCACGGACATGCTGAGTTCAGTAAAGATTTTCTACTGCAGAGAAGAGCCCAGACACATGTATAACTGTAATGTTTTGTGTGTATTTTAAAAAGGACCTCAGGAAGAGAAGCTGAGTTCAGCTAGTGGAGATCCAAATAATACACAATTTGGTGAAGCACAAAGTCAGAATGAGAGCACGAAGAACATGAAGCAAGTAGTGTGAGATGTGTTCATGTGTACTTACAATGATGATGAAATGCATGTAACATTTGTGAATGAAATTTGTCTTTACGACTCATAAACGTTACCTTCAGGTGAGTGAAACAAGCTTCAGAAGCCAGACGTTCATCAGACAGTTTCATACCTGACCAAAACAGCTCTTGTCCTGTTTTGTTGTTTTTATCAAGAAGTTTCCCCAGTCAGCTCCCTGCTCATGTCAAAGAAGCTGACACAGTCTCTACATTTAAGATTAGGCTCAAAAAGTTCCTCTTCGGATTAGCTTATGATCAGGTCAGCTAGGAACAGACTCTAACCACAGTTCTAGTCAGGTTGCCCTAGGAGCAAATATACTATGGCAACTTGAGCACTATCCTCTCACTTCTGCCTTTCTTGTAAAGAATAATAAACTACAGTTCATCTCTAGTCTGTTCTTTGCTATTCACTCGTTGTCCCCTATCCCACTCCCCTCTCGGGGAGTGTAACTGTTTCAGATCGTTGCTGTTCCAGTGACGTGGGCCGGACCACTGATGCCTGGACCTCCGCCCCACCTCCCTCTCCAGGATTGGCCTGTCCTGGTCCTGCTAGACGAGTCGTTTCCCTCTGCTTTTGGACTCTGACTCCACAAACATAAACTCAATAACTTTTTTCTTAGTTACATCTACAACCTGTCCATCCATGGGAGTGGATCCCTTCTTCACTGTGGTTTCCTCGAGGTTTCTTTTTCCCTTAGTTTTTTTTTTTTTTTGAGTTTTTCCTTGCCGAGAAGGAGGGTCTAAGGACAGGGGATGCTCTGGACAATCATTCATTTGCTCTAATAATAATCTGCTTTGACATTCTTGATCAAATGTTTCATTGAATGTGTATTGTTTCATTGATATGTATTGTTTTATTTTGATTTCCTATTATTCATATTTGCTAAAATTAATAATCTTGGGAAGTCCTCAGAGACGACTGTTGATGTGATTTTGGGCTATACAAGAATAAATGGACTGATTGATTGATTGATTGATTGATTGATTGATAGATAGCATGTCTTCTGCAGGCGACAAGCACAGTAGAGAAGAAAGTGACGTCGACCTATAATCCCTCCGTTACAACATGTTGGAACCTTGGACATAAAGAGAGACACAACAAAATAATCTTTTATGAGAATCGTTACATAGGCCATACCTCACTAAACTCGTAAAGGATCAAATTGAGCTTAAACTACTCTAGGTTGTAGAAGGCTGAAGGAACAGCTATCCTATATGTCCACGCATTCAGCACATACTTTCAGTCAGTTATGCCATATGAATAAAAGAGTATTCTAACACTTTAGCCTGTACTAAAGCACACACATAGCAGCCTGAATAAAGAGTGAGTCTCTCTCCTGTTGCAGCTCCACGTGTCCAGATTCTGACAGGAGGAGGATGTCTGTGAACGACTGGATGCACAGCAGTAGGTTACATTCACACTGTACTCGTCTCACTGTCACTCACTCTCAGGCTGAGTTAACTCACAGGGGCTTGTACTGAAGGCTTTTCCTCCTGCACGGTGGAACAGGAGAGAGGCTGAGGAGAGAAGGAGAGGGAAGGGGAGAGAAAGGGAGAAGGAGGAGAAGTGGAGAAAGAATGGGAAAGGAGGAGAAGAGGGGAAGATGGGAGAGAAGAGGAGAGAGAAGAATAGAGGTGAGGAAGAAATTTGGGGAGGGAAGTGCAAGAAGATGAGAGAAGGAGGAGAGAAGGAAAGATAAGAGGGGAGCAAAGAAGAGAAGAAAAGAGAAGGAAAGAGAGAAGAGAAAAGGAGGAGAGAATGAGAGAGAGGAGAGAAGAGGAAAGAGAAAGAGAGGAGGAAAGTGGGGGAGAGAAGAGAACAAAAAGGAGAGAGGAGGGGAGAAGGAAAAACAAGAGGAGAGCTAAAGAGGGGAGGAAAGAAAGGAGTAAAGAGAGAAGAGAAAAAGAGGAGAATGAGAGAGAGGAGAGCAAAGAAGAGAAGGAAAAGTCAGAAAGAGAAGAGAAAGAAATGGAGAGAGAATGAGAGAAAGGAGGAAGGAAGGATAGAGGAGGAGAGAAAGGCAGAGAGAATGAGAGAAGAGGAAAATAGGAGGAAAGTCAGGGAGAGAAGAGAAAGAAAAGGAGAGAGGAAGAGAGAATGAGAGAGAGGATGAGAGAATGAGAGAGGAAGAAACCAAAGGAGAGATGAGGAGAGAGGAAGAAAGAGGAGGAAAATAAGGGAAAGAAAAGAACAAAAAGAAGAGAGGAGGAAAAAAGGGAAGACAGTGAAGGAGGAAGAAGAGAGCGAAGCAAAGTGGGGGAGAGGAGGAAGCAAGGTAGAGAGAAGCTGGAAGACAAGATGAAGAATAGGGGTAAGTAAAAGAGAGAAGGAGCAAATGAGAGAGGCAAGGAGAGAAGGGAAGAGGTAAAAGAAAGGAAAGAAGAGGAAAAAGAGAGAAAAGGAGAGAAGTACAAAGAGGAGGAGAAAGTGGAGGGGGAAAAACAAAAAGAGAAGATGAGAGAAGAGAGAGTAGGAGAGAAGAAGAGAGAGGAGAAAGGGGAGAAGGAAGGAAGAAGAGAGGAGGAGAGAAGAGAAAGAAAGAGAGAAAAGAAGAGAGAAGAGGAGGAGAGAGGGAGAGGAGGGAGAAGAGGCTGCTGAGAGATGAGGTGCATCAGACAAGCTTGGTTTGGTTTTCAGTCTTGTTTTCAGCACAGTGATTGTGCAATGTCTTGGTAAATTTGGGAACTAAAAGCAGCTTAAATAATTGCAAGGTAACATAACATTGTAATCAAGACTGTAACTAAAAGAAAAATGACTAACTAATAAGAAGGCATGTGTTTGTTTTCTTTTTTGTTTGTTTGTTTTGCAGACAGTTTTTCTATGTTCTAAAAGTTACCAGAGTTACCTGGAATCAAAACTAATGCACATACAATCAAATTAAACAAAGAAGCTTATTGGTCATCGGTCATTCAGAACAAACGCTTAAGCAGCCATGTTTGTTGTGCAAGGGGCGGAGTCTACCAGGAGAGACTGACACACACATACTGTTACTTTCTTGAATGAGTGCTGCTGTGACAATACAATAAACTCGAAGACATGACCTCTAAAAGTACCATTTCCAAATATAGGAAACTGACTTTGGGAAAGTTTCACTAGATTTGCATCATGCACCATTTTGAACGTGACGGCGCTTTTTCTTTCATGATTTTTTGACACTTCTCAGAACAAACAAAGAATGGTGTCATTAGGAAGCCCAATAAGACAGGCAGACGTTTGGAGATTCTGCAGTTGTTGTTTTTTTTGTTTCCACGTCAAATTAGGTGAGAGAGGTCAAGTTTGGTCTTTGATTCTTTGACGGTTGTTTTACTCTTTGGATCATTTGCAGAGCTACAAATTTCACATAACGACATGGCTCCATGGGGAAGGAAAATAAGTGTGTGGAGAGAGAATGAGCTCCACTTCTATTTACTTCAGTTTGAACAGGAACAAAAGTAGTTATAGCTATATTTTCATGTTTGTGATTAAAGGGCATAAATGACTTCAATGTTTTTTTCTATCCTGTACTACCATTGCTTCTTCAACAAAAACACAGCTGAAGTTCTGTCTGTGATTTACTATTCTGTCCCCTCTGAGCCTCAGAAAACACTGTTCTGATTGTCCCGTTTTGTGAAGTTCATAAATCATCCAGACTCCATTTGAGCCTGACTGCAGCATTAGCATATCAGGATAGTCCGGGTTGATTATTTCAGGTTGATTATTTCCCTGTATAAGCCAGTAGATTGAGTCTAACAAATCTCCCGGTGTGGAAAGCATTTGACCAGGGTCTCAAACACAAATGGAGCTGGGGCCAAATGATCAAAGTCAGAGTTGGTCAAGGGTCGCATATTCAATAAGGCTATATGGTCTCTATTTATATAGTGCTTTTCCCCCTTTCAAGGCACTCAAAGAGCTTTACAATCAAAGATTCACTCACCCAGTGTAAACAGACACTGAGGCAGTGCGGGTTAAGTGTCTTGCTCAAGGACACAACGATAACCACTCTTGTCGTCGTCCCACTGTGGCACCTCACACAATATGTCCACATTCATTATTTTATATTGCATTATATTATTTGTCTATTTTGAGCAAACTGTTTGTTGTTTAAAGTTTGAAAGTGACTTATACGAGCTCTGCAAGGTTTGCATGGAATTTATCGGCAGGCCAGTAGTCATTGGTTACCACAATATTTGCACCCATCAACTTACATTGTGACAATATCACATAAATAATTTGAATAGGATTTATAAAACACTGTTCGAATTCTATAGACGAATTATTGATCAACATCACTTCCCGCTTCTACTGCGCATATAGAAAAAGATGCTGTCCATCTAGTTAGCTGGGAAAACTTGTTTGATTAAAACAACAAAATGGGACAAGAGCAGCTTTTTGGATCAGGTATGAACCGGTCTGACAGTCTAACCCTAACCCTAAGCTTGAAACCTTGTTTTTCTTTGCCTTTTTGCACTGACCTGAACGTGTACGGGTTGCGAAGTTAAATTTTATTCAAAATGTTGACTTAGCAGCGTAACTTTTGTTTTGGATCAGCGATAAACTCTTGTAGTTAACTGACAACAGCACCGGTTAGTGTTAATCACTCTTTCTGATAACCTCTTGCACAGGCATCGCCCATGTTGATAAACAAATAACCCTCTGTGTATTTTGTATTTAAGTGAGTTAATTTTGCTTACACATGCTATTGTATTTTACTTAAATATCCTCACTTTTATTTATTAAAGTAGTGAAATAAGGTACATTTTCAGATTTTGATCATCTTGACTAATCCACAAAATGACCTTTAATTTGTCTATTGGTTCACTTGCTTTTGTTTTATTCATCTCCGTTCAGACATATACTTAAATGCCACACTGTGAAACATCACAAATAAAGCAATAATACCTAATATGTGAAGACAAGCTGCAAACAAAGTAACATTTTAGCTCACTTATTTTTAGTTCAGCAGGACCACACATTCACAGAGAAACAGCTTCATCACAAGTGTCTGGAGAAGAAATAGAAAAAACTCACAGTGGCTTTGAAACGACAATTCAAAGAGTATCCCTTTATTAAATATTGAAGTCACACACGTGGTTTGTCGGCATGTCGGCGTTGAAGGGGAAAAATCACCTCTAAAACAGGCACCTTTGCACTACAGTGAGCCGCACTTGCATCACCATTGAGTCAGTCATTATTCTCTCTCCACAAAAGTAAACACTGAAAATGATGAATGGAAAAAAAGAAAAGTTCTGCGGACGATCAAACGACAGAGCGGTTCACGGCAAATTATCGTCCAGAATTCAAACGCATCATTCCGCTTTGAAAATGAACTGGCTCCGGGTAAGTCGTTTATACAAAGGTCATGGAAATGGAAACACCCCAAATGACTCAATTGTGCGGATGTAAACTGTAACACAAGGTAACTGCTTAAAATGATGGGTTATTCTCAGGTTATTTTCAGTAAAACACAGTGAACATGATGAGATTCTTTCCACCCAGTTTGGCTGTTTTGGTGCGAATTAGAATTGTCTTTTGTCCAGCAACATAACACACATAAATCAACAAATGCACTGCAAAAAAGGCTTTCAAAACATTAGAATTTTGCTTATTTTGAGGTAAAAACGCCAGTGCAGTAAGAAAATTTGACTAACCTAGTTGTTTTGAGCAGAAAATGCTAGTTTCAAATTCTCTTGACAAGATTATTAAGCAATTTTATTTGTGATTCGAGCAATTAAGGCTTAAAAAAGATACAAATTTGCTTTAAACAAGTTTTTAATTTCAAGATAAAGTAAATCAGAATAGAATATCTTAAAACACGTCAAATAATCCTAGTAAGACTTGGACTTATTAAGTGAAAAAATCTTAAAATTTGTCTTTTAGGATAAATATGCTCAATTCAAGGCATTTTATCTAAGTTAGATTTTCCTTTTGACTTGAAACTTGACTTCAGACTGATGTTTCAGAGACTCAGGCTGGACCATTGATGCCGTGTAATATTTAAGATCTGGACCCCTTCCTCCTCCTGGACACCTGCTTCACCCCACTTTCCTGGTTTATCCTGTCCTGGTCCTGCTAGATGAGTCGTTTCCGTATGCTAGTTGACACTGGCTTAACAGACTTAAACTCTACACTATAAAAAAAAAAGCAGTTTAACTTAACATGCAAGTACAATTTCTGCCTTTTTTTTGTAATTTAAACTCATATATGTGTTGTCTGTTATTCACTTTCACTCTCTCTTTCACCTCTTCCAAGCTCTCTCTGACTCACCCGACCTTACAGAACAGAACAGAAAGATTTATTGTCATTGTCACAGACTACAACAAAATTATGGTTGGAGTGAGCTCCCGGGCCTCTGCACCTTTTGCGCGCCGCCACTCGCTCTTCAGGACATGAAATGCAAAGCAAACATACAAAAATAGAGTAAATTAAATTTACTGAAAATATTGCCATCATGTCTTAAAAATGTGATTATCATGACTTGTTGGCAATGCAAAGATTTGGCATTATGAATTGAGACTTTACTTGTGACTTGGTGATTCGCTCGTAGCGACAATGTAAATATGGATCAAAATCTACAGAAATGACACAGACCTGACTTTGATTTGACAAATTTTAATATTGTTTAACACTTTAATTTTGCTAAATGATTGCCTCCTCCCAGTAACTCTCATGTGTAAAGTGTCTTTGCTTTTTAGCATTTTTGGATGACACATGTGGAGGGATTCTTTTTAAGAATCGAATTCACTTCCTGTAGTTTTCAAAGTTATTTGTCAACTTATTCATGATTTAATTGCTGTAAAATTACAATAAATATTTACCACAAGGACTGTGACACCAAACTAAGTCAAAATTAGAAAAACAATACTAATAAGTTGAAGAGACTTAATAAAAAGAAAAATGGACAATGATTTAAAATAAATAGCTAAAACCGATCATGACATGACATTGACATGAATCTTTTTGTAGCATACGAATAAACCATGTACAACTTGTCTGTGTCAGTTACATACAGTACAAAAAATGTTAAAACGTCTTATGTTATAACAGAGAAGTAGTATTCAACTACAATTATTGCTCTGATGATTACAAAACTGTGTTTTGCTGAACCTACTGGATTTTTTTTTTTACCATAGCGACTGCATGGAGCCACATGGATGCCAAAGGCTATCCTTTTACGTTTGCAAAAACCTATCTACCACTTCTGTTTTTTCAACCAACTGTACCAAAAATCTCCACCTTAACTCGATCCTGATCAAGCCAAGCACAACATCATGGAGATGGTACATGGTCACACAAAAAACACACCAGCTAAACCAGTTTACATTGCAATAACTTACACTCATGTCTAATGTTGGTTTGTGGTGGTTATGCTAAACACAATTTTGATAATGTAACGTAAAACATTTTTAATAAATAAAGATAAATAAATAGAGGTAATTTATTTTTTTTGTTTCTTCTAAAGTGAGGAGGTGGTATAGTTCAAACAACCCTAGCCCTTTGCTATAGAGGGGATTTTCGGTCAACGTCACTTTCCGCCCTACTGCGCATGCGTTATGCAAAAAGAGCTCCTCTCCATCTGTTTACATGGGGAAACTTCTTTCAATAAACAACAAACAGGGCGACAGCAGCTGTTTTAATCAGGTATGAACCGGTCTGACAGACGTCTGCCTCCTGAAGCTTGAGACAGTGTTTTTCTCGTTGTTTTTTCACTCACCTGAATGTAACTTTTAAGGGTCGTAGGATCAAATTTCATTCACAAATGTTGACTTAGCAGCATAACTTTTGTTTTCACTTTTTCGACTTGTTTCCACTGTTTGTGTCTCTGACCGACGGCTCTTTCGACAGGTGGGGTGCACGCGCATCGCCCGTGTTGATAAACAAAAAATCCCTCTATAGTTTGCAGGGGCTTTTAAAATGTCTTGTAAGAATATAAAAAAATGTGAAATGCTTTTGAAACCTTAGAATTGCCCAGTGCAGCTTCCTTTAACATTATTATTTATAGACTATTGCCAGGAGCTACAGCACACATGATACTACAAAAATAAAAATATAAAATGGATAAAAGTGCAACAGTTATAAATATGTTTTCTCAAAGTTTCGCCTGATAAAGCAAATCAAACCTGTACACAGACAAAAATATTTTCTGTAGTAAAAGGAGTAAAACATTTGACTTGGCGAGTTTATTTCCTCTGTGTTTTTACGGCTAAACTGTCCCAGAGTCTCACAGTTTAGCAGAAGCAGTGCACTGTCCGGTCAGCAGGATCCACCTTTCCCGCTGTGGAAACCTGAAGCTCCGACTCACCAATGTAGACATCAATAAGGAACAAGGTGAGCACGGGACACAGGGATGAGGGGGGGTAACCTGGGTCCACTTCCCATAATGCCGCAGGGTCTGAGCTGAGGGCAGGTCAGGCCAGTGAGACCAAAGTGTGTGCTGCTGCTGCTGTGATGGTATATACAAGTCTTTTAAAGTCTGTGAGAGGGCAGAACCAGGTTTCCCAGAGCAGTGTCTAAGCCAGCCACTAGTCCAGTTTTCTTTGTTCAAAATAAAATGTTTTCCAGCGCAGTGCAAAGGGATAGAAGACGTCAATCCTCTTCTTCTACGTATGTCGAGGGAAACCAGCCCACCTGAAAGCAAGTACAGCACAAACAATACAAGTGTCATGTAGTTTTCAAACAAGCATCACAATACCTCAGGCCATCACAATATAAAGTTCAAATTTAGCCTTTATTTCATTTGTGTAGTTGGTTATATCAAAAGTACAGTGTGTTTGAGATAGTATATTTGCAAAAACTGTAATTTTCAGAGTTTAACAAAACTTTTGAGGGACCCGCAGCACATTGTCTGGAAAAACAATATACAGACAATATTTAAAAAAATATTTTTCTGGCCACCATGTTCCTCTTTCAAATTTTAAAGGCCGTGATTGACAGATTAATTAGCCAATCAAGGAGACACACTGTCTCCCGTATGAAAACCAACAACAAAAATACATGGAAAAATATGGAAAACATCGCAGATTTCTGCAGAATCAATGAGCGGAGCAAAAAACTTTTACCCTTATAAAAATGTTACCCTAAATAATGATATTTCCTGCATTCTGAAGAATTTTAGCAGTATGACCAAGTAAACAACATATTGGTGGATTAAAGGTGCACCGTGTGACTTTTTGGATAAGAATAAACTTCAGTAAAAGCATGTTTTTCTAGTTTAGATGTCTTTGTGACACCAAATAAATAACAAATATGTGTAATTTTACTCTGAGATGGATTTATTTATTTATTTATTGTTTGCACGAATACAGCATAGACAAGTAAACATACTTTCATCATATCATGTATGTGCAGGGGGAGACAAAAAGCTCATTAAAGCTTATATTAAAGCCTCCACCTAAAAAGTTATCAAAGTTACATAATAGGCTACTGAAAAGGATTGCATAGCTGTGCATTTAGTTATATTTTCTCACATTATGGAATAAAACTTACTTATCCCTTTTAAAAATGTTCTAAACAATGATTTTATCTCCCTATTTGTATTGAATTGTGAAGCTAACTTTTCAACTCCAGAAAATTACATGGTGTACCTTTAAACAATGAAAAATATAATTTTAGTTAAGGTAGTATTACACCAGTAATACTACCTTAACTTCTTCACTAAAAGTTACCAGAGTTACCTGGAATCAAAACTAATGCATATACAATCAAATTAAACGAAGAAGCTTATTGGTCATCGGTCATTCAGAACAAACTCTTAAGCAGCCATGTTTCAGTGAAGAAAAGTAACACTTATTATAGGCCTAAAAGCTACAACAAAACTCTATATTGCTCACTTTATAGAAAGGGTAGTAAAAATATTTGCGCATTGTTTTATGACTATATCGTAAATCATATTCTAGGACAACATTTTATTTCCATGACATTTGGCTGCTTTTCTAATTTTCTATGCATTTTCCATGACTGGAAAATTATCTCATTAAATCATTTTTCAGGTTTTCCAGGATGTGTGGGAACCCTGATACACAACAAATCCAAATCTGGTGTTCATCAAGGATCGTAGAGAAGACATAAAATCAGAACAAAACCCTTCGACAGAGACGTGAAACGAGAATAAAAATCCGAGGGGAATTATGTATGCCCTGATGAAGGCTGACTGGCTGAAATGCGCTGGTCCGCTGCTCTGTAATAGAACTTTTATCAGCAAAGTGCCTCAGATTTTTACCCTGGTTTCACGTCTATATCGAAGGGTTTTTGTTCTGATTTTATGTCTTCTTTTTTATCTTGTTTTATAGCTTGGTAGCAGAAGCAACCTGCGATGTGTATGAGCAGCAAAACCTACCCTCCCGTCCACTTCTCCCTTCCACCAGCCGTTGGACATTTTAGTGAATATTTTGATACTGTCTCCTTGGAGCAGAGACAGCTCCCGTGTGTCTCTGGAGCTGAAGTCGTATCGAGCCACAGCGACGCCCACCACACGAGGGCAAAACACTGAAACACACCAGACAAACATTTTTAAGAAGAAGTGAGGAAAGTGAAGCCAAAACCTCACAGGTCTGTAGTTATAGTTATACTTATATATTCTTTTGTTTTGTGAGCATTTTTCGAAATGTTTTATATTCAGGGTGAAAAAATATCCGTGGAGGTAAATTTGAAACAATCCTATGCAACTACAGTATGAAAATCAATATGGCCTCCACTAAACTTTGAGACAAAAGACTTTTCATCATCAGACTTAAAATTGCACAGTTTGGAAATTTTAAAACTTAAACCTGTTTGTATTGATAATATTACGTGCACTGTGAAACTTCTGATTATAAAGCACTTCAACGCAGCATTTAAGAATAACAATAAGTAACGTGTAGAATAAAATGTCATTGTGCTTTTTTGGAGGATAGTTATGTTGCCTTTTCAACTGTGACTCATAATAAACTCAAAACTAGAGCTGGGCAGCGATGGACATTTTTTATCGCAATTAATTGCATGCTTGAGCTGCAAATAATCGCGATTAATCGCATTTTACACACAAAGTTCAATACATACCTATTTAAACCTATTTCTTATAGTGCATTTTAAGTTATTCACTTCGTAGAATGCACATTTTGTGGTATTTTGGCTTAGAAGATAAATGTAGCACCAAATTATGTATTTAAAAAATGTCTAATTTGTAATTCAATGAATAAACTCAGCATTACATAATACTTTAGGTCTTTTTTTATCAGCTTGGATATTTTAGGATCAGAATGTTGTAATCTTTTAGGCTGAACATATATTTGTTAAACCAAGCTCATGCTGTTTTTTTTTCTCACTGTTGAAAGAGTCTAGTTTAGTCCTGGTCCAGTTCTGGGATAGTCCTTGTTAAACTAGCTCAGCGCCCACTAAATAGACAGTGGGAAGGAAAACAAGCCCGTTTTTCAAGTCTTTAGCGGGACGTGTCTCCATGATTCCTGGGTCTCTGTCCCGCTGTCCATACAGCAGAGCTCACTCCCCTGTATTCGCTAGCAGCAATGCAACAGATTATCTATTTGTGGACTGTTCATGAGTTAGGATTACGATTAGGATTAGGGCTAGGGGTAGATCAGGAAATTGGGTAAATTTACAGTTTTGTGAAAAGTCAAGAGTTGCCAAATATGGGCGTTTGGTATGTATGGAGAGAGGGGTGCGGGCCTCTGTCTGTTTTAGGCTTGATTGCTTGTTTCTCTCTGAAATCTGGCAACACTGATCTGCCTTTGTCCTGCTCTTAGTAAGTGACAACTGGATTTGGAAGTAGGAACTCTCTGAAAAAGCAGATGATTTGATTTATACCACAAAGGCAATAGGAAAATTGACAGTCTACATGAATCATGATAAAATCGATATTTTTATCTGGCATATGGAGCTTTTGGCATACCGCCCAGCTTTACTTGTAAGTATTAAAAACAAAGACACTATTTTTATTCTTTGTTAGACTACATAATGAAAGTTTAATTCTTAAGTCACAGAAAAAATACTTCATTTCTTTAGACACTCAGTTCTAGCCTGTCTTTTCCTGGAGCCCTGCAGATCTAAAACACAATGTTACAAACACACAAAAGCAGTGGGTGGGTGTACCTGACCAAAATGGCGACGACGCTGGAGGAACGAAGCTGCAGAAGCCTGGAGGAGCTGCAGACAGAGCCGAGCCGCGCGGATGGGGCCGGAGCACATCCCAGCGCACATCGGAAAAGTAAACACAAGTTTGACACGGGAGAAGAGGGAAGAGAGACAGAAAAGTTTTCAAAGTCAAAAGACGAAGCACAAAAAGCAAGGACAGGTGAGGGAGGAGGGCAACAAACGCACACGGAGCTGGCACACGATTTGTCATTTCCCCGAGCGCTGTGGCGGGATTTTGGAGGATCCTGGGTTTTATTTTTAAACTTAGTACAAAGAATAGAGTTGCAGGCAGCAGTCATTAACATATAGGTGCAGGCATTGAAGGTTATTTCTGCACAGGCATGTATATGGATAGGCACTCGGCGCACACAGGTTAAGAAATAAAATATGTTCTTTTTTTCTACATAGACGCATCGTGTAAGTTTGAGGTGGACTACCTGCCACATGCTTGTCTACATGTCTGGAATGTTACACAATTTGAAGTATTTTTGGCTTGGCAACTTGGTTTATAGATCTATTGACAGTGAGGATGATTTACCACAAGAAAAAGTTAGCTTGCCCCTGACATACTAATGAAAGCACACAGTGTAGAAAAGCTCAAAGTCAGAATGAATGATTATTTGTAGATTAAAGGAAAAATATCATGAACACAATTCATTGTACTTTTTATAGGCATACATGCAGCAAAACGTTGTGGGTTTGAATTTCCCAGATCAACCAAAAACATTACATGTGTGAAAAATCCTCCTGCTATGGTAGTCTTGACCAGGCTTAGGAAAAAAAATAAATCAGGATCTTGAGCCCTGCACTTCTGCGACCACTGGTCCTGGGAGGTCGCTGCGTCAGTATTGAAGAATGGTTAAAATGTAGAGGACACATGTTCCAATAGGAGCAATAAAAGCTAATCTAATCTAATGACATGAAAACGGAGATTGAAGAAGAAAGGTCAGGTTGGATTTTAGATTAGTGTTAATTTAGTTTATCACTTTAAAGAGACTATACACAATTATATATTTTTTTTTTTACATAAAAAAAAAATACATAAATCAAATTCCCTCTAGCTCAGATATCTTGCTAATGTCAATCTAGGTAATTTAGGAGAAAATGAGTCCGCAATGTCCTTGTCATTCTCCAGTCGAGTCAGTCAATCTGAGTCAAATCTGTGCAAGCGCACAAACAGTTGTGTTTGACTACAGCAACACCTGCAACATAGAAAATTATACATTTATCAAAAACTTTTAAAATGTGCTTAATTTAAGTTAAATGTGAGCTTAATGTTTGTGAAAACACAATATTTACTATTTATAGTATGAGATTGGTTAGAGTTAATTAAAAATACAAAATCAGTAATAACCAATACAAAATAGGAAATAAGCATTTGGTCTTTTGTTTTCTGAGCAGTGTTATTTAATGAATGAGGCTATATATATAACTGGAACTAGGGATGCACGTTTTCACTTTTTTCTTTAACCGTTAGCGATCTTTTTTTCACTCTGACAACGCAGAGCTGTTCAGGGGCAGTTAGCGAACAGTTGGTTTGATGGCAGATTGTCCAGTAAAGAAAGCTCAAATGTCCCAGCTATAGGCAGGCCCTAAACGTACCATCTACGCGTGGATCAGCTCAGCGGGAAATCATATCAAAAGTATTTGTGCGTAACGCAGGTTTGTGTGTGCGTAACCACTGATCTGTGAGTGACAAACAAGTGTTGCTTATGATAATTTTATGTTTTTTGTTTACAAGCGAGCTAAAACTTACACATTGGACTGTGTAAAGTTACAGACAAATCCAAATACACTTGGTTGTTTTGCACAAACTTTTGACTTAATTTTCACCCCCTACTCTTCCATTAATATAATAAAATTGTAATGTGTTTTAGTAAATCCTCAATTTAAAATATGTCAACACTGATATTGTGGTGCTAGACTCTCACCCAGCGGAGTAAAGGGGAGTGATTTAATCTGAACAATATAGTTTGTGTTAGCCATTCTTCAGTATGATTACATTGTGAAATAAAACACACTTGTTCCAGTGTTTGAGTGCCATTTCTCCTCCACCATTAACACCACAAGAAGGTCCTTAGGTACAATAACTAACTAATAATGAATAGAGTTGTTTTTATTAGTTCTACTAAATATTTCAACAAACAAACATTACAAGGTCATGCATTTACAAAAAGCACATCTTCAAACAGTGCACGCAGAAGATTTCCGGTCAGTTTATTCCCTTATTTCTGAATCAATAACGCTGTATTTCCCCGAGCAGCAGAAGTGAGAGGTTAAACAGCAGACTTGGTGATTTCGACCTGTTATTTGCAGCCCAGACGTCCATATGAAATCCCATCTGAGGACCGGGACCCTGCAGCGAACACAGCGCCTCCTGTCAACACCACAATATGGCCGCTCCACCCCCCCGCTGGGATAAAGAGATCTGGACCAACACATGTCAGCCCTCACCAATATGGCCGCCGTGTGATAAACAACTACACGCAACAGAATGGAGCCAGTGTGCTTTTAAACTGTTTTTAAAGATGCACTGTGTAGAATTTTTGGTGGAAAGACTGCAGTCACATTTTCTCCATGGTGATGATTTTGCTTTGCCAAGAGAATGTCACACAGTATGGCTTTAAATTTAGACATCTCCATGGAAACGAGCAATTTGGCTTGGCACTGAAAAGTCAGATCTGTGGAGAACATGTTTTTAATGTAATTTGAGCAATAAAAACACAGTTAAATAAACTCTAGATACGTGTTAAAACATTCCAGGCAAAGTAACAACATCACCATGGAGACAGGCCATTGTACACTTGAAAAGTTACACAGTGCACTTTTAAGTGTGCAAGTGTAAAAGAAAAAAAAAAACTTTCAATGGCTTTGAATATGTCACAGCAAAGTGACATATTTATTTATTTTTTTTTTAAATAAATATTTTTTTTCCATATATTTAGTAATAAACTAAGACATACTGTATGCAGATAAGGCAATTTCCATTTTGTTCATTGTAAAACACAAAATTGATGTAAAACTACTTTAAATCATGATTTTCTGTTCAAAACGGCAAAACTAACAAGCCCTGCCTATTTGTTGTAAAATTTAAGCAGCAGATTTCAACCTTTGGTTTGAAAATGGTCATATGACAATCCATATTTGTTTTACTCTGAATATTAAAAGTGGAAGATCACAGTGGTTATGATATGTGCTATGTTTTAGTCTATAGAAGCAGATCAATGGCACAATGTTATTTATAAAGCTGCAGAAACAAATGTTTTACACAAATGTAGGTCGTATGCTCCTCACTCACCACAGAGCTGATAGCTGCAGGACAACTAATGATCAGAAACAGGTGGAAATTAATCCACAATATCCTGTCTGTCATCTTGTTTGTTCACCAAACTGCACTTAAAACACATTGAGGTGAATAATTCTGAGGCGCAAAATCCAACAGGCAAGTGAGCAAAACATTTTAAAATATATAATTTCTGTTTGTTTACATTTTAAGAAGGCAAAAATCGTAGTATCCTTAAGTATTTACAACATTTTGTCTGGTTGAGCTGCTGGTTTTGTCCGTGATTAAGGTACTGTTTTTTTCCTTTTTTTAATTTGTAATATGTGTCATCAAGTGCCTCACACAACAACAAGATCTCTGGGTGAAAATGATGTATCGTTGCCCAATGAATGACCTTATTATTGCATTATCCAAACTACACAATGCCTCAGTTTTAATACAACTCTCCGGACTTTGATGTGAGCGTGATTCAAAAGCGTTCATCAAATCCACTGCTTGTCTGACAACCATTCACGAGTCGCCCAGAGCCTGCAGCGCTGTGAAGTCCAGAACAACTCGACCTCTCGCCTGTCAATCAAACGTCACCACATCAGAACCAACGGAGCAGTGTGCAGAGCTGTGTTGTTTCAGCAACAGAGACTCAAATGTGCACAACGCTTCAAGGGAATTTAACATACAGGATGAAATGAATTATGTGTATTCAGTATTTTGAATTGTGCACGGCTGGAGTTTAGCAAGGTCCCAATTAGAGCTTCAATATGAAACACGAAATGAGAGGGAAACAAGACAAAAAAGTGACAATTTTACTGAAAACATTTAAACTGAAATTTTGCAACTGATCAAACGTTTTGGACAAAATGCTTTGAAAAGCCCAAACGTGTAATTAGTGTAATTTTGTCATAATGTTCTGTTGGCAAAGGCAGGATGCAGAGCTGGTAGACAGCTGCACAGGACTTCATACAACAAACCATTCATTCATTTTCTACTGTTAGTTTTTGTGTGGAGTTGTAGGTGACTGAAAGCTATTCCAATGACTTTGTGCCTTAGTCTGGGAACTGAGATCACCCTGAACAGTAAACACAGGAGCTAAAGTCTGGAACAATCTTCAGTTTGCGCTAAAAGAACTTACACAAACTCAGTTTAAATACGTATGATCTAAAATGTTTCCTCCTGAAAAGATGTGCTTTTATGGTATGTTCTGTTTAACCTGATGTGTTTCTGGAATAATGTAAAAATTATTTATTTTTGTGTTGTATTGAGCCTATGCATTTGTGGAGGTTGCCACTTTCAAGCTGAATTGTTGGTCTGACCCGGAATTTGAACCAATGATCATCTTAGCGAATGTAAGAGTAAACTAACCAATCTTCAGCTAATTTACTCCATGCATTCTCCTTACTGCAGCTTTCTCATATAAATCTGTATCATTTTACTGTGTACATAATTACTTGGCAAATACATTTTTGGTCTACTAAGACAGGGGTTCACTAACCTTTCAGACCAAAATCCCCCAAATAGCCGTGACCCCACAGCAAAATGACATAGACGAATTTCAAGTTGGAAAATCAAGAATTTCAAGTTGGAAAACCATTAAAACTGGATTAAAATGTATATATTTAGTATATTTCATTATATGACTAAAACTTACTCAAACATTGCTGTTTTCAGGTAAAAAACAACAGACAAAATACCAAGTCATAATTGTACAATTATATCTTCAAATCATCTTGCAACCCCCCTCGATTTTGCTTTGTTACACCCCAGGGGACTCTGACCCCCACTTTGTGAACTACTGCAGTAAGACCATATCAATTGATAAATTTGACTAAATACAACTGTATCAGTTTGAGTTGTCTTGTTCCAGGACACAAGAGCAATGGGCTCAAACCTTTAACCACTGTGCCACTTTCACATTGTCAAACTATAAAACAGAACAATCTATAAATCCAGCACGTTCCTTTTTATGCAGTGATATTTGCAGAATTTCTCAGCCTCTCCAGGTGCCTGTTTAAAATTCCAACCATTTCTCCAATATATCTTTTCTTCACCACTTTCTCTTTTGTTTTTGACATCTGTCTCTCCGGCGCGGCTGTTTACCACCAGACAGAACAAGGCAGTGCCCACACCGACTGCTACGAGGGCGGAGGACTTAAGGCAATAATAATCCATCCAGAATGCACTGCGGCGACGACATGCGGGTCTGTCAGGAGCTGAAACGCGGCGCGCTTTGATGATGCGTGATGCGCCGGGAAACAAAACAGGCCTGCTCGCTGTGGGGACGAGGAAGGAGAAGGGTTTTATTTTACCACGAACAGACACAAAAGGGCTAGCTTTAGCTTTGTAGTGCGTTTCTCTACTGCTGAGGTTGTTTACACACTTTACAATTTAGCGCAACATGTTTTTCTTCCAGCTGGTATTCCCTTATTTCTATCAGGCTTTGAATAAATAAAAAAGCATGAAAGACTAGATATTACATTAAGAAAATACTTGTTTTATTAATGTCAGTCTTCATTTTAATTTCAGAAGATCTAATGTTCTGGTTGTTCATGTAAATTTATCAAAATTAAGTTGTCGTTTTTATTCTCAAAAGGGATAATTTACTTTACCTTACAGATAATCAAAAGGACATAACATAAAATAAAAGAGATTGTAGCTGATTTGCTAACATTCAGCTATTCTCTTAAACAAGTAAAAAGGTTATTCAAATCCAGGGATGGTCGAGGGTCAGAGCAAAATCTTTGGTGTCATTATTGCAAGTACTTTTCTGTAAACCCTACTATTTTGTCATTTATTGTATTAATATTTCTTAAGAACACAAATGTAGATACAGGCTAACTAGCAAAGCCAATCAAAAAAATAAATACAAGGCGTTATTCTAAAAAAGTACAGTTCTATCAAAAGGTTTGCTCAGGCCTGCTCTAAAAGGAGGTCTTTGGGTAAAATTAGAACGCTGTGTGCTGTCTGCATTTAATTACAAAATTACAAAAGTGTGCTGCCAGCAAACTGTAAGAAAGTTATAAATGATTTGTAAGAAAGTTGACAGTAAATAGGTTTTGATGCGACTTGAGTATTCTTTTCAAATTTTCTATCGTGTAACGCATCTAGGTTAATCGTGGGTTTGATTCCCCGGTGGGACTATATCAGCATCTCACAATCTCTCTGGGTGGAGTTTACATGTTCCTCCTGCATCAATGTGGGTTTTCTTTGATCACTCCAGTTTTCTCCTACCTCCAAAAACATGCATGTTTGGGTTAAATGGGCATCACTGTAAATTTCCACTGTGAATGAATGAGAGAGTGAATGGTTGTCTGTCTAACCCTGTGACGAGTTGGCCACTCTCCAGGGTGTTCCCCGCCTAAGGCCCAAAGTCACTGGAATAGGCTCCAGTCACCTGTGACCTCAAATGGAAACAAGCGGTAGAAAAGTAATTGAAATGTCTGTCCATGGGAGTGGATCTAAGTAAGTAAGTAACTGTGGAGGTTTCTTAGTTTTTTTTGTTTTTTACGTAGTTTCTCGTTGGCGACAAAGCGAGTCTAAGAACAGGAGACGCTTAAGTAGGGACAATTATTCATCTGCCTGTTTGTTGTTGGACAATCTGCCTCTGAATAATGACTGTTGTCAACTAATATTGACCAACAGAAGCAAAACTGTCAGAAAATCATTCTTTGATTTTCTGACTATTTTTCTTTTGCTAAATCAACAATCATGTGAAGTCCTCCGAGAAAACTACTGTTTTGATTTTGGGGCAATACAAACTAAAATGAATTGCAATTGTTTATGGGTGAAATCACAGAACGTTTGCAATTTGCTAACACCGTCCAATGAAATATGATATTGATTTTGATTATTCTTGCAGCTCTAGTAAAATGGAACAGCATGAATGGAGTATGGATATTGACTTTTTAAATTTTACTTTCGTCTACATATTTTGCGTACATACCTAATGGATTCTGAACCCTCGATTTGTCCACCACAATGTTTTTAAAGCTTTTTTTCACAGCTGTTAGGAGGGAGACATGTTGGGACGCTAATAACATTTAGCCTCAATGCTAACACACAACAACAACAACAACAACAACAACACAGAACAACACAACAACAACAACCAACACAACAGACAATTTGTGGTTGGAACACCAGAATTGCCACACTGGAAATAGATACAGTTACCGAACGATATTTGCTTGCTGGGAGAGACTTGTCTGCGACGAGGATTACAGGTTCCTTTAAGAGTTATACGTGTATTATATTTTCTTATTTTGTTCATTTTACTATAAGACTCCTTCGCATGCCTTAAGTTGTGGGAATGAGAGCATGCCTAGTTGCTTGTCTTCACACATTTCCCCGACGCCTCCTCCTCCAGCTGGGTGTCTTGGTCCTTTTGTTGTTATCAGATTTTGAACTTAAGTTTTTGTGACCGCAGTGGTGACCAGACGCCCCCCGGTCGGACAATACTAGGGGTATGCGCCTCTTATGGGACTCTATGGGAGGCTGTCACGATGCTTTCTGCGCTCTGAGCCGAGTGAAATGTCATGTCCTGTCAGGAAGATTGTGAATCCATCTTGGAGCGGGACGGCGTGGGGTGCCAGGCGTTTTGGAGAGGCGGGTTCCTGGTGCTCGCCCGGGGCACAAGCAGCTGACGAGACACTGCCAATATTAAAGAGATTTCCCTTCACTCTGCCTCCACCTGCTTTCCTCATGAACCGGAGGCGCTTAAAGTTGCATTATGTAATTTTCCTGGTGGGAGGCATGTCTCCACGGTGATAGTATTGTTTAGTAGAGCTGCACGACTTTAGAAAAAGATTTACTGTATTTTTATGACTATAATATGTACATTTTATTCTTAGTCTGGCTAGGGGGTAGGGCTGGAAGGTATTGGCAAAAATGAATATCTCAATAATTTTTTTTGCGTATCTTGATAACGACATTCTGTCAGTTCAACGTAAATGTGTTAAAAGCTGTGTTCAAATTAGTTACACTGGAAAAACGACAGCCTTGAATATTCTAATGAATTAAAAATTGATTGAATGACGTCGTGTTTATCCTGATTTGACCATGTTTGACTGTCGAAAAAAATAGATATTTTATAGTTGTTCTGTTGGCAATCAGGTTCAACCCAATAAAAATCCACTCAAAACATGTAAAATACTAATTCTAGGCACACATTCTCTCGTTTTATCATTTAAGATGGTCATTTTTTTCTGTTCTGTTTAATTATCAAACAACAAATTAATCACAAAAGTGCAGCAATCTCCCATTATAAACTAATTTTTCTCTTTTATGAAGCTCTTTGAATTACTTAATGTACAAATTAGGATCCAGTATTTATTTAAACTTGCCTTGTCTTTAACAAAGTACAGCATCACTTATTTATTCTTTTTTTTTTTACTGTAAATGAGGTCTTTATAGCAGGTGTTTACTGCACGATATACTCGATAATCACTTTTTGGATATCTTCAAAACAACATTCACGATATTATTTAAAATTCGATATATATATCTCTACAAGAGAGACGGCTAATAATACTAGCTGTGACTTATAACAGTAGTTATACAGTATGTTATATGTTGTGACAGTTGTGAGAGGGGGATTCATCTTTTGCACAAACAATAAATTTGGCTGTAAGGACAACTGAGAAAAAAAACATACAAACACAATTGCCCCCTCTCAAAAGTTATGTGAATAGCTCTTGATGGGCTACATATTACGTTAACATGCGACTTATTCAGTTTGTCGTTTATATAGCTGAATGACCATCAATTTGCTATGTTAGATGAAATGTCTGTTCTAGGTGTCGAATTTTGTAAAATAAATTTTCCCCTAAAAATGTGACATTTTGTCTTCTTCGTTATGCATTTGTGTGACCTATACTCCGACGCGACTTATAGTCCGGAAAAAAACTGTAATTGTGATTTTTCTGACCAGTAATGCAATTAGATGTGCAAAAAGAATTGACCAACTAGAAAAAAATCACATCTGTTTTGGAAGTCACTTGCACAGATGCAAACTTAATTTATAATTTGAAGTTTTTTTTATGTAAATTTGTACACTTCAAAAATTGCAGCCTTTACAATTTGCTGCTAACTGCGTCTGTAAAAATGTCAATATCGATTAGATTTTGACTCTGCTGAGAGTGAAACATGATGCAGTATTAAAACAACCTGATCTGTTTTTGCATCTGAATTTTTTCAATGAATGGAATCAACTCAATCATCACGGGGGATGCACACACTACTTGTGAGCAGAAAGAGCTGCGGCTGCCTGAAACAAGATGTAGCAGCAACACTCACCAGCACCTCAAGCATTCATCACTGTGCGAAAACAAAAGTTATGCTGCTAAATCAACATCTGTGAATGAAATTTGTCTTTACGACTCATACACGTTACATTCAGGTGAGTGAAAAACGCAAAGAAACTCACTGTCTCAAGCTTCTGGAGCCAGACGTCTGTCATACCGGTTCAGACCTGATCGAAACAGCTACTTTTTGTTGTTTTTATCAAAGAAGTTTCCTCGGCCAACTAGACTGACGGAGTATATTTCTGCAGGTGACATGCACAGCAGAGGAAAAAGGATCGTCGACTGATAATGCCTCTATAAAACGAGATATTTTTCTATTTAAAAACTAAATTAAGGTTCTTCAGAAATCACACAATTTGCGATCATTAATATTAATATTTTGCTTTGACTGCAGCCTTACTTACTATCTATTCATTTGCATCTACAATCTCTGATACACTTTTCAATGCATCTGATCTGCTCTTCTTCTAATTCACATAATCAAATTCATCTCTCTTTTTCTCAAAGTTAACCATCGTGTGCTGCATCCCCAGAGCCTCAGACTGCACAGATTGGCTTTAGCTTGTTGAACTTTACCACCGAGCACTCACACAGGAGCATAGACACCTGTTAATGCCACAGGGTTCAACAATATAGCTGTTTTTCATTAGCATAAATAGCTCTTCACACCAAAGTCCTTCAGCGACACAACGCAGCCTGTCTTCTGTTCAGTGCGTCAATAACTCTCTGACTTTATTAACACGCGGCAGAGCAAAACAACCGGTTGAATGTTCACTGCATAATGTTCTCAGTGGGATGTGTGCAGCAAAAATAGAAACATTATTTCATCTGTAATCGTAAATGTCTATAAAACCTAAAAGAGCAACGCAATTATAGTGGATTCTTGCTTATAAAATGTGATAAACAGAATTTTGAATTGTCTAGCAACTGACAAAAATTCTTGATAAAAAATGATGAAGACACTCTTAACCATGAAACAATACAAGTAAAAAGTAATATAATAAACAAGGAAGTACTAAAATAAAATAAAACATGCCACTTGTTACAATTACATTTTAGAATGAAGAGGCAGGTCAGTTCTGCTGTTTTGAACATTGGAGGCAGCAGTCTAAGCAGGGAAGCCCAGACTTCCCTTTCAACACCAACTTCCCAGGCCAGTCAAGAGACATAGTCCCTCCAGCGTGTCCTAGGTCCTCCCGGTGGGACATGCCCAGAACACTACACCAGGGAGGCACCCAGAAGGCATTTGGAACCTATCGACCTGGAAGAGCAGCACCTCTGGGCACTTAGGTTCTCCCATCAATCAATAACTTGCAGGTTAGAGGAACACTTGGTGGTAGTTGGAAGTTCTTTAGGCGACTCACTTCTGCTGAGCTGCTGCTGTCACTGATTGGGAAAGAGGGTTGCTTTGTAAAGCACTTTGTGATTCCTATCTGTGAAAAGTGCTTTATAAATAAAGATCCACATCTTCTTTTCCTCCCATATAATATATGATCTTGTCCTTTCAGTCATTACCCAAAGCTCATGAATGTTGGAAATTAGATTAAAAAAAAAAAAAAAAAAAAAAGTATGCTGCTTTATTCAATCACATCAAATAAATAGAGGTCATGCACCTGGATGGTGTTAATTGCCCTGATGAAGACCTGGTGTTGAAATACGTTAATAAAGAAACATAAAAGGCAGAGTGCCTCGGACCCCTTTTTTTTCTTTCTGAAAGTTTTTGCCCTCGAGGATCCTGATGAGCACCTGTTCGGATTTCCTTACTAGACTGTGATCTGGGTGAGCACTCCCAGTATCTCTATATTAAATAAAGAACCTTGTGACTCAGTTCTTTCTTCGGCACAATGGTCCAATATAGTGACCTCATCACTGCTGATGTTGCACTTACAGTATATGCCTGTCAATCAAGGGCAAGCCACCTTTTTCTGTGGAGAACTATGGCCTCGAATTTGAAGGAGATGATTTTCATCCCAGCCCCTTCACACTTGGCTGCAAACCAAGTGCAAAGCAAATATTAAGATGATCAGTTTTGTGATCATGTATACTGAGAGTTCTTATATCACCAATAGTCCACTTACAACAGGAGCATAGTCATGTTTGTGCAGATATTTAAACTAAGCTTTATGCATGTTCTTGATGCATAAAGGTTGGTCAAAGCAAGCAGGTTGGTCAAAGCAAGCAGAGTCTGTGCTTGAGAATTGTGCTAAAAATATTAATAAATTGAACATATCAATCTCTGACCTTGAACAAATAAATCCATCATTGTCACTCATCATGTAAAATTACGACTTTTAAACTCCTCCGTCCTGTATTTCCATAGCCGTAAACGTTAACCTGTTAATCTGGCGGAGCTCTGCAGTGACTGTGTGAAGTGCACTCACCACTGGCAGCCTTGGTAATGGCCTTGGGCATGTTTCCATTGGACAGCTCCCTATAGGGCACGAGCAGAGCGGTGTCCAGACTGCTGAAGCCCTCCTTTAGAGAGTGCTGCTTGTAATACTCCACCAGCTCCTGTAGAAAAGAAACACAGCACAATGGAAGAAACACAGCGGATTTGCATTAGAATAGATGTGTTCACAAAGAGCAGCAGGTACAATATGCAAGGACAAGTGTTAGAGGATTATAAACCGCCACTTTTTTTTCACAAACTTTGAACGATGCGGTCTACACAATGATGTGGCAAGATTCTTGTAGACTTACTATAAACAAGTAAGATGCATATGCACTTTTTTTTTTTTTTTCAAATCTAGTTGGTATATTGTACTTTTAATACCTGTTGATCTCACTTTAGTCAAATGCAAATACTGAAATGACTAATCTAAATTCTGTCTATATGGGATCTTGTAATGAGCCTTGTCCAATGTGAATGCTCAAGAAATATTTCTAGTTTAAATAACTTAGACAAGCAGTAGATTTATATTTTTAAGCCAAAAGGCAAGAATCTATATAGCAAATATATATATATATTTTTGGTGGTGTAGTTAAAAATGAAAACTTACTACCTCTCAGATTAGTCAAATAAATTGACTTAATTGTATTTAAAGGACACTTCCTTGCTTTCTGCAGCATTAACAAATAGGCAAGATCGGTTTGATAATTTCCCTCATGTGATTTTCTTTGCAGTCACTGGTTGGATCGCTAACTAAATTCCTGAATCTGTCTAGTATGCTTTAACATACTTATTATTCTTAAGTTTTGTTCCAAGAGATGCCAAAATAACTTGGGAGCATGTTTGTAAGAAATATTTTAATACTAACTATGGCAAATTATGTTAAGTCCACCTTAAGGTTTACAAGGCTGTTTAGAGTTGTTTTTTACCAGCACAGTCTTGAAGAGTCGAGCCTCAGCGATGTAAAAGCAGTTTTCTTTGGTCAGGATCTTGATGTGCTTGACTTTATCAGTGAACCTAAGCAAGAGAAATCAGACACAAGGAATTGGTTTGAGCATAGCTGAACTTAACTGTGAAAGTATTAATTCTGTAACAAAACTATGAGTTTCTCAACATGTACACTCATCATTATACTCTTGCAGCTGAGGCTTGAATGCACAGAAAACCCTGCTTTCACCACCTCCTGTCTCTGCCCACTTGTTTATTTACTATGCCAAATATGTCATGTTGCCCTTTTCTAACAATACATTTAAATATGTTAAAATGCTGGTTATAGGTAACTTTTACAGTGAAGAGGCAAGACCTATAACTAAGAAAATAATGCACCCATTCAAATTTCAAAGCCATTTTGGGTACATTGTGTATTTCAATGAACAAAATATATATTACTGATTTTGAAAAAAAAAAGAGCAAAAAATAAAATAAATAAATAAATAAAATAAACAAATAAATGAAAAATCGTTTCCATTAGTCATGATGCAGATTGCAGCATTGTTTATCATGCTTTCAAATCAAACCAATTCAATTCCATTTATTTTAGATGTATATGTTTGAAAACCCAACAATGAAACAGTCATTGGTCAATACCAAAGAGTGACATTTAAAAATCTGAAATTATCGGTGAAATTACTAAAATCTTCTATTTAACACTGCATTGCAGAAGTGTGGACTTGCGAGTTTGTGACTTGGACTCAAGTCACAAAGGGGTGGGGGGTGTGGGGGGCAGTGACTTGGACTTGAAGGTCAGCGATTAGGAATTGACTCGAACTTGAAACCAAAGACTTGAAACTTACAAAACAGTGCCTTGGCCCCACTTCTGCTGCTCTGCACAATTCGAAAACAACATAGGCAAACATCTTCAAAAACATGTAAACACCAACTCCACCACACTGAGCAGCTCTTCTTTTAAAACCCGCCTCTTTCTCTCTCTTCTCTGTGATACTACTCCTTCAGATTCATCTTCATTTGCGGCCGACAGCAGCAGATGATGTATGTCTGATCCTCTCTAATCTACTTCCTGTCATGTGAGTCGAACACAGCGCGATAATACAACCTGCTCCTCTGAATACACAAACGGCCGGAGGAAGATTGCACGCCTCCTGTACCGGCAACTTGGACTGCACAGATGCACGCTAAATCTAAAACGGATGAGGAGGGTCTGGACGTGCTGCAAATCCACTGATACATTTATGAATATATGGTTAGGGATGAATTATTGATGGAGCTTGAGCTGCGCACTGCATAACACACGCAGACACCATGGGCCTTGTTTTCAGTCAAAGAGGACACAGTTTTAATGCAGCAATAGGATCCCAAGGCCGAACATAGAAACATACTTTAAAGAACGCAACAACAGAATGGTGGTTGCAATATCAGATGAGTAGATTTAAATAAAAGTATAAGGGCAGGCCTATATCTTATTGTTTATGATACAGATGACTCATAGTTGACTAGACTTTTTGTCCTAAACATGACCTAAAACAGATTTGAAGTTGTGTAAATTGTATGTAAGTTAACCATGAGGATCTAGCCACCTATAAAAGAAAGGTCACGCTTACAACCACACTGCAAAAATAGATCAAGACAAGATAAAGTTGCTTGTTGCTTTGAATCACATTTCAAGCATTTTGACTAATTTAACCTTGATTTATAATAGAGACATAGATTATTTTCCAGGTTTCAAATTGTTTCGAACTGATTTCAAGTTTATTTCGAACTAAATTATTCACCAGTGGATTAAGAAAACAGTTCTTACTCCATTGGCAAATGTTTTGTTTTTTGTTTTAAGCCAAAGTCTTGTATAACCAGTTAAAAATGTGTGAAAAAACTGTGAAATATTTTACATTCCACAAGCAATTAAATCTTATCCAGTTAAAATAGTCATTCCAAGTCATTTTAAGCAAGTCTAGATAGATAGTTTTTGCAGTGCAGATTCATTATTACAATAAAAGGGCACACGAACCACAGTAAAAAAAAAAAAAAAAAATTGCTTCTGTAATTTTATAGTGCCTGCGAAAGTTGCAATAAAAACACAGTCACCACAATGTATCGGTTTCCAAAAAGTATAAGTGTGTTTAAATATGCATTCTTTTATACCCAAATAAGTATGCATTCTTTTAAACTACCGGTAAGTGTTGTGCGATATCAAAAGGGCTAGGTTCTGTCTGGAGCGCTCACATAACCTAAAGTGTACTTGAAAATACAAAATGGTTAGCTCTGTGATTCAAAAGAGCGATATTTGTGTCTTGATGGTTCAGATAAAGCTGCTATTTTAATCCATACAGAAACGCATTTTTTAGTTTTACAGTGTGAAAGTCTGACACACTGACATTGTTTCTCACATTACATCAATACCACTTAAGAATGTCTGCTTTGTGATTTGTAAAACTAAGCAGGGTTGGGTCTGGTTTGTACTTGCTTGAGCATTACAATACAAATATGTGCTTTGTAGAAAATTAATGCAAAGATCCAAAAAACAAGGACTATGAAAGCATAATTGTCAGCATACTACTTTAGTGAGCTGATTTCTTGTGCCTCTGTGAGAAAGTATAGAAGCATACAGTATATCCACATGTTGGGATCATTGGAACAGGCCTGGAGCGGACAGAAGGGACAACCTCACAGATGGGCTCAGAGACAGGCCGTGGGGTCCCATGAGTCCACAGGGTCTCAGGAGTCCAGAGGCGATTGGGGGGCAGTCATGGAGGAGCAGACTGGTGTAGCTCATATAGAGGAGAACGGTCCGAGTATAAGAATAAGGGAAACAAATAATGTAACCTTGTGAATCTATCATATCAACTTTTGTTTTTGAACAATGAAAGGATTTGAAGCATATTAAAAACTTTACAAGCAGGAGAATACGGCACCAAAGAGGCATGTTAGTGTCTAAACGCTAATGTTAAACTGTAAAGGTTTAAGTGTATTTATAGCAAACTAAATAACATTTTCTCAGTAAAACATTGTGGACATGGAAATATGACATATGCAGAGGTAATTCCACAACTGCTACCTATCAACCTTACTGTAAACATGGGCCAAAATCTATATAAATGACACAGAAGTTACAATTACCTGGATTTATTTTAGACTGACTTATGACCTTTTTGCGTTTCATAATATTTACCTGGGGACCTCATGTAAATTTTAATAACTACATACGTTGTCTGAGTTTCTACTCTGTGCGAATTGCCCATGTCTGTAAAAAATCTATAGGTTTCCCCCGAATTTTACCTCCTGTATTTCTTTATAATGAATTAATGGTGACTCTGCTGCTTATTTTACCTTCAGATTTGAACAAAATGATAATTACTATTTTTACGGATCAGTCTCAAATGAAACTGATCTTTTTATACGATTAAAAAGCTGAAGATGAATCAAACTACGATTAAAAATTCTGTGAAATACAACAACCCTGTTGTCGTAGCAACAAAAGGTTGAGAAAAGGGTGTAGGAAAAGTTTGGACAGAACGCTGCAAAGTTTGAATGAATGGACTTTATCATCGTAAATGGATTAAAAGAAAGAGTCTCCAACTGTTTCATAAGAAATTTGATTGTGCGGATGTGATTCTGAACGACAGACTCGACAACGTGACGAGGAGCCAAATTTACACGGCCACAGCTCAGGTAAACACAAGAAACACTCATTCATGAATGAAGTAAAGGATTGTGCCATAAATCATCTGTTGCCATTTCCGAAAAGACTGTAAAAACAAGAAAATTACAGACATCGATTATATGATCTAAATCTGAATTTATAACCCAATAATAATGCACTCTTGACATGCAGTTGGCTTTTAGAATAAAGATGTTTGTTTTCGATCGCCATGAACTTGTTTGAAAATACAAAGCAATACTTCTGCATAAACGTTAATAATGACAGAACTTTTCTCTACCTTCAAGGCACTCAAAGACTTTACCTCCAAATGCATTCTGTCTCACACAACAGTCTGCATTTCTTCTATTAAAGGCAAATACCAGCTACAAAGTGCTGATAAACAAAATAACTCTGGCTGTTTGTACTTTAGAGGAGACAAAGCAGCTGTTGTGACTCACTTGATGCTGATGGCGTACTCTGTGCACTCTTTGCTTCTGTTTCGGATCAGGAAGGTGCCGTGGTCTCTGTCCTGCAGCTCCTCTTCAGCCTGGGGCCTGTCCATGGGCCCTGCAAACCTGAACCAGCGTCACAACAAGCAACATAAATATCAACACGTCAGACCAACACAACTGTACATAACAGGTCACTGAATAATAGGCTCTGTGCATGTCTAACTTATGTACATCAGAGTATTTCCTTGTTTTTTTTTGTTGTTTTGTTTTTTGGTTATTCCAGGTTTTGGCCTTCATCTCTCACTATGCAAGTTTCATTCTCATGTGGAAAACAAACAAAATTGTCTGCTCCTAAAAATGTTTTATAATTTTATCTATTTCACTTCTTTCATAGAATTCTAGGGGCTGTTTTCTCAAAATACATTTTCCTTCACGGAGTCGACAAGATCACCCTGTAAAGAAGCTCCTGAACACACCAAAGTTTACAGTCTTGAAATGAGCAAGATTTTGAAGGTTTTTACAGAAGAATTTGCTAATAATTAATTTTAAGAGTGAATAATTACTATTTTAAATCTAAAAAAAAATATTGGAATTTGTAAAAACCTTTGTATCCAAATCTTAACAAAATCAAAATATAAAATTAAACGGCTGAATGAAATATGAAAATATAATTTTGTATGACATTTATGTGAGTAAACTAAAGCAAAATAATTACAGTGATAGCTGGATATCATTTTTTCATATTCACTAGCAGTGTCTGTCTCGCCACAATTTAACAGTAATTCATGTCATACGTTGCATCAGAAGGTGGTTAGTAGCATAACTTGTGGGAGATTTACTGGTTTTGGAAGAAAATATCCAAATTATAAATCCACAAACGTCAAACCGTGTCATTATTTGTTGAGAATTGGCTCCATAAAACTGTCACATTGATCTAATAGTCTAAAGCTGCGACAACAATCAAGTTTTTGGAATTGAACAATGTAACCACTGTCTGAGGCTATTGTGATCCAATAATTTTATGTTTGTCCGTTTGCAATACCAAAAGAATACTTTGTGTTTCATAGATGAGTACGGTAAATATTTTCAACACTTACCATGGTTGGCCTGAATATTCAACTCGTTTAGGAACCTGAGAAAAGACGTAAGTGTGATTTAAGTAAATACAAGTACAACTGCCAAAGAAAGTGCAAGAGAACAAGAACACATTCTTGTGAAGTGATATTTACATATTTTGGAGTTACAAACTCATGAGAAGTCATCTGTCCAGACGACCACTGTTCAGTTTGAAACCACAGCTGTGTCTGATCAATCAGAGCGCAGCATTTTGGTTTGAAATGTGTCAAAATCTTACATGATGATCTTTAAAGATCACCGTGTAACTTTTTAGCCAAAAAATATGTACTTTTGTATTTACTTTTGTGTTGTATTGCTTGCTGGTATTATATAGAATTATAAACAAATGATTAACTGCTATGAATTAACTTTTATTAAAACGCAGAAATAATTTACATTTTAGGATTTTTTTCGATCGTAAACAAGATTTTAAGATTCACAGGTGAGCTATTTCAGTTTGTAGCTGTAGTGTAAGTGCAGTAAACAACTTAAAGCTGTGCGTTAAGTACGCAATAAACCAGCCAAGTCTCCGGAGAAAACTTAGATATACAACGAAATGTGCGCACGCATCTGTTGATGAACAAATATTACCTATTTATTACCAAACGATAGAGCTAAGATATATTGCATTTGCTGTCTTTTATAGGATATTTGTTTCTTTTTAATATTACTCATCAATAATGATGAGTACATATTGGAATTATTCATTAGAATATTTTGTTTATTATAGAAAAGCCTACATAAAAAAATAAAAGTTAGTATAGAAATAAAAAGTTTGTTTAAAAAAAAAGGTCCAGATCTCACGGGCCTAAATGCTGCATACGGCCATGATTTTAACTTGCCTAGTTGTCACTAATTAGAAATTGCATGACAAAACCTTTTATAAATGTTACTTGTATCTTTTTGATTCATTCATATTTTTAAAACAACATTCACAATATTGTTTGATTCCTCACAGATACTACAAACAACACACCTACACTTGATTGTAAATACAACATACTGATTTAGTAACAAAAACTAATGCTTACACAGGGGCACGGCCTCACAGCGTCACTGGGAAAGAAGCCAATCCTGCTGGTTGCCAGGATTTTCCCCTGCAACAAAAAGAGAGCAAAAAAAAAAAAAAAAGAGTTAATCGCATTAAATTTGTCTGAGAGCACCTTTCTCACTTGGCTCCAATAAATCCTCGGCAATTAGCAGACAACAAGCAGTGCATTTGTATCCCTGAGTTAATTATGAATGCATCAAAATAAAGACTTTAACTCCACAATAATGGACCTGTTTTTGGAGTATTCGGAAAACAAAAGATAAGGAAAAAGCAGCCGCCAGCCGGAGGTGCAGATCGCCTCATATGAAACGCATTTGTCCTTAAAACAAGCCAGTATTTTCCCAGCCGGAGTAAACCCAATTTAGCCCACAAATTACTCCTGCTTAGATATTGATTCTCAGCGTATTTTATAACCCCCAATATTGTGTCTTTATATTAAGTCGATGCGGTATATCATGCGGAAAGGCCAATAAGCTGTTTATGTGAATTATGCACCGGCTAATCTCGCTCGCGGTGTTTTCAAAGGGTCAATTTGAACTCCATTGAGTGAGAACAAATAGATACTATACGTGGCTATGTACTGCTTCCTGGGCTTGCTTATTCCTTCAAAACCTTTCTGCTTTTATTAGGCTATCAAATGCTTTTTTGGCAGCGTGCAGATCTGAGCCGAGCGGTAACTAAATTGCAAAAGCGAATCTTTGCCCATTTCTATGATTCATTCTGTGTAATAACATTTCATCAAAGCTGGATTTTTCCCCTCCCTTCTCTTCGAAAGCCTTTGCCTATTTGTTACGGCGTGATAAGCGTATGATAAAGATTAAACTTATTACGGCCTTGGCATAAACAGGCAGCAGCAAAGGATCAAATGAAATTACGATGATTGATTGTATTGTTCTGCCGCTGGGATGGGGGATAATTGCCTTCTGGGTAACAGGGGATATGAATTCTCAGCGTTCTGTAATTCCATCCTCTGGCGCCACTGGAGAGCGCGGAGATAGAGGCGTCCCGCGGAGAGGCGCAATGTAAACACTGGGCGAGCTACAGGCAAAGATCCACGAATACTGAAGAGGAAAAGGACAAAAATACAGTTGTGTGATTTGAAATGGTTCAATGTTACAAACTGGATATATTATTAAGATGTAAAGCAAATGTCTTAGAATATAATCATGGACAAGTTTGAATGTTCTTGTAGTGTCTGTGGAGGTTATTTCTGGGAGCTACAATTTCCCTACAACCAAAACACATAAAGCAGTGGTTTCACCACTGCTGCAGTAGTATTTCACTAAACATTCTTTTCTTAAGCGGTTTCAGCGAGTCAAGTTCCAGATGGATACTGTGGAAGAACTCAAATCGTAGTTAAACACAGATCCATCTGGCGTGAGCCAGGTTAACGACCAGTTTGATGGTATACAAACCTAAAAATAATGTACAATGCTTTATTTTAGTGTCTTTGTCAAAAGTTGTGACTTTGATGAAACTCAAGATAACAAACTTGTGCAGAGATCTGTGTGCCTATACCTCCCATTATAGGTAGGCAAATAAAGTCCATATTTGAGGTGAAAACATGCTAAAAGAGAATCTAGATTATTTACAAAAGGACAAAAGAAAACTGATTACATTAGGTCAGGAGTATCCAAACTCATTTAATCAATGGCCATATAAAAGTGGACAAACACTGAAAACACTGAACTGAGTCATAAGACATTTATCAGACTTAAGTAGACTTTTTAAAAGCTTTTAATGCATTACATCATGCTGTTTTGGCAATTTTTTAGTAAGCCTGAGGAATAATAATTGCAGCTGTTTGGACACACCTTCATTAAATTAATAATTAAAACATTATTAACCCTTTAAGCACTGGAGTTTTTCAGGCGAAATAGATTTCTGGAAATAGAAAGTCTTAAAACCTTCACCTGGAGATTCAAAAGTAATATTTCTTTGTATTAGTTTGTAAAAATCACTGTTACAGAGTGGCATTTGGTATTTTTCAAGCTTCTGACACTTATCAAAAGAGAGAGAATTTGAAGTTTGAATAGAGAGAGGCTGAAACGGCTTGGTGCATAATTGCTTTTTTTGGCGCTTAAAGGGTCTTGTCTCAATTTGTCTTGATTTTTGGGGCTAAAAAATTGTCTTTTTCTTGCAGTTGTATGTGCTGAGTCTGTTTAACTAGATACATCTGTAGCCTTTCAAAAATAGATCAGGTCAAGTGCTTTGTGTGAGTACACCAGGTTACACACTTTAAAACGCCCCAGAGGAAACCCGGGCTTGTGCTGTTTTATTGCCTCAGCGTGTCGTGTAATTAATCAGCGACGAAGGCTTAATTGGTTAGATCATCTGATGTGCGATTGGACGGAGGAGTGAAGGAGAGGACAGGGGGCGGCGGAGGGGTCTGTCCACACTCACTTACGTCTCTAATTGAAACTGACCTCATCATAAACGTCCCCGGGCGGGTTATGGCCTGTCTGCGGCTGTAAGTGTGGCGGAGGGAGAGAAAGATGACAGTATGTGTGAGTGAGAAAAGATGTGACATGAACTATAGTGGGATCTGCTGTGTACATTAAGTGTTTTTCTGCGCAGATTGAAATTATGTCAAGAGTGGTTTAGCAAACTGTAGATTATATAAATTACAACTGATGGAGTGAAATAGATTAATTGACGGATACCAGTTCAATAGTTCAGATCTTTTAGACTTTCTTTGTACAGAATGTATTTTCAGAAAACAAAACAGGGTGCACTTTAGGTGTTTTAGACCAAATTCTTAATTTTTTATTTTGCTTATGTTGGTGTTTCTCACATTTTGACTTTTCTTAAAGCCGTTTGTATTTTATTTCTTTGTTAGGATCTTGAAGAAATTATAAAAGAGTTAGCTGAGATTTGAGAAGTTCTACCGATAGCTACTCCCCTTCTATTGGTTTAAACAGCGTCTGGGCTTTCTGGGCTCATCTGTAAAATAACAGTTTAAAGGTGCTTACACACCGGAATCATCAATTTATGCCACACATTGGTTGCTTGATCATTTGAAATAAGTCGCACAAGGTCGCTTGTCCTAAAACACAACCAGCTTTCAACTATCAACCGCAGCGCGTTCAGGCAACTACAGTATCCGAGACACTATGTCTTTATTTAATTTGTTAGTATATGCAAGGAAAGAAAACTATTTTATCTATTTTAACTATTATTCATTTTATTTCTATATAGAGTACAATTTTATTATTACCTTGTTTTATCATGTTTTCCTCCTTTTATTCTGTGTTCTTGCTTTAGCCTTCCCACTACATTTTATCTTAACTTTTTCTATATCTTCTTCTATCTAGTGACTATTTTTAATCTTGTTGTTCCTGTCCACTTCCCTTTGGGAGTGTGTTCTAGGATGTTCCAGTGGCGAGGCCCCCCTGGTTGTCAGGACCTGGTCCCTCCCCGCCTGGACTCCTGCACTTTTGGCATCCTGTGAAGTCCTTCGAGATGACGTCGTGATTTTGGGCTATACAAAAATAAATTGAATTGAAAATTGAATTGAATTGAAATATGCATTGGTGCAGAAAAGAAAAAAATATGACTTTTTCCTCTCTAGGATTTGTACCCAGATCTCTCAGGCGAGAGACCAATGCTTTACAAGTTGCGCCATTGTGACAATTATTCCAAACTTGTTGAAATAATATTATATGATTCTAGTTCAGTCGTGCCAACAGACTATTTTTATCGCAAAAAAATTTGTTTGTTTTGCTATGACTATACAGTTAATTTGTAGTATTTATGGTCAGTAAAAATGTGTAGTTTGAAGCAAAAGTCAAACTTTGATTTCCAATCAATATGAGAAAAAAAATGGTGACTATATTTTTTCCCAGATCGCTCAGTCCTACACACATGTTCTGTGCTTTTTATGTTTCTGCAGTATTTGATTAGAATAATGTATTAACTCAGAAGTTGTTTAGAGGTGTAGTACTGGTTGATAAGAGTCATTCTGCTCTTCACATGTTGGTGTGAAGGGACGGCTGTTCTGCCTGCGTCTTTTGCTGTGCGCGTCAACACCCCTCCACATGTCGAGCATTAAAATCGTTTGCTAGGTTGCGTTCACTCCAGACAACTGATTAAAAAATATTTTTATCATTTCAGAAACATCTCAAAAGTGAATCTGTGATCATCCATGCTTTTATCTCATCACCTCTAGACTATTGCAACTCAGTCTTACTTTACTTGTCTCAAAAGTCGGCTCTTCAAAGACTTCAGCTTGTGCAAAATTCTGCTGCAATCGAGCAGTGCGTGGTCGTGCAATTTTCTTCAAAAAGATAGTCTGTTGCTCTGGTGTGTCAACATGTCCATCTCAGTTTGTCCTCACTCTAGGCCAGGGCGCAAAAAAATAAATAAATATTGGGCTGATATGCTAGCTTTGGGACAATATTGTATGAATATTAATATTTTGCATCACAATAACTAGTTTGAGGTAAAAAATTCTTTAAATCCAAATTTGCATAATACCTTTACATTAGACTGACTTCCACAGACTTAATTAGAATAGATAAAATAACTCCTATGAAAAATATTTTGTTTGTATTTTGTAAGAAAACAAAAGTTCTTGATCTTAGTGTGACAGTCCACATTTCTTCATACAGTGCAACTCTGAACTTCTGCTCTCGTCTCACGCGTGTCCCTATTGAGAGTCCAAGCGTGACGTGTTATTTTTTTCTCAGAATCACAGCTGTTGAGTTAAAGAGGGAAACACGCACCTGCCACCAGGAGCTGTGCAGGTCTGCAAACATGACTTCAATCACATCCCCGGCGTGGACGCTCAGAGGAGGCCCGCACTGAGGACAGGGCACGCCGCAGTAGTCTCTGATCACCACCATCCGGGGCAAACCTGGCACAGAGGGGCAAAGGTACAAGTCATTACTGCAGCCTGATTTTGCACCACTTTTCAAATTGCACATGTCTGGATATTTTGGCGCTGAAGTTGCTACTTGAGCTAAACATTTTTTGGGAATTTGTTTGACTGTGACAAGTTTGAGAACTGCAGGACTAGTAATAATGGAATTGATATAGGGTCTATGATTAGAGCAGAGACATAGGACCGTAAATCTTTATCTTGATGTAAAAGAGAACATTTGTAATAGTGATTTAATACGTGGAGCATATAGGGCCTATTAATTTTTTTTTTATTATTATTATAAATTATTTCCGGTACGTTTTTAGGCAATTTAAGTTGTAGCTGTTAGTTCTGCTGTCACTGTTCTAGTCCAGTTTGTTTAGTATGTAATTGTAATGGAGCTAAGGAGCGAAAATTCAGCCTGGAAGACTATACCAGCTCTGCCTCAGTAATCAGCACACCTGCACTTCATCTCAGATCCAATCATGTCTCGCTCTGCGCAGCTTGTTCAATCAGCTTCAGCTCTCCTCCTCCTTCTCAGCTATCAGGGCGTCAGAGCCACATTCAAAAGAGCAGCTCAACCTCTGCTCTTGGCTTCAGCTGTCGCAAGCGTCATTTCGTCTCATCGCAACCCTCCTCCTCCCCATCTCCACCTCAACTTCCACCTTCTTCCTCTCAACCACCACCAGTGTCTAGGCTCCGGGGGAAATCTCCTACTCCAACAGCTCATCATTTATCGCATGCACATTGTTTTCTGCCGGGGCCTAAGCGCCAAACCTGTAACAATAAATGTCATCATTAATCGCATCATTTTGTCTGTTTGAGTCTGTCCAGGTTAAATGTATGTAAATGTAAATTGCCAATGTAAATGTTGTATGTATAAGGTTTGGGATTGTGATATCACACAACAGTAGATTGTTCAGTTGGTCTTATGTTAAACCAAGGCAGATTTTAAATAGCTAAAAACTAAAAATAGTGTTAATAAAATCCTATTCTGATGCTACAGAGTGAGGGATAAATTTATCCGTACTGATCCAGCAATTTATTGGGTTGCTTTCCGAGCTTTACATTTAAATTGTAAGAATTTGTCCCAACTGGAGGACAATCATTTTTTAAAATACAAATAATAAGCAAGTTACATGTTTTAGCTATAAACTATGTTTAGATCACGGGTGTCGAACTCATTTTGACAAAGGGCCACATTGGCATCGTGGTTGTCCACGAAGGGCCTGTTGTAGCTAAATTTCCTTACTAATCCTTGACATACTACAAATAATAGTGAATATTCATTCAAGTAACAACTATTGAATATATATCTACATTAGTCTGAAAAATGACATACTCTTTAAGTTTCAGACATGATTTCATTAGGTTAAGACACCAGATGGCACAAATATAAGATTTAAGTAAACCTAATAAGACCTTGAGGGCGCATAAAATGATGTGATGGGCCGCATCTGGCCCTCGGGCCTTGTGTTTGACACATGTGGTTTAGACAATCTCTTCTGCTAGGAAAAGATCATGCAAAATACAAGCTTAAATACGAATAAACTTCGCCTCAAAAAACATGTGTTTTCTGTTTTTCTTTAACAATTGTTTAAAGGGACAAGCATACTAGCACATCTTGATCCTTACAGCTGTGAAAAAAAGCTTAACACACATTGTGCAGAACAATTCAGAGTCTTAGAATCCATTTGGTAATTGAACAAAACATGTGACTGATTTAGGAAGTTTAAAATGAAGAACGTACAAGCCAGACCATCAGTGGACTCTGGATTATGCAGCGTAAATCCCACATTTATTTCATTATTAGTGTAGGCAATAGAAATATTTCTGTAGATTCTATATATTTAATGATTTGTCTAAAACTGGACATGCTTAGTCTGTCATAATAGAGAACACGCTTTGCTTTTTTGTATTGACATGAATAATTTTTCTTATTTCTTAGAATGTTGGAAAAGTTAACAAATCACCACATATTCCGCTGCTCAGGGCCTTGTCATTCAAACCAAAATCCCGTATCCTTTGTGTTTACTCTTATCACGTCTGTCACTGCTCCTGTTATAAACTCGTCAGCCTGACAGACCCTAAACACACATTTGAGCCCCGCTGAGTTTTTGATCGCGCCTCTTTCTCACCGTCCTAAAAAGCCAGAGCAATTTCCTCATCCCGCAAATTCATCTCTTTGATTCCTGTACAATATCGGGGCTAACACAGCCACGAGCGCCGCGCTAAAGCTAAGACGAAACGCTGCTGTCAACATCGGAGACACGGGCACTTACTCTCCCCCGCCTGGCGCATCCTCGCTCGCCCATCGCCTCCGGGACACGGCGGCCCATAGCTCTTCCTCCTCGGGGACAGTATTAGCCTCCGTGATTGGAATATCTGACTTTTTAATATGAACAATAAGCACGCCTGTCCGCCTCATAAAGACTCTTATTTAAGTAGATAGATTTATCACAGATGGTTTGGCTCACGACTGTTTTACTGTACCACACATATAGTCTGTTTCGGTTTTAAAATTCACTCTGATGAAATGAATGTAGATTTTATTATAGGGGAAACTATTTAACTATGGACTTAAGAGTCCTGAACCCATAAAAAAGAGATGTGACAAGACTGAGCAAAGCCTTATATTAATGAACAATGTGAATTAAAAATTAAAACGTTTATTAGCAAGTCACGATAGGTTTAATTATGAAATAATGGTGAATGAGATTAAATTATTATTATATTCTTAATAAGAGAAAGGTTAGGATTTAGGTGAGTTAATAGTGTAGCTATTAGTTATAATTTTCATCTTATATTCATTTGTCATGATGAATTAATCTTTATTATTTTTTCTTTTGTGTGATATTATCGCTAAGACAATTTTAGATGGTAAGTATAATTATAAAGTGATGTATCACTAGACAAGTAGTTAGAGACGTTAGATTTTCAAGCTCAGAATTTATTAAACAAAATTAAAGTTATTATGATTATGATTCATTCTTCTTTTTATTGTACACTTCATAATGTCTAAAAACACTTTTGTAATTCTATGGATTTGTTTGAGTTGATGTTGGACCTAATCATTTTTATGATGTCTGTCTCATCAATGGCTTGGGCACTCTAGCTATTATTGTGATTGGATAGGAGAGGAATTAATCTATAAAAGCTTTTACATGAGAGGACATAGTGAAAAATCGGTCCCAGATTAGTTGAAAAGATGCCATTTTGGAGGGAATCTCACAAGTTATTCATTAATAATGGCTTATAAATGTAAATAATGACACTAATATGACAATGTTGTCTAATGCTTTGAAGTCAAGATAGATGAATCTCAGAGTTTTAAAAATGCTGCGTAGTCCTGCACTAACCTATAAAATATCTTAGCCTATAGTTCATGTAATGAATTTAACATTTATTATTGTTCCGAAACCAGTGTTTCACAAACGTTTATCACTCAGCTGCCTTTGATGGTACTCGAAGCCATCTGTAATTTGAATATTTGCTTTATGAGATAACTTTATTCATGTATGGTCCTTTTTTGAGCTAAGCATCCTTTAGACTCCCTTACTATAGCTTCAAATTGTTTTAGATCTGATTTATTCTCATTTTATGTCACTGTGAACTCACATTTATGCATAATGTAGTCTGAGTTTAGATCTAGTGGTACTTAGAGAGCAAAATTACATTAAGTGGAAGCAGAACATTATATACAGTAGGTTCACTAAATAAGGTAACCTTTTGTGGCTTTTGTGTCAGCGATTTCCAAGAAAACAGCTCACATTCTGTCTTCCTTCATAAATATTTGATCAGAAACGTGCAGCGGTTAAAGACATCTGCTGCCTTAAGCTAAACCGGTCACGCATGAACGCTAGACGCGACCATTTTGAACAAAACGACCCAAATGTTCGAGCAAAGGTTTTCAGATGGTCAAGATGCACTGACCTGGGTTGAGAGAGCTCCCAATTTCCTGTGACAGAAGAAATAAATGGACATGTTAGTGACGATCAAAGATAAATTAGAGAAGAAGGAGTTTTGAGGAGAAGTGTTCAGGGGAAAAAGGGACGTTTAGGATTCTTGACCAGCTCGCAGTGACCCAAGATGTAGACTGGGTCACAAAACAAGTGATGTTTTTATTAAAAGAGAGCAAATTAATAAGATCAGTGTAATTGAAATGAAACTGGAAAAGTGCTCTAAGAAACGCGCGTAATAGAAAACATATGAATATTAGAAATGTCATTATTGGACAAGACACAAAAAGTTGTATGTATGTTAAAGACACAAGCCCCCTGCTTATCTTCATAGTTATGTTATTGCTTTACTTAGAATGTCCCCATTATAGCATCAAACTAATGGGGAGTTCCACTAGCCCTGTTAGGCCCAACTCTCTCGGCCCTGTTTACCCTAGCCCTGTTTCTTTGGAACCAGGTACATTTTAGTACTGAAGAGTGCCTTGGGTTCTGTAGCTTTATGTTCCCAATCACCAATGAGCACCTTCAGACTTCACTGAATATGAGATTTCCATTAGCATTTTGGAATTAACTTTTTTTTTTTTCTACTTTTTTAGTACCTGCTTGGCCCTGGGTCTATTCAGGCCAAACAGGGACTAAACTGTTCAAACTGACAGTGCTGGTTGAATCCACGATTATTTCTTGTGAGTGTTAGAGGCCACAGTTTCGGCCCTTATCTTTCTGCCACTCCTGTCTTTCTCTCTGCTTGTGTGTGTGTACCGGTATGTGGATTTTTGTAAATTGTCGCTGGTGCAGACCACTCATAGAAGACCAGGATTGGCCTACCTCTGCTCCATACACCTGGTTATGTGCGCCCCTTACGAGACTTATCGTTCGCCGCTCGAGGTGCTGGACTTTGCTCCCTTTACTTCGCCTCCTCACCATCTGTCTCTTTTGTTTGCTTACATTTCATAATCGCAAGTGCAATTATTTGTGTTGTTGTCATATTTCATAGAGGCATTTGTTTAGTATTATCATTACAAACTTGGTTAATTAACTTTGTGTTTGTAATTTGTTGGACCAGTCATTAAATAATTTACAATTTTAGTTACCATTTCCATCTGGTCTTTATCGTTACTTTCCTACCTCTTGGTTGTAACAAATGGGCTTGTACAGGATGTGAACCCAGGACATGTCGCAGGTCAGGGCAGTTGTTATGGACTACCACATTTAAAAGAGTAATGGAAACACAACTGGACCGAGTAGAGTAGAGCGTAGAGTCATTCACCGATTTGAGTCACTTGCCAAATTGAGTCCGTCGTGCTAGTTGTTAGCTTGACTATAACTGTATTATTTAAACTACCAGAAACAACTTGTGTCAGTTGCTTAGATCACCATTCATATGAGATAAATAAAGTCCATTCAGAATGCTTAATAACATTTTTTTTAATAAAGTAACATAAATCGTTCATTAAATGTGACATTATTTGAGTTTGAGAAATTTATTAGCAGTTAAATATTGTGTTTTCAAAAATACTGATCTAATGTTTAACTTAAATAAAAACATATTTAAAAATAAATGATAAATATAGCATATTCTATGTTGTTAGAACACTAAAGGCATGCGCACATCAAAATTTGACTCAAATTAGGCACTGACTCCAATTGGGAAATGACAGAGCCGAGTAGAATAGAATAGACCAAGTAGGCTGGAAACGCACCATTAAGAGCTCGGGATGGAATGTCAAAAAAGAAATTGATAACATGGAGCCATCAGACGACAGCAAAAGAAATAGTCACATTACGGACAATGACAGAGAGCCAGTAATAATAGTGTGTTCCAGTGGTACCGAAGCTCGGATCTTCGATTCCGACTTGTAAATTTCTACTGGAACAGCCCTCCAACTCGGAGTTCCCACTCGGATACTCGGAGAGAATTTCAGCGTCCGAGGTAGAAAATTGAACATGGCAGAGCCCTGCGTTTGAGAAAGATAAACCTCTGACAGCCTCACTACTGATGGTGCCTGTGTTATTTGTCTTTAGTTTGTCTCTACAGTTCACTCGCCTCTGTGACTTTGCTATTGCTCTCTGCGATGTTTTACAAACAGCAAAGTCCAAGTTGCTATACTGACATAAAGAGATCTGTATTTGGCTGTTCTGGACACTTTCCATTTATTACTTGATTGGCTGATTACTATAAAAGCAATCCGACTTGGCCACCGGAACACACGACACTCGGAGAAAGTGTCACTCCGAGGTCCGACCTCCGAGGACGACTGAACACACTATAAAGCACTGGATCAAGGAGGCCATAAAACTCAGAAAGAGAGGCCAAGACACCGTCAGAACGGGCTTGGCCAACCTGATGTGACCTAGTTGACCACGGCTCCATAAAGTAACATAAAATAAGCAACCCATCTCTAGACACGAGACGTCAAACACAGCGATCAAAGTCGCAACTCACTAACAAAGTTGTACGATTAAAAGAATAAGCAACTGTCCATGTTTGCAGCAAGTGTCCAAAACTGCCATAGGAATATTTTGCCAAAACAATTCATTAAGCTAATCCAATATCCAATATTTTCTTTTGAACTTTGCTGAAACCATGGATATGAAGCTTTTGTTTTTCTTCTTCTTTTCATACTAATTGAGTGAGTAGAATTTAAACCTGAGAATATAAAGAGCTTTCGCAGCAGGTGGAGCTGTGATCGCCGTCTGTTGTGAGTGGGCAGAAAACCACACATTGACGGTTAGAGCAGACAAAACAAAGGATTTATTTAAGGCGTGCTTTGCTTTCAAGGTAAAATCATTATTTATCAATACTCTCTGCTGTTTATTTGAGAGCTCTGTTTGTGATTGGTGGATTAAAGAGGCTAACCTGGATGTGCAAAGGCAGAGTGTTTTACTGATAGAAAAATTTATTGAATTCCATAATCAATACAAATTATCATTAATATGCACAGACTTAAAGGTGAAGTCTGTCACTGCAACATTCAACTATAAATAACTTTAAAATCTAAACCTACACTTGCTGCAAATCATAGGCTAGTAAGTGGTGTCTGCACCTAATCAAAGTTGGCTCAACTCAACCTAAACACACTTGCTGCAAATCATAGGCAGAAGTGTGTCACCTAATCAAATGGCGTCTCAACCTCCAATCACCATCAAGTGCTTCCTAAACTGCATGTTCTTGGTTGGTGGGGAGACCGGAGTGCACTGAGGAAACCACCCAGACACGAGGAGGAACATGCAAACTCCGCACAGAAAGGTCCGGGCTGTCCAACCCTTCTTGCTGTGAGGCTAGAGTGCTTTCCACTCTGCACCATGCTGACTTTGAGTTGAATTTTGATAACAAGATGTGGTAAATGGGCTAAGACTTGACTTGGACATAGACCTCTGAGACAAAAATTAACACAGTCTCAAAGAAAATGTAGATATACAACAAAATGTCAAAAACATACGACAAGCCATTTTCTTTGGGTTTAACAGGTGGGTTTAGGTTTTAAGTTTCTAAAATGGGTAAGGGTTAGGATTAGAGATAGGACTGGGGCTCGGGGTAGGTTAAGATTTACCCGTTAAACCCAAAGAAAATGTCGCTACATGGTTTCTACCAAAATTTGTGGTTATTGTACGTTTTGGCTTTCGTAACATATTGACGTAAAAAAATGTGCTTATCGTACGTTTTTGACATTCTGTTAGGGTTAGGGTTACACCTGGACTGCAACACATGGTTATTCAAAATTGAATCTGTAACTTTATGTTAGCAAACTGGGATGTTTTCATTTGTAGACTAAAAAACTGAATTTGCAAAAATATTGTAATTTGATATCATGACTTCACTTGACAGATCTTGAAACGTAAAAGCATAAGACTTGGACTCGACTGAGACCTATGACCTCTGTAAAAATATGCACAAAAACAATAGTAAACTAAATTAATTAATAAGTTTATCATACATTTTTCTGATTTGGCTAGCTTTGATGAGTGCAATTTTGGCTTTTTTACACATAAAATGCCTCATGTCTATAGAAAAACTGCATGAACTACTGCAAACCCTTCTCTTTCATATAACCACTCCTTCTCCAACAGAAATGATAAATGTATTTACTATGTTTTCTCAATGGACTCTGTTATTGCAACAACCAGAAATCTATGATAACACGCGATAAGAGCATGAAAGATTATATAAAGTATAATTTTGTGTTTGCAGTAACCTTGGTGTGAGTTTGCGGGCGCTCTTCTTACCTTGGTGCGAGTCTTGGCGGCGTCTGCAGTGTCATGGGAGAGACAGACAGGGACAAAAGTGAGAGGAATACACTATGAGACTGTGGTTCACTGACATACAACCTCAGCTGTCAACCTGTGTGTGGCCCCTGTAACACGCACCTGCCGCATGCATAAAGAGAGAGAGAGGGAGGTGAGGGAGAAGAGGGGGGAGGTAAGGAGGTGAAGAGAGAGAGAGAGGGAAGAGACAAAAGAGTCTGGAAGGAGGGAGGGGAGAGAAAGAGTCTGGAAGGAGGGAGGGAGGAAGGATGGAGGGAGAGAGAGAAATAATACACAGAGAAGGTGAGTGAGAGGAGATGCGCAGGGAGTGATAAAGAGAGAGAGAGAGAGAGAGAGAGAGAGAGAGAGAGAGTGAGATAAATGGAGAGAATAAGGGAGGAATGAATGGGAGAGAAGGAAGAAAGGAAAAGAGGGGGCTAGAGAAAGAGATAGAGGGATATATGCATAGAAGAGAGTGAGAGAGAGAAAGAGGAAGAGAGAGAAGGTGAGTGAGGGGAGATGCACAGAGAGTGATAAAGAGAGAGCGAGAGAGAGAGAGCGAGACAGAGAGAGAGACAGGGAGAGAGAGGAGAAAGACAGGGGAGAGGGAGGGGATATAAATGCGGAGAATAAAGGAGGAAAGAATGGGGGGGGAGATGGCTGGTAGAAAAAGAAACACAGGTTGTGGGATATGAAGAGGAGAGAGAGTGAGAGAGAAAAGAGAGCGAGAGGATAGGAGAGAGACAAAGGAGTAGAATAAAGAGAGAAGGTGAGTGAGAGCAGATGAACAAAGAGTAATAAGAGAGAGAGAGAGAGAGAGATAGAGTGAGAGGGATTTAATGGAGAGAATAAGGAAAGAATGGGAGAGAAAGAAGAAAGAAGGTAAGGGAGAGGTAAATGGAGAGATAAGGGTGGAATGAAGGAAGAGATTACAGATACTTTGCGAGAGAGAAAGAGTCGGTTTGAGGAGAGTGGGAGTGAGAGAAAAGAAGAAGAGAAGGATAGAGAAATAGAGAAAGAGAGACAGTGGGCTATGCAAAGAAGAGAGAGAAAGAAAAGAGAGAGAAAGACAGAGTCTGAAAGGAGGGAGAGACAGTAAAGAGAGAGAGAGAGAGAGAAGACAGAGAAAGACAGAATGAGAGGGATGGTAAATGGAGAGAATAAGGGAGGAAAAAGGGGGAGAGAGGGAAGGAAAAAGAGGGAGATAAGAAGAGACAGGGGTAGTGGGATTTGCAGAGAAGAGAGAGAGGAGAACGTGAACGAGAGTGCACAGAAAGTGATAAAGCGACAGACGAAGAAAAGACCTACAGCCCTACAGCTGGGGCAGCGCACTTACAGTTCGGCAGGTTCAGCGTGGGTCCAGTTTTTCCAGACTAAAAATGTAACGCGCAAGACAAGACAAGTTTCAAAAAATAGCGAAGTAAAAGTACAGATATTTGCTGTAAAAATGCAGTGAAGTAAAAGTAAAAAGTACACAGGTCTTAAAATTGACTTCAGAAATGTTTCGTGCCATAATGTGAAGAGATATAGCTTTTCTATGGAAACATGCAAGAGGAAGCCTTCCTCTAGTTCAAATAATAGTTTATTTTCTGTGATATTGACATATATTTGGCTCAAATTCAAGCATAAACCTTGCAGTCTCCAGCAGTGTGTAGAGTGAAGCCACATCTGCGTGTCTTATTTCCTTACTGTCTGTCTGCAGTGTTTGTGGTGGTCATGTTCACAGGCGTTTCATGACTCTGGGATTGTCACTGCTAAAGTGGACGCAGCGGCAGAAGTGGACGCAAGGCCAGAAGCAGGTGCAGTGGCAGAAGTGGACGCAGGGGAAGAAGCAGGCGCATCGGCCGAATCAGGCGCAGGCAGAATTGTAAGCAGGGGAAGAAGCGGGGCAGAAACCGACACCAGGGCAGGGACTGAAGCATTGGTATGGGCAGAAACGGTGGCAGAGGTAGAAGCAGGTGCAGATGAAGGAGCAGGGACAGAAGCTGGCGCGGCAGCACGCAGTCACACACTGGTGAATGTTTCATGCAGGCCTGTCCCAGCAGCAGAACAGGGCTCCATAAGCTGCACCACACACTAGCATCACACACACAACACAGTTCTGACCAAATTAGGAGGAAAGTGCTAGTTTTGTAGCATTTTTCACTTGCTTAAAGACATGTCTTACATTTACAAGAGTAGAAATGGACTATTTAAAACTTAATTTTATATTATTTCACAAATCATAAATCGTAGAAAGTATTTTTAAAGCCCTTATACAGGCCAAAGGGCCTTACTTTTTTAGCAGGCAGTGACCTCTGGCTGGACGTGCAGGATGAACCATTATTTGGATTCAAGAAGACGTATTGTGTTTTTTCAACTATTTAGTAAGAATCTAGAACATAAGCAGAGCAGTAAGTTATCTTTTGTTTATTGTAAAACACAAAATGTATCTAAAACGACTTGAAAATAGAAACAGCTCTATTGACTTCCTGTTCAAAACTGCAGAACTTATAAGCCCCGCCTCTTCATTTTAAAATTTTACTGTAAGAAGCAATGGCTTTTAAATAACTAATAATTATTGTTGGATAGTGGCTATCGGACAGTTTTGGACCTTTTATACTTAATTTTGAGTATTAATCTTTTGAATTATAACAAGTAAATAGAGAATAGTGAGAGGGGATAGGTGGTAGGTGAGAACGGATTTTCTGAGCAGTTGAGCTCCAGCAGAACAACAATATAGGATTACTCAAACATGCAAGAATCAATTTAAATATAATTTTGAGTAGCTAAGAGCTTGGCATTCTTCAGGTGTTTTGCACACTTGTTGTTGAGTCATAAGCTACCGTAACAACCCCCCCTCTGAGTCATTACCTACTGTAATAACAACATTTTTTTTGCCTCTTTAGCCACATAAATGTGATTGTTTTTAAGATTTTGATGTTTCCTCAATGAAAAAGTGAAAGCTGACAATCTCTGTCTATAATCTGACAACAGACCATCCTTATTAAGACAACTTTAGTAATCTCACGAAGGACAATTAGTTCGAGCAGTACCAAAAAAAAAAGTGTTCTCTTATGTCCACCTTTGGTCCAGGCTGGAGGCAGGTCTAATCCAAAATCCTCTGGTGATTCGGTTGCATCACTATGTGTGCCGTGCCATGGTTTTAGGCACAGAACAACCCAGCCAAAGTGTGACAGCCACCTCAGCTTACCCTGTGTGCCACTACTGCAGCCAAGTCGTCCTCTGGAGCCGAATGACTGGGGCGAACCGCTAGAGAAGGCTGAGCTAAGAGAGAAGGTAAAGCAGGGCTGAGCAGTTAACGAAAAATTAAGAGATCAAGATTCAGTCATGTCGAATTGTCAATTATTTGGTTGTTGTTTTTGAATCGAAAGATTAACAAGCAATTCTTTGTCAGCAAAAATGTGTGCTAATATTAATAATGCACTGGATTTATACAGCACTTTTTCATGACAACCAAGGATGGCTGACNCCCATGAGACGTGAACCTCACACACTGACAAACGTGGCAGCGGTTAAAGACATCTGCTGCTTAACTCAAACCGGTCACGCATGAACGCTAGACGGCGACCATTTTGAACAAAACGACCCAAATGTTCGAGCAAAAGGTTTTCAGATGGTCAAGATGCACTGACCTGGGTTGAGAGAGCTCCCAATTTCCTGTGGACAGAAGAAATAAATGGACATGTTAGTGACGATCAAAGATAAATTAGAGAAGAAGGAGTTTTGAGGAGAAGTGTTCAGGGGAAAAGGGACGTTTAGGATTCTTGACCAGCTCGCAGTGACCCAAGATGTAGACTGGGTCACAAAACAAGTGATGTTTTCTATTAAAAGAGAGCAAATTAATTAAGATCAGTGTAATTGAAATGAAACTGGAAAAGTGCTCTAAGAAAACGCGCGTAATAGAAAACATATGAATATTAGAATGTCATTATTGGACAAGACACAAAAAGTTGTATGTATGTTAAAGACACAAGCCCCCTGCTTATCTTCATAGTTATGTTATTGCTTTACTTAGAATGTCCCCCATTATAGCATCAAACTAATGGGAGTTGCCACTAGCCCTGTTAGGCCCAACTCTTCTCGGCCTGTTTACCCTAGCCCTGTTCTTTGGAACCAGGTACATTTTTAGTACTTGAAGAGTGCTGGGTTCTGTAGCTTTATGTTCCCAATCACCAATGAGCACCTTCAGACTTCACTGAATATGAGATTTCCATTAGCATTTTTGGAATTAACTTTTTTTTTTCTACTTTTTTAGTACCTGCTGGCCCTGGGTCTATTCAGGCCAAACAGGGACTAAACTGTTCAAACTGACAGTGCTGGTTGAATCCACGATTATTTCTTGTGAGTGTTAGAGGCCACAGTTTCGGCCCTTATTCTTTCTGCCACTCCTGTCTTTCTCTCTGCTTGTGTGTGTGTACCGGTATGTGGGATTTTTGTAAATTGTCGCTGGTGCAGACCACTCATAGAAGACCAGGATTGGCCTACCTCTGCTCCATACACCTGGTTATGTGCGCCCCTTACGAGACTTTATCGTTCGCCGCTCGAGGTAGCTGGACTTTGCTCCCTTTACTTCGCCTCCTCACCATCTGTCTCTTTTGTTTGCTTACATTTCATAATCGCAAGTGCAATTATTTGTGTTGTTGTCATATTTCATAGAGGCATTTGTTTAGTATTATCATTACAAACTTGGTTAATTAACTTTGTGTTTGTAATTTGTTGGACCAGTCATTAAATAATTTACAATTTTAGTTACCATTTTCCATCTGGTCTTTTATCGTTACTTTCCTACCTCTTGGTTGTAACAAATGGGCTTGTACAGGATGTGAACCCAGGACATGTCGCAGGTCAGGGCAGTTGTTATGGACTACCACATTTAAAAAGAGTAATGGAAACACAACTGGACCGAGTAGAGTAGAGCGTAGAGTCATTCACCGATTTGAGTCACTTGCCAAATTGAGTCCGTCGTGCTAGTTGTTAGCTTGACTATAACTGTATTATTTAAACTACCAGAAACAACTTGTGTCAGTTGCTTAGATCACCATTATATGAGATAAATAAGTCCATTCAGAATGCTAATAACTTTTTTTAATAAAGTAAATAATCGTTCATTAAATGTGACATTATTTTGAGTTTGAGAAATTTTAGAGTTAAATATTGTGTTTCAAAATACTGATCTAATGTTTAACTTAAATAAAAACATATTTAAAAATAAATGATAAATATAGCATATTCTATGTTGTTAGACACTAAAGGCATGCGCACATCAAAATTTGACTCAATTAGGCACTGACTCCAATTGGGAAATGACAGAGCCGAGTAGAATAGAATAGGACCAAGTAGGGCTGGAAACGCACATTATAGAGCTCGGGATGGAATGTCAAAAAGAAATTGATAACATGGAGCCATCAGACGACAGCAAAAGAAATAGTCACATTACGGACAATGACAGAGAGCCAGTATAATTAGTGTGTTCCAGTGGTACTCGAAGCTCGGATCTTCCGAGTTCCGACTTGTAAATTTCTACTGGAACAGCCTCCAACTCGGAGTTCCCACTCGGATACTCGGAGAGAATTTCAGCGTCCGAGGTAGAAAATTGAACATGGCAGAGCCTGCGTTTTGAGAAAGATAACCTCTGACGCCTCACTACTGATGGTGCCTGTGTTATTTTGTCTTTAGTTTGTCTCTACAGTTCACTCGCCTCTGTGACTTTGCTATTGCTCTCTTGCGATGTTTACAAACAGCAAAGTCCAAGTTGCTATACTGACATAAGAGATCTGTATTTGGCTGTTCTGGACACTTTCCATTTATTACTTGATTGGCTGATTACTATAAAGCAATCCGACTTGGCACCGGAACACACGACACTCGGAGAAAGTGTCACTCCGAGGTCCGACCTCCGAGGACGACTGGAACACACTATAAGCACTGGATCAAGGAGGCCATAAAACTCAGAAAGAGAGGCCAAGACACCGTCAGAACGGGCTTGGCCAACCTGATGTGACCTAGTTGACCACGGCTCCATAAAGTAACATAAATAAGCAACCCATCTCTAGGGACACGATGACGCTCACAATACCAGCCGAAAATGTCAAAAGGTAAGTACATCTCACTAACAAAGCTGTACGATTAAAAGAAATAAGCAACTGTTCCATGTTTGCAGCAAGTGTGCCAAAACTGCCATAAGGAATATTTTGCCAAACAATTCATTAAGCTAATCCAATGATCCAATATTTCTTTTGAACTTTGCTGAACCATTGGATATGAAGCTTTTGTTTTTCTTCTTCTCTTTCATACTTAATTGAGTGAGTTAGAATTTAAACCTGAGAATATAAGAGCTTTCGCAGCAGGTGGAGCTGTGATCGCCGTCTGTTGTGAGTGGGCAGAAAACCAACACATTGACGGTTAGAGCAGACAAAACAAAGGATTTATTTAAGGCGTGCTTCGCTTTCAAGGTAAAATCATTATTTATCAATACTCTCTGCTGTTTATTTGAGAGCTCTGTTTGTGATTGGTGGATTAAAGAGGCTAACCTGGATGTGCAAAGGCACGAGTGTTTTACTGATAGAAATTATCTGAATTGCCATAATCAATACAAATTATCATTAATATGCCACAGACTTAAGGTGAAGTCTGTCCCAACTTCAATAAAATACTTTCTAAACACACTTGCTGCAAATCATAGGCAGAAGTGTGTCACCTAATCAAATGGCGTCTCAACCTCCAACCACCATCAAGTGCTTCCTAAACTGCATGTTCTTGGTTGGTGGGGAGACCGGAGTGCACTGAGGAAACCACCCAGACACGAGGAGGAACATGCAAACTCCGCACAGAAACGTCCGGGCTGTCCAACCTTCTTGCTGTGAGGCTAGAGTGCTTCCACTCTGCCACCATGCTGACTTTGAGTTGAATTTTGATAACAAGATGTGGTAAATGGGCTAAGACTTGACTTGGACATAGACCTCTGAGACAAAAAATTAACACAGTCTCCAAAGAAAATGTAGATATACAACAAAATGTCAAAAACATACGACAAGCCATTTTCTTTGGGTTTAACAGGTGGGTTTAGGTTTTAAGTTCTAAATGGGTAAGGGTTAGGATTAGAGATAGGACTGGGGCTCGGGGTAGGTTAGATTTACCCGTTAAACCCAAAGAAAATGTCGCTACATGGTTTCTACCAAAATTTGTGGTTATTGTACGTTTTGGCTTTTCGTAACATATTGACGTAAAAAAAATGTGCTTATCGTACGTTTTTGACATTCTGTTAGGGTTAGGGTTACACCTGGACTGCAACACATGGTTATTCAAAAATTAAATCTGTAACTTTATGTTAGCAAACTGGGATGTTTTCATTTGTAGAACTAAAAAACAGAATTTGCAAAATATTGTAATTTGATATCATGACTTCACTTGACAGATCTTGAAACGTAAAACATAAGACTTGGACTCGACTGAGACCTATGACCTCTGTAAAAACTATGCAACAAAAACAATAGTAAACTAATTAATTAATAAGTTTATCATACATTTTTCTGATTTGGCTAGCTTTGATGAGTGCAATGTTGGCTTTTTTACACATAAAATGCCTCATGTCTATATGAAAACACTGCATGAACTAATCTCTTTCATATAACCACTCCTTCTCCAACAGAAATGATAAAATGTATTTACTATGTTTTCTCAATGGACTCTGTTATTGCAACAACCAGAAATCTATGATAACACGCGATAAGAGCATGAAAGATTATAATAAAGTATAATTTTGTGTTTGCAGTAACCTTGGTGTGAGTTTGCGGGCGCTCTTCTTACCTTGGTGCGAGTCTTGGCGGCGTCTGCAGTGTCATGGGAGAGACAGACAGGGACAAAAGTGAGAGGATACACTATGAGACTGTGGTTCACTGACATACAACCTCAGCTGTCAACCTGTGTGTGGCCCCTGTAACACGCACCTGCCGCATGCATAAAGAGAGGAGAGGGAGGTGAGGGGAGAAGAGGGGGGAGAGGTAAGGAGGTGAAGAGAGAGAGAGAGGGAAGAGACAAAAGAGTCTGGAAGGAGGGAGGGGAGAGAAAGAGTCTGGAAGGAGGGAGGGAGGAAGGGATGGAGGGAGAGAGAGAGAAATAATACGAGAGAAGGTGAGTGAGAGGAGATGCGCAGGGAGTGATAAAGAGAGAGAGAGAGAGAGAGAGAGAGGAGAGAGAGTGAGATAAATGGAGAGAATAAGGGAGGAATGAATGGGAGAGAAGGAAGAAAGGAAAGAGGGGGCTAGAGAAAGAGATAGAGGGATATGCATAGAAGAGAGTGAGAGAGAGAAAGAGGAAGAGAGAGAAGGTGAGTGAGGGGAGATGCACAGAGAGTGATAAAGAGAGAGCGAGAGAGAGAGAGCGAGACAGAGAGAGAGAGAGACGGGAGAGAGAGGAGAAAGACAGGGGAGAGGGAGGGGGATATAAATGCGGAGAATAAAGGAGGAAAGAATGGGGGGGGGAGATGGCTGGTAGAAAAGAACACAGGTTGTTGATATGAAGAGGAGAGAGGAGTGAGAGAGAAAAAGAGAGCGAGAGGATAGGAGAGAGACAAAGGAGTAGAATAAAGAGAGAAGGTGAGTGAGAGCAGATGCACAAAGAGTAATAGAGAGAGAGAGAGAGGAGAGAGATAGAGTGAGAGGGATTTAATGGAGAGAATAAGGAAAGAATGGGAGAAAAGAAGAAAGAGGTAAGGGAGAGGTAAATGGAGAGAATAAGGGTGGAATGAAGGAAGAGAGGAACGGAGAGAGAAAGAGTCGGTTTGAGGAGAGTGGGAGTGAGAGAAAAGAAGAGAAGGATAGAGAAATAGAGAAAGAGAGACAGTGGGCTATGCAAAGAAGGAGAGAAGAAAAAGAGAGAGAAAGACAGAGTCTGAAAGGAGGGAGAGACAGTAAAGGAGAGAGAGAGAGGAGGAGAGAGAGAGAGAGAGAGAGAAAGACAGGAGAAAGACAGAATGAGAGGGATGGTAAATGGAGAGAATAAGGGAGGAAAAAGGGGGAGAGAGGGAAGGAAGAAGGAAAGAGGAGATAAGAAAGAGACAGGGGTATGGGATTTGCAGAGAAGAGAGAGAGGAGAACGTGAACGAGAGATGCACAGAAAGTGATAAAGCGACAGAGAAGAAAGACAGAATGAGTGAGATAAAAGGAGAAAATAAGGAGGAAAGGATGAAGGAGTGAAGGAGAAAGGAAAAGAGATAGGTACATAGCAGAGAGTGAAAGAGTCAAGTGTGAGGAGAGAGGCCGTGAGAGAGAAGGATATGCAGAGAAGAGAGAGAAAGAGAGCAAGAGAGAAAGGGAAAGAGACAAAAGAGTGTAGGAGGGAGAGACACAAAAGAGAGAGAAAGGGGAAGAGAATAGAGAGAGAATGTGAGTGAGAGGAGATGCACAGAGAGTGATAAATACAGAGACAGGAGAGAGGCAGACAAAGAGAGAGACAGAGTTTGAGGAAGAGGGAGATAAATGGAGAGAATAAAGGAGGAAAAAAGGGGATAGAGAGAGAGAAAGAAAGAGCTTTGTTTTTACTCACTTGCTGCAGATGTTTCTTACACGTTACAGAACGCCACACATTTTATTTTAGCTTAACATAAAGGCCACAAATAGCCACAGTAAGCTGTGTTAATTGCTAATCGTGACGTTTTGACAGCTTTACCTGTTCTTCCACACAGCCCCAGTCGACCGAGACACTCTTTGTGCGCCCCCAGACCACACTTCACACACAAATACCCTTGGTTAAAGATGCCCCTGAAACACACAGGATTGGACTTGTATAATAAATGTCTTGACATTTCGGATTTCTCAGCCTTCTGTCCCATCGTGCAGATTAGAAGAGAGACAGAGGAGATGTCCTTCAACCAGACTCAGAGTTATAACACGGCTGCAGGACATATTTATTCTAATTAAAAACAAAGCATCTTGAGGGTTGAATAGAAATGTCATGACTTATTAATTTGTATTTCTTAAGATGCTTACAGATTCTGATTTGTTTGACCAAGAAGACTGTCAACTTAGGCTGCATTCACAATACAAACCGAACCGGGCTCGGCTCGATTGGGAACCAAAATTGCAACATTAGACCTTTTCCCACTGTAGGAACTTTTTTCAGTTCCTAGTACTTTTTTTAGTTCCAGTCCCATTTAAGCGCATTCAGACAGAGCAGGAATATAGACTGGGGCCACAGTTTAGGGACTTTTTTAGCTCCTGCTCTGGGGCAGGTACTTTCCAGTCAGACCAGGAACCTTTTTGGTGACACAAGCACTTTACAATGTTAACTTTGTTTAGAAACATGTTTTATATGTTCTCACATTTAGATAAACTTTCCTTAACCTTAAGAAACGACTTCAAGCAATGATTAAAGCAGTAACTTTCAAAATATAGTTATTTAATTTGTAAATATTAACAGGAATTGCAGTAAATACCAGTAATTTACTTCTGTTGTTAATGTAAGTAATGTTTTTAGGTTTTGTAAATCAGAATTTTAGGTACAATGAAAAGATAACTTACACTACTTAACTAACACCACTTAATCACTTATTTAAATGTTCAGACTAAACAGATGCTAATGCTAAAGTCAGTTAGACCCACTTTCAGAAACTGTTGCTGTGTGAACACAAACATGGGGACAGGGTAGTTCTTCTGACTAAACAGGGACTGGAAGAATGTTGGGACTAGTTCTTGGTACTTTCATGTGGGAAAACGCCTATTGTATCTTTCTCTAAACTGGCTCGGTTCGCATTCACAATACACTTTTTGCCAATCGAACCAGCGCAGCAGAGACACATCTGCTCCTTGCCTGTAGAGGCGCAGTGACAGAAACACATTACGTCAGCAGCAAAGAAGGCTAACAGCGGCTACAGCTGCATCCAAAACAAACAAGCTGCTGGACTTTAAATTTTTGTTTTTATGGATCTATCCCACAACTTCTCTCACATTAACGGGACCAGAGTGAGTGACAGACCAAGTGTCGGAGCGCGAAAAATCTGTATCTAACATAAAGAGCAGTTTGAAAATACAATTCCTCTGCATTTTGTTGTTCTACATAATCAAATTTACATTTTTTTACATTGATTTTAGATACGATTATACTCCAAAACATGTTTTTACAGCTACGATACAATACTTTTAGATTTTTTTTTTCAACATTGTGGATAAAAATAATTATCAATGTACTGTATGTTTTTTCTGCATTATTAAAAATACCTATTTAGCCGATTGTTATGTTTTTTTTTTTCTAAAGTATATCTTGATACGTGACATATTGAGGAAAATATATCGGCATATACATGTATCAGGTTATGTATCGTATCGTGACCTCTGTATCGGAAGGCTCTTGGCAATACCCAAGTTACAAATTACTCATCAAAGCAACACCATTTATAACACCGTTTTTCCAACACTGGCTCTGTGGGAACTGTTATTCAATTGTGGTCTTTTATGCATTTTCAGGCCAAACACTTGGTCAGATTTTAGAGATCCTGAAGAGTTTTGAAAGCTCTTGTATTACAGTATACTCTTCGTCAACTAATCAATTGGTAGGGCATATTTTCCTTTTTAGGCGATTGAGTCTTGACTGACCTGAGCAGGAGGTGACAGAAGCTGCAGGACATGATCCTCTCAAACGTGTGCATCTTGAAGTGGTGGAAGTTGTGGTTGGCTTTGTCCGGTCGAATATTTGATCTGAAATCGAAGAAACAACATGTCATGGATGTGGTAAACAACGTCACATGTTTACATTTCCATCTGGTTTTTGACAAGTATTTTTGTTTAAAGTGCTTATGACAGGTTAAACTAGACATTTCACTAAAACCCTAACCCTAACCCACAACAGGTTATATTTCCATTTTACGTTAATGTCATTGCCGGTCATAATTGTTAACACACAGAGTATCCGAGCTATGGGAAAAAAGCAGCATCAATAATGTGATTTATCATTTATATTTTCTGTAGCAAAAAGACAAAATTACACCTAAAATGTGTGATCGTGTCTGGAGGAGTCGTTTTTGCAGCGAACCAGCAGAGGCCACTTAAACTGAGTGCGTCCAACACTGAACACCGAACATGAGCACTCCTTCAGGATCCTTTTCACACAAACAATTTCAACTTTTTCAATTTGTCCTTTCCAAACGTTATTACCGAACGCCAAGAGCCCGATGCTTCACTACGACCTCAGAACAACCTGCACAAAAGAGGAGACGCTTATAGAAACTGAGAAAGTGTCTATTTCTGACGCGAACTGAAGCTTTTAAAGGTCAACAATGGGAGAATGTCCAGTCCCTGAACTCACACTGAGCCACTTAAGAAACCACTATTTTACACTTTTTTGTTACTGAGACTGTTATTAGCAACAACATTCTAACTTAACAGTCAATAGATAATAAGATATTTAGAAATAGAAATAGAAAGATTAGGATTAGGGCTGGACAATATTGTGATAAAAATGTAATTATATAAGAGCTTATACCTGTGACAATCTGCTTTTTTGATGAAATCGTCATGTTGTGATTTCTCATTTCTCTATTTGATGCATCTGTCTGTTCAATTAGACTATTTCTCTTAAACTCAGAGTTGCCATGTTCACTTCTTTATAGTAACTTTTTGGTTTCCTCAGTTTCTTTTAAAGTATCAATTTGAGGACTTTTTTCAGGTTCGATTAATGAAAATATATTTGTTTGTCACAACTAATCAATTAATGAAATAATCGTCAACTACTTTAGAAATGGAATAATCCAAACATCCCATGAGCCTCAGACTTAACAGTAATAAGTTTTTTTTTATGTAAAAACTTGTTTGCCTACACCAAGTGTTATGATACAAAATCTTTCAAAAGGAATAGTCTAAGACTACTAATTATGGTGCTACAATGACCATTAAAATTGCTCTTTTCATGTCAAATTTTACACAATAAACTTACTTTTTCAGCAAAAAACAAATGCTTTCTATATTAAACATTTTGGTTTGAAACTTGTTTTGATAAGGCTCAGGATTAGGGATGCACCGATCCAGCTTTTTCTGTTCCAATACCGATTCCGATACTTTGGCTTTAAGTATCTACCAATATCAGATATTAACCGATACTAGTGTAAGGACTGAAATACTTTATTTTTCTTAGCAACATAAGACATTTGGTCATATAGTGTTATGTAACTATTATTTACAGTGCAAGTAACAACTTAATCTGAATAAATGTCAAACATTATGAGCTGTTCTGGATCAACTCCAGACAATAAATTAGTCTCATTATGCTAAATTTAGGGATGCAACGCTCTGATACTAGGTTTGAAATTTTGCTAAATTGGGTATCGGCTAAGGATTTTGGTTATAGGTAATGTAAGATAATGTTTATTAAGGACAATGTACAATTACATTAAGCACAAAGGCAGATAGCTTGTACCAGATTGTAGCTTACAGCTAATTTCCATCTGTAGTCCTGGGGAGGGGAGGCACATTGGACATGTTTTTAGTTGTAGACATGGTTTTTAGTCTGGAGTACCCGGAGAAAACCTACGCAGACACGGGAGAACATGCAAACTCACATAAAAAAAGGCCCGGGCGGCCCGGGAGTTGAACCTGGGACCTTCTTGACCAGAGCACTAACCGCTTTTGCCCAATTCAGCCAATATCATTGTTTAATTGAACATAATGAGACAAATTTTTTTCCTGGTTTTGACCCAGAGCATCTCATTATGTTTGACATTTTATTCAGATTAAGTTGTTAAGTTCTGACTTGCACTATAAATAATAGCTAAAGAAAAAGCTGGATCGATCCATACCTAGTTCAATTAAATTCACAAGTTCAATTAAATGCTCCACGGTATCAGCTGAACCGATATCATGGAGCAGATACCCAATCCAGCAAAAGTTCCTGGATCGACACCGATATCCAATCCCAGTATCGAAATGGTGCATCCCTACTCAGGATTATTTTAAAACTCCTCAGAAAATGTCCAGTTTTGTCCTGTTAATGTTATTTTTTTTTTAATTATGGATGCTTTTTCAACTGAGTATTAGTTTTTCGATACCAATTTTAGTGTTGATGAGAATCTGATCATTGATACTTTGGACAAACCCAAAATCTACATCCACATGACTTTAACAAGCAGCATTACCTCAGCAAATTCACCAAAAATCGTGTATTCAATTCACTTTTGCATTCTAAACAATCAAATGACTAATCAAATGACTAATCGGCCATCGATTACCAAAATAACCAGTTGGCCAGCATTTTTCTATTGCTTGTACTGTATCTGTGTCTAAATACACATATTGTTTTCCATTAGACTCACTTCACTATTTCTCCAAAAACGCAGTGCATTTGAGAAAAGTACTTTCCAAAGTTTCATTTAACAAACATTTTTTGACAAGCGTGCCTGTCTTTCAGATGTCAGCCTTTATAATCTGTTTCCTTGCCTTCATAATCTGTATCTTATCAAACAGTTAATAGTGTGACATTATTTACTTACGCACAATTTGTCTCAATTCTTCTCCTTATTTAACATGCAGAGCACATTTCCCCAGACTGAACCGTAATAAAGTATTCTGTAAGCACTGTATCCTTGCAAAAGCGTTGTTTCACTCAATCTTGATGTGATGTCAAAACAACATATTTTCCCACATCAACATTACAAAGCAACGCACTCAGGAAGTTTCTCAGCCAAAGCCTCCTACTGTTAGGAATAATACAAAAGCTATGGCTTCCGAAAAAAGGCAAGAAGAAAAAAAACAAAAAACAGACATTTATTTGTACTTGGCAAACTTCGAGAAGCGATCGTGTTTTTCGAGCGCTGTGAGTCAGATTGTGTTGCAAAAATGTCGGTGGTTTGTTGATTACTGTAAAACTGCATCAAATGTTTCTCGGCAATGAGGCGACGTCTCTCTGTCAGCAGCAAATATTGAGTTTTGCTGTGTTTTGTGCTGTCTTCTTTTGATTTCTGATATGTACTTACTGTGGGGATTGGGTGTGGTCCTGGATTAGCTGCGTTAATGTTCTGTCATTTATTATGATCTTAATTATATCTAAACAATGTACTTAATGGTCATAAGAGTGTTAAGTTGTGCCACTTTTAGCAGCCGTAGTAAAGAATGTTCTGATATTTTCTGACAGTGAACAGTTTTGTAGTCACAGGTCCAAAAGTTATGGAAATTATTAGTTCTTAACTGCAAAAAATCCACACTTTTCCACACTTAAAGGTGCACCGTGTAACTTTTTTTGACCTAAAATACACTTTAATAAAATTATGCTTTAGTCATTTAGATAACTTTTGTTGCACTAATTAAAAATACACATCTGTATGGTTTTAACTTTCTATTTCAACTGAATTGTGTAGTTGACTTTTCACCATCGGAAAGATACACAGTGCACCTTTAAAAATTGTTTAAATTTGGTCCATAAAGAGATAATTAGGCCTACTTCATCTATAACTTTATAACAAGTGGGAAAGACGTTCCCTCCTCACTGTGTCTGTCTCCCAACACCACAGCAGAGCGGTACAGTCGATGACACAGTGATCAGAAAAGCAGATTATCTTAGTATTTTGACTTTTATCATTAAAATTATAAGAACAAAGTGAGTACATAAATATTAAATACTAGCTATGTTTTAATATAATGCCGAGGCGTCCAAACTTTTTTCCTCAGGAGCCACATGATGAAACACAGAGCCGACCTGGTCCATAGAAAAGTGGAACTACATTGAAAAACTCAATTGGGAGCATTTAAAGCAAGTTCAAATCAGCCACAAGACATTTCCTGGGCTTAAAACCACAAGAGTATACAATGAAGTACTTGCTTGAAAGTCACTGTAAAATGTTTACTTATTGCTTGTGTTGAATAATGCTGAGACTCAAAATAGATTACAAGATAGCAAAACATATGAACTGTTGTAAAATGTTGTAAGTACTCACATCGCCATCTCAAACTGGTCCAGCCACTTCTTCTTTAGTTCTCTGGTTTTGAAGAAGAGTTCGAAGCCCGTGTGGCCCTGATGGTGTGTGACGTAGAACCCATAACACCACTGACAAATAAACAAGAAGAAAATAATCCTAACACCACTGACAAAAAAACAATAAGAAAATAATAATCATAACACCACTGACAAAAACAATAAGAATATAATCATAACACCACTGACACAAACAACAAGAAGACAATCATAACACCACTGACATCCAGAACGCTGCTGCTCGAGTCCTGACCAGAACCAGGAAGTACGATCACATTAGTCCTGTGCTTAGGTCTTTGCACTGGCTTCCAGTGGCTCAGAGAATAGACTTTAAAACAGCTCTGCTTGTGTTTAAGTCTCTCCATGGACTAGCACCAAAGTACATCTCTGACATGTTAGTGCGTTATGAACCATCTCGCACTCTGAGGACCTCAGGGACCGGCCTCCTGCTGGTGCCCAGAGTCAGGACTAAACATGGAGAATCAGCGTTTCAGTTTTATGCAGCTAAGATCTGGAACAGTCTTCCAGATGATGTAAGACAGGCCTCCACTGTGACAATGTTTAAATCTAGGCTGAAAACATGTCTTTTTATCTGTGCATATGACTGAAATACTTTGTCTGCACTCTTTATTTCTTTACTTCTTTTAAGGTAAATTTTATGCTGATTATTTAATTATTGTAATTTTGATGCATTTTCCTGCCTTGTAAAGCACTGTGAATTGCTTTGTGTATGAATTGTGCTATACAAATAAATTTGCCGTGCCTTGCCACTGACACAAACAACAAGAAGACAATCATAACACCACTGACACAAACAACAAGAAGACAATCATAACACCACTGACACAAACAAGAAGACAATCATAACACCACTGACACAAACAACAACAATACAATCATAACACCACTGACACAAACAACAAGAAGACAATCATAACACCACTGACAAACAACAAGAAGACAATCATAACACCACTGACAAATAAACAAGAAGACAATCATAACACCACTGACAAATAAACAAGAAGACAATCATAACACCACTGACGCAACAACAAGAAGACAATCATAACACCACTGACACAAAACAAGACGGCAATCATAACTCAACTGACAAAGAACAAGAGGACAATCATAACACCACTGACAAATAAACAAAAAGAGAATCATAACACCACTGACACAAACAAGAAGAATACAATCATAACAACACTGACACAAACAAAAAGAAGACAATTATAACACCACTGACAAATAAACAACAAGAAAATAATCATAACACCACTGACACAAACACAACCATCATAACTTCCACTAACACAAACAACAAGAAGATAATCATAACACCACTGACACAAAGAAAAAAAAGGACAATCATAACACCACTGACACAAACAACAAGAATACTATTAAAATCAAATAATGCAACACAATTGGTACAACAATACAATACTCATTTCACAGGCTATCTTGGTTGATGTTGATTTACTTGATTTGTTCTCGTTAGACTAGGTTTAATGGTGTCCAAAATAAATCACATATTTTTCATTTGAATGTGCTGTTATTTTATAATGATGTCTAAAAGAAAAATATATACACAGTTATTTAATCTATTTTACAGACAGCAAAGAAAAGTTGGGAAACTTTACTAACAAAGAGAAACTTTTGACTGAAAACATTCAACATCATTCTCCGGCTCAAAAACTCAAATTATGTCAAACGCTGGTAACAGTTTTACACTGACAAATAGTTTTCTCTGTTCAGAATCATGAAAGGGGCCAATTTGAGCTGAAGCTTTTGCACAATTTACCTGCCCTGCCTTTTGGAAACAAAACAGATAATGACAAATAATGGATTACAATGGCACTGAGTCAGACCCAGGTGAACAGTCATTGTTCAAAACAGAAATGATTTAGAAAACGTCTTCTGTAATGAATTTAATACATAAAGCAGCGTAAAATCACACAACAGGGGAGTTGAAAGTGCTAAGCAATTTAACTTTGCAAAGATTAATTTTGTCTTTGGATTGATTAGAACTAAAGATTCACTGGATCAAACGTCAGCTGAAGTGTTGATCGATCTAGTATTGGTCAATTGCCAAGAAAATCCAGACAATACATTTCAAACATATTGTCTGGCAGCCAAGTTCATCTCCCGAATTTCAGTGGGCGTGATTGACAGATGAATTAGCCAAGCAGGGACACTCGTTATTTATTGATTGAAAACAAAATGTATTGATTGATGATCAGCTTTGATCGATACAGTCGACATCAGAGGCCACTAACAGACATCCGTGGGGGAAACTTAACATTGAGAGTGGATCAGAACAACAGCTTTATCACTCACTGCTCAATACAAAAGCAAATGTGCACTTAAGAAAATATAATGTGTCAAATATAGACACAAAAACATGGAAATGAATAAAGTGATCCGTTGGTCCAACTATACAAAAATATCTAACAATGCTAATGGTAGCAGCAAGCTAAATGCTAACATGATGCTAGCGCCACCTGTTGTGTTTTACTGTCTTTCGTTGGGCGCACCTTGACTCACATTTTTTTTAATCGTGCTGTGCTCAAGCCCGATTGCAGAAAGTCCTATGCCCTGCACTCACACTTGCACAAGCGAACCAAGCCACATGCCGGTGATTATCCTCCAGCGCAGTTTGTTTACATATCGCGCTGAAACATGTATCAAGCGCTGAGGTGCTAATGTTGTAACGGCAAAAAGTAGTCCTGCGGGACGTTATATCTTTAATATAATGAGGCAAGACCCGAACAAGAGCAACAGGAAGACAGAGAGACTTCACAACTTTTCTCTCCGTTGTGATGCTAATTCAAAATAAGCGCACGGAGTTGGGTGCAAAGGTTTATTTTCGTCCTTCTTTCTTGTGAGAAACAGTGCTCACAATGGACTTGCGTGTACATCGGTAACGGTGTCATGCTCTGGCCCACCTCCATTTGTCACATCACCCAACCTCCATTTAAACATGGTTGCGACTCGACCTAAATTAGTTGTTCTAAAAATAACACCTTAATTATTCATAAATGTCTTAAAAGAAATAAAAAGTTTAGGTTCCCATTTACATAGGATTTCCAACATTACTTTCCCCCTCCATTAGTCCATGCCCCCAAAATTTGACGCGTTACCGACTATCCATGGCACTTGCACTTGAGCTGTGTGTTTTTTATGTTGTGATCTTGATTGCAAACAGAGGTGAGAATTAAAGTTTTTTGAAACTGAACTATATAGCTCTTACCAAGGTATACATTATACACACAGTAAATAGACATTAGGTTTTGTAAAACGCTAAATTTATGTAAAAAAAAAAATACAAAGAGGTCCATTTACTTTCTGTTCAAAACTGTAGAACTGAACTGATAAGTCCTAACTCTTTATTGTAAGATTTTAATGCAACAAGCAGCAGAGTTAAATTTTATTGCTGTAAAGTGTGATTCTTTTGAACCATAGATGAGATAATGGGCGTGGATAGGTGGTAGGTGAGAACAGGGCTTTTCTGAGCACTCAATCATCAGGCGCAGGACAACACAAAATTAATTTCATGAATCATTTTTAATAAAACTCTAAGTAAACTAAAGATGAGAGGCTGACATCTTATCATCCAGTATCGTTATCGAGATATGACAAAAATGTTTTTTCAGTATTGCTCAGCTGTAATGGACAAAAATAGTGTATAAACTGCCTTCCGTTGAACCCAGCAGTGTCTCTTTGAGGATGCTGGAGAAACACCTTGCCTATGGCACTGTATTATGGATCATTTTCAATCAATCCTGAAATCTCTACACTTTTCCCCCTCGATAATCTGGCCCTGACTTCGTGCGCGATAAACTGGGGGAAACGCAAAGGAGAGGCTAGCTCGAATCTGATTGGCCGAGGTCTGGGAAAAGTGTTTTAAAGCCGCGGCGCGTGCTAAATCATTGACGAGAGTGTGGGTGCTCTGGCTGAAGTTTCATTTAGTACAAAATGATCTATAGCTGGAGGCAGCCTTGGAGGAGCGCGAGCATTTATCAGCTGTTATTAGCATGTCTTTCCCGCGTCGTGTGAGTGTGCTTAAAGGGAGATGTATTATTGGAGGGTCTGTATCTGCACAGGCGGGTCACACGTGCACAGTCAAAGCAATACATCACAGGTGGTTTTCCGTTGGTAAATAAATAAAGGGATGAAACATTATGGTAAGCAGCAGCAGGAGGAGGATTTTGTAAAATGAGTGCATAGATTTGGACTTAAAATGTATATATAGTTTTTTCAAGGTGCAATTAGACACCTTGGTTCTTGATAATTCATACATGTTCAGGTGAGATTTTTGGAAAGTCACTTTTGACAGTTGCGATTTTCTGGGCTTGCTCATCATATATGAGTTGATTTTTTGCGGGTTTTTTTCAGGTTTGATTCACAAAAATGTGCCCACTCACGACAAAAATATGGACTTTTAGCATATTTTTGTGTTTAAAATCTTTATTAATGATCAAATACTATTTAAATATGCCAAAATCATTAACCACCATTTTGCTGTCAGGCATCATGTTTATTTAATTGATTCTTTGAAAAACTTGCAACTCTGTCAGACGTATGTCATACTGGTTCATACCCGATCAAAAAAGCTAGCTCTCATCCCGTTTTGTTGTTTTTATCAAATAAGTTTCCCCAGCCAACTAGACGGATAGCGCCTCTTTCTGCAGGTGATACGCAGTAGAGCAGAAAGTGATGTCGACCAATACAGGTTTTATAGGAACTAAAGAACACATTACTTCCTCATCACAGCTGTAGTTTTGTCTGTTTAAATTTTTTTCATTCTCATTAGACTCTCCATCGTGTATGTTTACTACACTTTTTGTTGGTTCTGGTGCCCAGTGGCGTTGCAAGGGCACCATGGGGCGAACAAATGGAAGCTCTCACGCTCGATAATAATACAATAATCAAACAAACTATTGTGACAAAAATATTAAAATGTTTTCAGGTCAAAATTGTAATAAAGGACTTTTATTAAAGGGCCCATATTATGCACATTTTTTATCCATATTACAATCACATTTCCTCAGCAAAAACAGACCTAAAGTTGTGTTTCGCTTCATTCACACTTGTTTTATACAAAAATCTTGCATGTTAAGGTAATGTTTTTTACTTGAATTAAAAACACTCTGTTTCACCTTATGATGTCACTATGTGGACATTCAAAACATGCCTCACTGTGCTTTATACCTCATTCATCTTCAGTAGAATCTTTTGTACAACTTCAACTTTGGAAATGTTTAAATTGTAAGTTACAGCTATTGTTTTAGCCTTGTCTAAGCTTTTACCACTCAGTACACTCGTAATTTATGAAAACTTTGTGTCACAATCACAACTGAACAGAAGGTTTAAATTTTATAAGCAACAATTTAAAACAGTCTGGTAATTGGATTACAAGCGAATTGTGAATTAAACTAGTTCAATTAAGGCATTTTCAGCTTTTGAGATCAGAAAGCAGGGTTACTCAAACATTTGTTATTAAAACAAAACATAACTTTCAATATATTTTTACTGAGATAAAAACTAACATGACTAAAATCTCAAAAAAGTCAATTTTGTATAATATGGGACCTTCAATGTATCTTATTATTAAAGGATTAATAAATGTACAACCTAACTTTATGTAGACATAGTAACAAACAACACAAAAACATTGTGCATGTGGGGGCCCTTTTGTCTTAGGGGGCCCCCAAGCAATTGCCTGGTTTGCCTGTCTTGTAGCAACACCTCTGCTGGTGCCTGGGATTGGAAAGTGACAGTGCTCAGAAGCATGTTTGAAGTACAGGAACAACACAAATAACACTAAGCCTAGGTATACTTTTAAGCAATGGGATTTTTATTTAGTACATTGCTTAGCTACTACCAGCTCTAGACAAAAACACATAATTTATTGTTGTTACCCTTCAGACTTGTACCTTTTTGCCCTCTCTGTCCGACGTGGGGTTGTTTGTGACCTTGTAGTAGTTCAGATCCAGGATGTCCTTCATCTCATAGTTGTAACCTCTCCGCTTGCAAATTATTACAGCAATGTCGAATAAGAATATATGCCTAAAAACACAAAAGACATTAGCCTTTAATAATCACAATCATACATGCATGCAATAAAAGGACACAATTAAATTTACCATAACAATTCTCATACGTCCTCTTTGTTTTGACGCGATGATTAATGATTGGTATTTTGCATAATTACATTTCTCTTCCTCAAAATTACAAATGTGTTCAGCGTGCCATAAAAATGTATGTATTTCCTGGTCTTGTGCCTTCCCGTGATGGATGAGACCCATGTATGATTCATGATAAATAATAGAAAATCTGAGACAGTTTGTAAGGCAAGCTCTAATTCACTTAGCAGCATTAAGATTGGATTTAGGTGAGATTTGTAATTTTTCATCCATTTTTTTCCAGTCTGGTGTGATTGTTGAGGAATTTGATTTGACTCCCGTATGGAAAGCGTTCCCGAAAGTGATCTCATTAAAATGTATAATGTTTCATGTGTGGTGCTGCCAGAGTCTCGGGAGGAAGTGAGAGAGCTGGTGTTAAGTGGCAGATGAAGGTTACCCAATACTCTAATAAATGCTGTGATGGTATACAATGTGTAAGGTGTGGTTTGGTTTGATAATATTACAAGGCAAGTTTCCATTGGTTAAGAGCCACATGGACTTTGATGAATGCCACTTTTCCAAAATAGTGAAGATGCTTGGTAAAACTGATAAAGCAACTACCTACAATACATTATAACATAACAAAATTGTGGCTTAACTCTTTGAATATTTGTAGATTAGCTTGAAAAACATTGTTAGTAACATAAAAGGCACAATCTCATCTCACAGCAAAAAGGTTGAGAGTTTGACATAACGTAGGCAGAGCAACATACGCATGTATTTTCACACAATACACGTTGTTTTGGCAGCTGTAGTAAATTTAGTGGATGTATTTTGGGCATTGTAACTTTATTTTGTTTCTGCGCAGCTATTTCCTGAGTTTCTCCTGCTAAAAGCCGGGGAGACGCGTTGTTGGCACTGATAAATTAGAACCTCGACCTAATTTCAGCGGCGCATATCGTATTAAAGGCCGTATTGCTCGTGTTAATTGTCAGAACCAAATCAGACTTGATTCTATTATGAGCGATTCCTGCGCATATGACGTGCTGCTGCAGTTACGCGCTGCTACTTCTTTGGTGTAAACCGGGGGTAAATGTGACGTCATGTTGAACTGTCCTGATTACAGCCAAGCAAGTCTAATGACAAAAACCTGCTGCAGATATCTGTTCTGACCAATGACACTGCTCCTTAAATCCCCAGACTCCACCTCACTCTCTCTCTCACTTTTAGTTCTCCAGCACTGCGCTGTTTGGCCGCTCTGAAATGTAGTTTTGGGATTTAATTAATTTAATGTCACATTAAGTTAAATTACAGACAGCGGGTGGTTTTCTAAGCCTGGCCAATATACAAAATTACAAATCCACAATGTGAACTAAGTGCAAATCAAATCCTAATTGTAGTACTTATCAGAAAAGCATAGAATTAGAGAGGGTCCCCAAATTGCTTCACCCAACTGAATATAATGTAGTAATTATTTTGAATCTTGAAAGATTTTGCCCAACTCAAGCAGAAAGAATCCCAATTAGTGAACCGCAATGTGGATAATTCATTTGCTTAGTTCTAAAAACACAAGAGTTTCTACCAAAGTGGACCTAAAAGCAGCTGCTGTTTTATAATTGGGCAATATAGACTCTAACTCCATACTTTGCTTCTTTTTAGAGGGAAATGTAATTAGCTGAAAAAAATGACATTTACTTTCAAAACACAAGCAAATGTGTGAGCAAAAAAAGTTAAATAAAGCAGCTAAAAGATACAATTGTTTTGACTAATTCATGCATGTTTAAGTAATTCTACTGTCCATTTAAAGGAGACCTAAAATGTTTTAACCATGATTTTAATAGATTATAACTTATGTAATTATTTACATTTTGTTCCTTGCTTAAAGTTATTCTAAAATGTCTTACAAATATAAATAATCAAATTTGTATGTGTTTGTATTAATATTTTTCACGGTAGCTCACCTGTCCTGTTTCCTCTTGTCCACACTCGAGACCAGTCGAACTTCTCCGTCTCCTTTGGGTCGACCGTAAGCGATGAGAGGCTGGTTCTAAAGTGAAGCAAACATCACAGTTTTTTTTTTAACAAAATCAACAACTTGGAAATGCAAATGAATACACAGGAGCTTCACATGTTTTAATTGCATGTTTTGCTGGAGTAACAATAAAACTTGGTTGCTGTTTCAAACCTGCAGCTATGCATAGATACAGTAATAGTGAGGCTAACTTTATCAGAAAAATACTGTATATTTAATCAGTAATGTGCTGTAATCCTCAGGTCATCTGTTAACTTGGTTCAGAGAAGATCTATCACAGTTTAAGCCTTTTTCATTCATGAATATTTGTCAAGAGTTAAATTAGTTACTATTTAATATAAGAAATAATTATATCTGAAAAAACAACTTTTAATTTTTTACTTTTAACTAACATTCATTGTCTGACTTTGCCCTGCAAGACAAATTGTGAGAGTTCACTGTGTGTGTGATGGACCGATCACAATGTAAATTTGCAGACAGATGAACATTTACCCAGTGTATATCAAAAGATTAAAATTTTACTCAAATAATTGGACTTAATGTAACAAAACACTAAATGCAGATATGCCTTTACTAGCATTACTAGAAAAGCAACATTGATTTTTAAAACATTTTTACACTGTATTGGGAACAAGGAAAAAAAAACAACATCCCTTGAATCCATTCATTAGTAACATTTCAACAATTTAACAAGTAGCTCAAAATGGAGTGGGAAAGAAGAAAAACTTGGACATCAAGCTTCACACATTTGCCTCGACACTCCACATTTTCCCAACAGCTTTCAGTGAGAATAAATCAAGTTTAATCATGTATGAAGCTTGATTCAGTCTGGTGTGAGCCTGGTTACTGCGAACTCGTAATTTTGTATCTTATTCAGTTCCAAAAAATAAAAATAAACCCAACAAAAATACACTAAAAAGATTACCAGGTTCTCTATGCATCTCTGGTACTGGTCGATCTCCCTCAAAGTGTCGTTGTCTCTCTTCACCTCGTTCACGTACTGAGCCAAGTCCTGCAAAATACACAGAACCATTACACTTATATGTGTATGTGTAGGGCTGCAACAAGTTAATCGATTAATCACTTAACTACTTGATTACTGAAATAATTGTCAATTAATTCAGTAATCGAATAGTCGTCCACTTGTCTTTACAGAGGATTGAAAACAAGTCCTGAGCTGAGAGAAACTCAACAGCACCAACATCACATTAAAACTGTGTAATTTTTGTGTTTTTGACCGTACTAGCTGCACCTCCAGAGCATTATCTAGCGACAATACATCAGACCAACTTGTGTATAAATTTTGTCTCAAGTGACTTTTGAGTTCATTGCAAAAAGACCTTTCAAAAAATCTGAAAAAAATGCTGATTTTGAGGTAAAAAAAAATCTTATTTTAAGTTAAATAATCTGCCAGTGCAGTAAGAAAGTTTGACTCACCTAATTGTTTTGAGCAGAAAATGCTAGTTTCAAGTTCTCTTGACAAGGTTTTTAAGCAAATCTATTCTTGATTCAAGCAATTATGGCTTAAAACAGATACAAGTTTGCTTAAAAGAAGTTGTTATATACAGTATATATAAGGTAAAGGATGGAATATCTTAAAGCAAGTCAAATAATCTTAATAAGACTTGGACTTATTAAGTGATAAAAATCTTAGAATTAGTGCTGTCAAGCAATTAAAAAAATGAGAAATTAATTAATCATGATGTGTAAATAATTAATCTAGTTAATCTATTTTTAATCTCACCTAAAAATTGCTGAAAAAAACCCACTAACCTTAAGTGTTTTTGTTTTGGTTTTATTCAATTTAATTAATTACATTATTGTTGTAGATGGAAATATTAATATATCGCAAAAAATGAAGACTTTAGGAAGTCTTTTGTTGCTAAGTTGTCAAGTTGAACAAATCTTATGTCACTTTGCAACTCACATATGGAAACAATGAAGTTAAAGATTTCAAAATAGATCAATGCGATTAAAAAAATTAACTCGATTAAAAGGTCTGTAATTAATTAATCGCAATTAATGCACTAATTTGACACCCCTTCTTAGAATTAGACTTTTAAGATTAATATGCTTAATTTAAGTAATTTGCATTGTTCTAAACAACTAATCCATTATCCAACAAATATTTGCCATCTAGTCAAGTACCAAAATAATCACTAGTACTTGCATCTTTAGTGTTATGCTTCTCCTAAACATTACAACAAGTGACTGTAATTGATTAAGCTTTCACAGTTGCCAAAATATGAAATATTGTCGGTAATAATGTTCTTGAAAATAAGGTACAAATTTAAGTAAAATATCAATCTTTTCTATGCATTAAACATCTCCAAAAGGCGTGAGATCACAGATATGCTTTTCCAGTTTTAGAATAGTTACTTATTTGACAGAATTGTTCCAGATCAAGCAGCCAAGTTACGAGTCAGATTTGTGAGAAGGAGACCTCACACACTTTTAAAATGCAAAAATCCTGATCAAATCTCTAATATGGAGTAAGTGCAGGTCCTTGAGTTCTAACGCAGCGCAAAGTGAAGTGAGCGTAGCCGCGTTTCTCCTTGATGGATGGCTTTTCTGACACAAAGCTGAGTGGCAGTCGGCATTTGGAAAGTATTCACCGAATCAGAGACGCTGACGTTGCTAACAAGCTCAAATCACAAAAGATTACAGGCCATTACCACAAACGTGCACTTACTTTCATGGCATCCAGAGCCATCTTCAAGTTGCTCTTTTCAGACGCGTCATAAGTGTGTTTGACAAGCTCCTGATGGAAAGAAGAGAAGAGAGAGATCGTGCTGACAAAATTAAAGAAACTAGAGATGCATTTGTGGGCAATGTACCAAAAAAATTGTACAGGATCGTGAAAATATGTAGATTATAGCTTGAAAATAAATGAAAATATGTTTTAAGCTTTCAAATATGAATTTAAGGTGAAATGTTACAGTTTTGTGATTATTTAACCCCCAACAGACTATTACATTTTTGTTATTATGGGTTAGTTTGACATGATAGTTCTTGTGATGTATGTACTGTATGTTTATCATTGTTTTACAGCAGTTAAGTTGCAATTTATAACCAACTTGGCAAAGAAAAGTACAAAAAAACGGAAACTTCCCCATTTTTCATTGTTGTTTATTGCTTACTTATCGAGTAAGTTTAAGTTTCAAGTTACTAAAATGGGTTAGTTTAGGACTGGGGCTTGGGTTATTATACCATTTTTCCAATTTTGGCTTAGGTTGTTGTGATAGTCTTTGTGGTAAATATTGATCGTAGTTTTACAGCAGTTAAGTTGCAATTTATGAAGAAATTGACAACTAAAAGTGGAAAATTACAGGAAGTGATTTAAGTTCTAAAACAAAATCTCTACATGTCAGCAAAAAGAGCCAACGACAGTCCAACGTTTCCGGAGTTTAAGCAATAATTTAACACAATTAAAGTGTTCAAAGTTATTTGTCACGTTATCAGTCCTGGGTTATTTTTGTTGATTTTGGCCCAGGTTTACATTGTGGTTGCTAGGTAACATTTACGGATTGCCCTCCACATGTGTCATATTTACTGGACAAAAGATGATAATGAACTTCACCAGAACAACCAAACTTGGTAAAAACAAGTTGAATGTTTAATAAAAACTTAGTCATAATCATGTTTACTATGTTTGACTGAAAATGTAGTCTAACCTGTTATACGCACTTTAAGTGTTACATAAAATAACTTGAACTTGAAGCTGTTGTGGTTTGATCCATGGATGAGCGAGCATATGCTTTTATTTTGATGTCTTAACATGAATGCTGTCACTTTTTATATTCCACTATGCTATGATTTGTATCTCTATGTAGATGTTTTTCACTGAATGAATGAACAATTTGGTTATATAGCACATTTACACAGACTGATGTCCTCTAAAGTGCTTCACCCAGTAACCCCCTCCCCACTCAGTAATGGTAAGCAGCTCAGCAGAAGAGATTCGTCTAAACACCTTTGACCACCACCAAGTGTTCCCTAACCTGCATGTTATTGGTTCATTGTGCTTGTAATACTCACGTAAGGGCCTCATGTGATGTCTATCTATAAGAACACCTGTGTCAGATTTGTAAGTTATGAAAAAGCCCTGTAGAGTGGTCAAAATGTGTAGGTGTCATTCATTTCAATAAAGGACTTTGAGAATCAGTGTCCCTCAGACTGTTCTTCTACTGTATCAATGCTCTTAAGGCTCTTAAGACCATTTTTGGTGTTTAGGTTGCTCCCTCTCCTTGAGAAGCATAAATTTTCTACCGCTTAATCCCGTTAGGGGTTGCAGATGACTGGGGCCTATCTCAGTAACTTTGGGCTTTAGGCGGGACCTTGGACCTTGGACAGTGGCCAACTCGTCACAGGGATAAACAAACAACCATTCACTCACAGGGAAATTCAGAGTGATGTCCAATTAACCTAAACATGCATGTTTTTAGAGCCAGAGAAAACCCACTGTGACATGGGGAGAACATGCAAACTCCACCCAGAGAGATCGTGAGATGTTGATACGGTCCGACCCGGGAGTCGAACCCACGACCTCCTTATTTGGAAGCCAGAGCTCTAACCACTCTGCTATTGTGCACCCACGTCTTTGAGAAGCACCTGATTTGAACTGATTAGAACTAGATGGACCCATTAATGCACTCTCACTCTCTAATGTTGTTATTGAACTTCTAGCTATTGTAATCCTTGATCTTTATGACTCAACAATAACATCTAAAAAGGCGAGTTTTGAACCACAAAATGGTCAAGTTTATGGGTTAATTCATCTCTTGCCTCCCCAAGATCACCAGAAAAACTTTTACCTACACTGAAAGAGTGCATTTGCTTTTGAGAAATGGAAAATGGATCCTGCACACGTCTATTGGATTAATCAACTTTGCAGACGCTATTGTTTGAAGTGAAACGTGCGCACAGGCGCCAATCTGTTGATGAAATCTGTCCAGTCTCCCGAGGTCTGCGTGGTTTTAATTATGACACTCACAGCAGAGGAAAGAAAAAGAGGAAGGATGAGAGAGTGAGGGAGAGAGAGATTAGAAGAGAGAAAAGGAGGGTGAGAAAGAAACAGAGAAAAGGAAAGATCATGCGAGCAAAGGAAGGGCAGTGGGAAAGTGAAAGAGAGAGAAAAAGAGACAGATACAGGGAGAAAGAGAAGAACAAGAAAGAAAGAGAGAGAAAAGGACAAATGAAGAGAGAGAAGGAAGAGCAGAAGGAGAGTGAAAGAAAGAGGAACAAAGAGAAGTTAGGATAAAAAAGAATAAAAATGTCAGAAGGAGAGAGAAAAGGATGGAGAGAGGGAGAGCGAGAGAGAAAGAGAGAGAGTGAGAGAGAGCAAAAGAAAGAAATAGAGTGAGAAGGATGGATGAAGAGAGAGAAAGCGTGAGAGGGAGAGGGGGTCACGAGAAAGAGGGCGGGGGTAGGAGGGAGAAAGGAAGAGAAGAACAGATGAGAGCAAAGGGAGAGAGTGTTACAACAAAAAAGAGGGAGAGAAAAAGGAGGAGAGATAGGAAAAGGGGGTGAGATGGAAGGACAGAGACAGCAAGAGGCAAAGTAAACAAGAGGAAAGGAAATAAGGTGAGAGAGAGAGAGAGAGAGAGAGAGAGAGAGAGGGGGAAAGGCGAGAAGAGAGAAAAGGAGGGTGTGGCAGGAGGCAAGGGGAAGCTAGAGAGAAAAGTGAGGGAGATGATGGAGAAAAAGAGAGAGTGAGAAAGAGCCAGATTTAGAGAGACAACAGAGGCAGGGATAAAGAAAGTATAGAAGAGGAATAGAGGGTGAGGAAAGAAAAACAGATAGTGGTGCAGAGAAGAAGAAAAGAGAGTGATAGAGAGGAGAAAAGTAAAGTGAAGAGAAAAATAAAAGGATAAACAGATAATAGGAGAGAGAGAGAGAGAGAGAGAGAGAAGAGGCAGAGACAAATTTGGAAGAAAGATAAGGAAGTGAAGAAGAGAGAGAGAGAGAAAGAGAGAGAGAGGGAAAAGGCGAGAAGAGAGAAAAGGAGGGTGTGGCAGGAGGCAAGGGGAAGCTAGAGAGAAAAAACAAGGGAGATGATGGAGAAAAAGAGAGAGAGAAAGAGCCAGATTTAAAGAGACAACAGAGGCAGGGAAAAGAAAGAATAGAAAAGAGAGTGATAGAGAGGAGAAAGGTAAAGTGAAAAGAAAAAGAAGAGGATGAACAGATATGAAGGAGAGAGAGAGACATTTGGAAGAAGAGAGAGAGTGTGGAAAAGAGAGAGAGATAAAGAGAGGAAATATAAAGGGAAGACGAAAGAAACAGAAAGAAAAAAGGGGATAAATAGATATGGAGAAGAGAGAGAGAGGCAGATAGAAAGGGTGAGAGAGGTAAAGACAAATAGATCCTTCTTGCTCTGTTTGTGGGTGCACCTGTGTCTGTTCAGTGTTTAAACATATGGAGACGCTTACACAGCTCTGTTTTCAAGACACACAAACTGAAGATTATAACCACATTAAGCTGAACTAAAGAAGTATATTTTAAGGGCAGAGAATTTGACCGACACTGCACTGCAATATTATAAGAAAATGTTGTATGAGACTTTTTTTAAATAACCAAAACAGATATAGCTCCACCACATCTATTTGATTCATCTATTGTGATTTTCTGAAATCAGAATTCATCTGAAGAAACCCCGAATGACAACGGAAGTGCATTTAGATTTTTGAAAAGCATGCACACAGAGGTGATTTGTACTTGTATTTTTGGACTGGAAAGATACCCGTGCTATTCTAAATTTAATTGAAAAGACTCCCTCAAAAAAGAGATGGTTTAACTTGAGGGGCTGTCCTAAAAAAATAAACAAATAAATAAATCTTGATTGTCGAATAGATCACAGTTCTTTCACTTCGGTTGATTTGTCTTTAAGTATCTGCCAATATTCAATATTGATACTAGTGTAATGACTTGAAAATAGCTTTTTTTAATCCTTGAAACACAGCTAACTTATTAGAGAATGGATTATATAGTGTCATGTGCAAAAAAACAACAACTGAACAACAGAATACAGTCTCAAACACTGTGAGACGTTCTGGTTCAACAGCAGCCAATAAATAGTTTTATGCCGGGGCGGGCGTGGTCTCCTTAGCCGAGGTAGTGAGTGATAAACAAAAACTAAACAGGACTCTGGAACAATGACATATTAAAAAGGCTGTACAACACAAACATACAGTTTATACATAATCTGTTCTTTGCAATTCACATGTTGTCTCCCCTCTGGGGAGTGTATCTGTTCCAGATTCTGCTGCTCTAGTGTCGATGCATGGACCTCGGATCCCACCTAATCTTGACCTCGGATCCCACCTAATCTTGAGATCCTGGACCTCGCTCACTGTTCCACTCCAGCCTCTCTTTAACTGGCTGTCTTCGTCTGTTAGAAAATTCGTCTACCTAAAAGTCATTTTTGGCTCCACAGACTTAAACTTCTAATTACATCTGGACATACGTCAGTCCTGGTCACATCTACAGCCTGTCCGTCCATGGGAGTGGATCCTCTTTCACTGTGGTTCTCCTCGAGGTTTCTCTTTTTCCCCCAATGGGTTTTTTGAGTTTTTCCTTGCCGAGAAGGAGGGTCTAAGGACAGGGGATGCTCTGGGACAATTTTTATTTGCCTATTTCCTAAAAATGATTGTTTCTAATTTTACATTGTTTCTGTTGCTATTGACCAAATGTTGCCATGTTTGATTTTCTGACAAATCTTGTTTGCTAAATCAACACCTTGTAAAGTCCGCTGAGATAACTGCTGTTGTGATTTTGGGCTATACAAATAAATTTTATTATTGCATCCATTTCTAACCAGGATATCGTCTGAACCCATATTATGAGACTGACAATCGATACAGCAAATATTTATGGATCGCCACTATTTGATCCAAGTACCGGATCAGTGCATTACTACATGTTACAGTTATCCAGATTCTGTATAGTTCCACAGAAAGAGACATTTGAAGTTGCACATTTGATCCCAAACTGTTAAATATTACAGCAGAAAAAAGCATTATTTCCACACAAGCTCACAGTGAGAACACACACTTAAATAAATTGAAAAAATATGCTTTTGTTTTGCTTCATTTGTTAGTCAAAAAGTCACGCTGAGCTGCTTCAGGACAAGATCTTTTACTACATTCAAGATAAAAACTAAATATATTCCTTCTTTCCTTTGACTACGGCTTATAAAATCTGTCCAGACTGCTGAGACCTAAATCTAACTCGTGCCCAAGGAGAAAATAAGAGAAATTGTGTTAACTCAGTCTGATAAATGTGTGGATTGAAATGCCCCACACAGCTTTATGTGAAACAGGAGATGATTTAACTTCTGAGAGGTGAATAATGTAAGAAAGTGTAACAGCGTGTGGTCAGTGTGGACAAGCTGCTGACAAAACGTGGACAGCAGCGCCCTCATGTGGACATCTGGGTTATTACAGCAATTATGTGGAATATGCATTGGATTTATCCAAGTCTGAAGTTATTCTTAATCCACAAAATGTCTTCAATTGAATATAAATGTTGCTGATTGTTGCGTTAAATTTTGGCTACAAATCAAATCCACAAATCTCTATATAATTCTACTTTTATGACTTGGTATTTTGTCTGTTTTTTTACCTGAAGCAGCAATGTTTGAGTGAATTTTAGTTATATTCATTCATTCATTCATTCATTCATTCATTCATTTTCTACCGCTTAATCCCGTTAGGGGTCGCGGGTGACTGGAGCCTATCTAACTTTGGGCCTTAGGCAGGGAACATATACTAAATATATAATTTTAGTTATATAAAGCAATATAATGCTAAAGTATATACATTTCCACCCAGTTTGATTGGTTTTCCAATTTGAAATTATTACAAACATCTACTTGATTTTGCTGTAGGAATCGCGAGTTGGTTGTATAGCTATTTTAGGAGTCCCATTCTGAAAAGTTTGGGACCCCTGGCATAGACAAAAGTGAGAAGTTCTCAGTTACATTGACTTACATTTCTTGAGTAACTTTTTGAAGACATTGTGCTTCTCAGATACAATGACAAAAAATGTTGCTGACAAAATGAAATTTGTGATCCAATGTTTCTTTTTTGCATTGATCCTTCATATAAATCATCTACTTAATGTGCATTTTTATAGTCTATTCTTTGAAAAAAACACAAGATCTTGTTTATTTTAAATGTTTTGCAGTTCCAATGAGAACAACTTCAAATTAAAAATCAGATGTTGCATCCGGACAGTTACTCTTACTATTACTTAAATGTCCTGTACCCAACTTTTTGCTTTCTTAAAATATAAACAAACAAAAATAATAAATTTTAAGCATCCTAAACATCAGGTTTTGCTCACTTACCTAATGCATTCTGAGCCTCCAAATTGATCAGTACAACGTGTTTTAAGCTTTTTTCACAGCTTTCAGGAGCAACACGCATTGGTATGCTAACAGCATACCAGTTAACAATAACAACAACAACAACAACAACAACAACAACAACAACAACAACAGACAAACTTTGTGGACTTTATTAGACATAGACAGGACTGTATGGTCTAATTTCCACCTGAATAAATAGATTAACAAGAGATATGTGCTAAAGGAAAACTGATATTAAGTTTTTTTTTTTTCTTTTATTAGTGCACAGTCCCAAGTACTTGTTTCCCTAAATACTTTAGAATTTTGCTTGAGAAATTTCTTGGACCACTATTTTGTACTTTCACTTGAGTAATATTAAAGGTAACTTCACTCTGACTTGAGAAAACTTTTTGGTCTCTACATATATGATCAGTAGTCTTCCTAATCTTGACATATTATTCTTCAATGTATTCTCTGTAATTGTTAGTTAGATTTTTTTAGACAGAGATACTTTTAAAGGTGCACTGTGTAACTTTCTGGAAGTGAAAGTCAGCTACACAATTTAGTAAATTAGAAAGTTAAATCTATATTTTGGAACATTCTGAATAGAGATGAATACATTTTATGCCATAATATGAAAAAAAAAAATCCGCTAAAGGAACCACTTTTCTGCGGAAACAGCCGTGTTTGGTCTTCCTCCAAGCCAATAATAGACTATTTTGTGGCCATGCAAGCCGGCTCAAAGTAAAAACACAGATTTCTATTAATTATTTAGTTTAACAAAAGTATCTAAATGACAAAAATTTGCATTAAAGTTTATTTTTGGTCAAAAAGTTGCACAGTAAACCTTTAAAACCAGAATACGGTGTACTGTATAAATCAAATTTTAAATCAAGATATGTATTACCAAATGTGATGTAAGAAAACAAACTAAAAAAGAAAAAAAAAATACATATAGCTCTTTCGCCTATCTTCAGTAGCCCTATAAGAGTAGTTTGTATAATATTGAAGTTTACTGACTACAGTTGCTCCAACGCGGTTCACACACTGTATACATGATCCTGGTCTAGTGCAGTTTTGGTCTTTGCTTAATCGCAGTTTTAATGTGGTTTTGTGTGAAACTCTGAACACATTTCTTGTGATCTTGTGAGTACTGAGAATGAAAGTCAGATTACTATCAGTCGTGTAGGTTAGGTGCTAAATCAGCTTTTTTACCTGCAGAAGAAGATGGTATTTTAAAACTCTCTGCATGGGCACCACCAGCAAATCCCTCAGTGTGAACTTCCCGTTGTTGGCTCTTTTGGCACATTCCTGAATGAAAAAAAAATGTACGTATGTGAGCAAGACACTAAATACTGTATATACAAAACATCATTAAAGATCTGCAAAATTACCATAGCCAGAAGCAAGTAAATGTTACTTTTGGTGATCCACTTCTATAAGTATTGCCCGATTTGTGATATATTCCCTTTTTTCTCCTTATTCTGCCCCACCCACTTTTGTTAGCAGTGCACTTCCTGTTTAGCTCTGTTAAAGTAACTAACATGTTAGCTTATCTGTAATATGGGGCAATCTCCCCACATAACGACAGATAAACAAAACCCAGCAATTGAATACTACAAGCTAAACGCCGCTAAACAGGAAGTGTACTGCCAAGGAAAAGTGGGCGGGGCAAAATAAGGTGAAAAATTAACATACTGTATTCAGAAATCATCATTATTTGAACAAAACAATAGAGTCTATGCAGGTTATGTTACAGCAATCTAAATGTCAGCATTGAGTGGCAAAATAGAATGAGAGTCAATTAAGACAAATTTTCTAAAATATGGACTCAAAACAATAACATAAACATCCATAACTACTGCTAAATATTAAAGTGCCCATTACAGGTTGAACTACTCATTTTGCAAAGACGTAGTTAAGATCTATATCAGGGGTTCTCAAACTTTTTATCCAAAGGTCCGAAATTAAAACACGATCAAGTTCAAAGGTCCGGATGAAAAAGTATAACATTTATTTTTGTTATTATTCAACTTAATGACATTAAATTAAATGCTTATAGCACAGTGTAAACATTAAAGTCATGTAAACATAACATAACGTGCATTTTAATGCGCCCCTGATAGATATAAATTGTAGTGCTCCCCACGCCCCCAACCCCTCTAACGAAATAAATTTGTATTTAATTTAAATCTACAGACAGACCCTTAGACCCATAAGCCCTTAAATACAAATATAGTTCAATCTAACAAGGTTCTGATGTAATTCAGGGGGCTGGGGGAATTGTCCCCAGGAGAATTTTTAAAAATTCAATGCAATTTCCTGTATTTTGGTGAGTTTTAGATGTGATGATCCTATTGTGTGATGTCATTTTTAATATAATTAAAAAGACATGAGGCAGTTAAATAAACAAAAATACAAATAGGGTCCCCCCATAGAAGCCAGGTTTATGGGCCCCAGCCCCAGATGTCTTTAGCTCCGCCCCTGTAAAACTGGGCTTTAGGAGCGTCAGGCAGACTGACTCGGCCTGACAGGGCTATCCTGAGTGATCAGAGCAGGGAAAACACGAGAGCTGCTGCTTTTATAAGGTTAGTGTCTGTTTTATGTCACATTCAGGCAAAAGTAAAAGTTGTAAAGACCTCTTCAAACATTTCCGCGGTGCGCCGTTTTGCGTAATTTTCTCCGCTGTTATTTACACACGTTATCTTTCACTGTACATTTTGGGACTTTTCTCCGTCAGTATAAGGCTGATTTGCAAAAAATAAGGATCAAAATGAAGCTCCAGTTTCACAGAATATCACTGGAAGTTCGAAAAGCTTCTCAAAGAAACGATCTGTCTGTTAAATAGCTCTGCTTTGACGCTGCACTGACAGTGGCACGCAGCTTCCAGAGAGAGAGAGGGAGAGGAGAGGAGAGGCGAGGAGAGAGAGAGAGAGAGACGTGCGGTAGGGAGGAAGCGCTTCTGGTGGAGAAGCACTGTAAACATGTAAACGCAAGGTCCGCTCATGGGTGTAGAGCACAGAATTAAAAATACGAGGGAACGGCTGCCCGGTCCGGACAAAATGGTCTCGAGGTCCGGATCCGGACCGGAGTCCGGACTTTGAGTAACCCTGATCTATATATTTAAGGCTTTACTAAACATTTTTTCAAATTTCATTCCAGTTTGGCCATTTTTGAGCATTAAAAATTTACTTCCTGTTCAATGATGACATCACGCTAGGTAGTTGCCTGGCAACCATTTAATAAATTGGGTCCAAACTCTTCAAATGTAACTTTTTTTTTTACTTGAGACATAAAATATACTAGAACTCACTTTTTTGTTAAATATGTGTTTACAGGGCCATTAAATGGGAGTTAATGTATATTAACTAAGTTTCAGGAGCAGGACCACAGCCCCTTTGCACCAGGAAACCACGCCTCGCTCGTCTTCTCGGACACACCTCCAATTACCCAGAAGCCTACTTAATCCGCCCTTTCCCAACAACACGTCTTGGCCCTGTCCCAATACCCACACTACACACTACACACTTCACTGAAGTGTGCATTTTCTGAAAGTGCTCCAAGTGTGCACTTGCACAAGTGTGCAGGACAGGTAAATGTTAGAAATGGGACAGTCTACACTTCACTTGATGTGATCAACTCAAACAGCTGTGTTATTAAACTGCTGCCACAGCTCACTTTAGTTTGGATCATTTGCTGATTTTGCCTAAAACAAATAAGAGCAGTGCTGTGGATGCCAGTGGATTTATGCCTGTGTTTCTATTAAAAGAATTGTTATTTTGTTAATATTATATTTTTGTTTTACATATTTTACATTCATACAGACATATTTTGAGCTGTATTAATAACTAAAATTCATTTGATTGTATTTACTTTGATTTCTGGATATTATTCAATGTTTGTTATATTTTTACGTTACTGTCACTTTAAGAGAGAGAGAGCATGCACTCTGGTGGTCAAACGAACTTTTTTATTTTATTTATTTTTTCATTAATAATAAATCATACTGTGTACAATTTGATATTTACTAAACAAAATTACAATCGTACAATTATTACACAACCCAAATAAAATCAAACTAACTGACACCGTCATTTTTCTACAAGCAGCAAAGAACTCTGGGTAAAACACTTCAGCCAAGTCCGCTTCCATGCGGGCTTCGCTGAAGTGCAGATAAAGGGCGTGAAGTGGGCGGGGCTAAAGGCCGTTTGTGACAATTGGGACGCCCTACGCACTCCCACCCCACAGCGGGAACGCGCTTCTGAGGGCCACAAGGGTGGAAGGGTGGATATTGGGACAGGGCCCTTGTCTCGGATCTCTCGACCCCACCCTCCCACCCCACATCTCATCTGTCCTCCTGCTGGAGACATCTCTATCTACAGGTGGGGGGGTCCTGAATCGGCTGAACGGATCGCCGAGACGGAGCCCCCATCCACAGTCTCTCGATCCAGCCATCAATCAATCATCAATCATCAATAAATATCTTAATTGCATTCTTTATTGTGGTGTGGTCCTTGCTAGTGAAATCAGTTTCTTGTGAGAAAATTGAAAATGTTTTTGTCTACCTAGTGTGATGTCATCAGTTTATATCCTGGTATTTTCAACATATTTTCACATTTTTCTCCACAAACTTGTTCTTGATTAACATAAAATTATCATTAATAATTACAACAAGTGTTAATCTACCAAACTAAATAAAAATTTGAAAAACTTTCAAACCTGTCATACGCACTTTAAGCTTGTATGTGACATGTTAAAACAAAAAATCAGGTAAACCGTGGCAAAAAAAGCAAAAAAAAAACAACACAATACTTCTGTTTCTCCCACATTTCTCACCGACACAGAATGTAGTATCACACACAAGTTAAATCCTTATCTTTCTTTGCTTAAAAAAGATGTTTTTTAAGTCAGTTTGATGAGTTAATTCATTGTTGTTCAACAGTAAATATGTTGACGACTTTCAAACAAGCTAGCTAAAGTTTGCATTGTTGCCGTGACAACTGCAAAGCAATTTTATAACATTTCTGCCAAGAAAGGCTCCATAAAGGAAAAGAAATAGTCCTAAACACAACTAAGAAACACATTTTATCAGGTGTTCTTATCAGACTTTTGCCACTCAGTCAGAATGTTAAGAGCATTTGACAAATAAAAGAATGTTTGCGCATTACATTCATTCAGTTTTAACAGAAGCCGCCATCTTGGTTGACAGGAAACATTTGAAACGGTTCAGATCATGTCCTGTACACCACATTTGTTTATCTAACCTCCAGCTTCAGGCGGATGTCCTCTTTCTCTTTGCAGATCAGGTCCAACACAGCGATGGCAATCTCCACTCTACTGCAGTAAATCCCATAAATGAGAAGCCTTTCAACAGGAGAGAATGAAACAGAATGAATAATTTCTCAACTGTGCCTTGTCTTGCTTAACGTACAATAGTTAGCAGTGGCGTTCTCATTGACCATGATAAAAGATTAGTCTTAAAAAAGATATATAAATGATGCATAAATGTACATAGATGGTGGGTAAATGTACCTTTCTTTGTAGCTGATGAAGATCTGATATAGATTTAAGGCGTTTTTGAAGAGGATGGAATCTTGAACCTCGACCATCAAACTCTTGTGTAATCTAACCAAGTCCTGCAACAGACACAACAACATAGAGCAGATGGAAATGCATTGTGAAAGCAGCAGTATTTTTATTTTTTTTTTTTACATGATTTTAGTGACAGTGCTGACAATAAGAACTTTCTTTTGCAAAAGTGTTTATTTTTATCACTGCAACACTGTCAAATTAATTACATTTTTTTTAAAAGAAGACATATTGTTTTTCTCTGTGATTTAAACTATAGTACACATAAAATATTATGAAAAATGACTACATAAGTACAGCAAGTAGGTACAGTAGAAGGTGTTAGTTGAGCCCTACAAGACATTAAATGATTACTCAAACATGCATGAATCAATCAAAATACAACGTGGCTAAGATAAAGATGATTGTTTTTTTTTATGTTATGGCTAACATATGTTATGTTATGTTATGTTATGGCTAACATAACAAAAAAAAAGCTCACAAAGGTTAAATTTCTCATAATGTCAGTTTAAAGGGGCACTATGTAAGAAAAACAAACAAACAAAGTGATTTCCACTTTTGAACACCAGAGGGAGCCTTTCACATGCATTTTGCCTATTAAGCATGCTGCCATCTAGCGTCAATCATCCACATTCCGGCTCATAATAAAACATTTCAAATACGTATAAATGTATCACAATTGATGTGGATTGGTTAACAGTGCTCTCTTAAGAATTCACGTTGTAAAGAATAAATATGATTTAAATGTTTGTGGACTATATGTGATAATTAAAATACCTCTCAATCTTACACAGTGCCCCTTTAAAGTAATGGTAGCTAAAGACATACAGTATGCCTAATTTGTCCTCAAATCCTCAAATTAATTATTTTCAACAAACTACAGAGTAAAGATTAAACTAGAATATATCTGCATATTTACATCACAACGTTAGAGAATATTTAAAGGGGACCCAATATGTAAAATCTACTTTTCTGAGTGTTACAGCAGTGTTCTCTCATCATTAGCTTACCCAAAGTTGTATTGTGTTGGATTGATTTCTGAAATATATATATTGAAATGTCCTTATTTGGAATTTAACTCCACTTTTCTTATTTAATTCAATTTACACTTGTTTGTGCTCTCATAATAGTGAAAAAAATATGTTGAAAAGTTGATAACTGATCTTGCAGTGATGTGCAGCGACAAATACGTTTAGGGTAAATTTAAGAGAAGATTCTCAATGAAAAGATTGATGTAACTTACAGGGATGTTGAGAAAAACTTTGTCCATTTCATTTGGAGTGAAGAATTTCCTCAGAGGATTCAGGAAATACTGTGTGGAAAAAATACTTTACATTACAGAGCTAGAGTTGCATTAGAAATTAGCTTAGACAGATATTTTCCATTCAGTACAAAGACTTTATAATGATATATTTAATACCTTCTCTATAGACTCCAGTGTTTCTGTGTACTTTTCCTCCGTCTGTTTGATCTCAGACAAACAGCAGCTCCGAACATCCACTTCAGGCTGCTTCAACAAACATTTGGACAAACAAAATACATGAAAGAGGTTAGCGTCAGAATGGAACAAACGTGAGTAAAACATTATATTTTTCTGTCAAAAATACATCTAAAGAGAGGAGAATATCATTTGGTTCGATTTGCAATTTATGTTTTAAGCAGGGCTATTCAACTTTTTTTCCAAAGGGCCAGATTGTATTGAGGACCGTGGCTTCTGGGCCGGGTAGTTGCTCAATACCTCACAGCTTTCAACATGAGGTTTTGGCAAATATTCAGAGACCAGATTTTTCTATAGAGGATTTTTGTTTATCAACACGGGATGCGGGACCCGCTGTAGAAAGAGCCTCGCACATAGACACAACAGTGAAACAAGTCAAAAAAGCTCGTTTCAGCCAACTCAAGCTTTATCATTGCGAAAAAAAAGCTATGCTGCTAAGCTAACATTATGGATGAATTTGATCCTACGACCTAGAATTACTTCAGTAAGTGAAAAAACGGCGAGAAAACCTGACTCAACTTCAGGGACAACGTCTATATACGTTCATACCTGATAAGCAGCTAGCTGTCATCCCGTTCGTTGTTTAATTGGAACAATTCAATGTAAACAAATTGAGAGCGCGCTTTCTGCAGGACGCAAGCGCAGTAGGGCGAAGAGTGACGTCGACCCAAAATCCCTATAGTGATAAATCTAATGCTGCAGTCTGTTTTATTGCTAGTAAGAACGAAATCTAAACCTGAAGTAACTCAGCATTAAACAAGATCTAAACCAGGATCAAATAAGTCTAAAGCAGAATTAAACCAGAACCAAATAAAAACTCATTATTTAATTAGAATTTATTTAAGCATTAACTGTAACTTTAACTGTCTTAAAATACGATTTGCCAACAGAACAAAAGTGGATTGTTTTGCTAAAATATGGAAAATACAGCATTTTTTCACTGTAATGAGTGAACAAATGTAACTGGAATTGAATCAAGAAAATACACAGATCATTTGGGATGTTATTTTCAGGCGGTAAAAATACAAGATAACTATTGCATAGTTTAAGCACTTTTTGTGACATTAAGACATTTTTTAAGTCCGCCACTTTGTCCTGAGTAATAACCCAGATTTGAATCTACAAAAAAACAAAAAAGAAAAACAAAAAAATGTATAAATACTTGTAACAACGTAACAAAAGTGAATTGAGGGCCGGGTCAGATTTTTGAAGGGCCGATCTGGCACCCTGGCCTTAAGTTGAATAGGCCCGGTCTAGTTCACATTTTTATTGTTTTAAGGAAAATATTGACTTGACAAATTAATAATGTAAAACAATATTTGTACAGATCTTATTAAGAACTAACAGTTTTTTTAATGCAAACAATCACATGTTTTGTCGTTTGTGAAGGAATGTGATGGTAGCGATTGACTCTGTGCTTGAAGCTGTTTACTTTCAAATTGTCAGACTTTAGCGTTAGCATTGACAGACAAACACATCTTTTTATAACACACTTTGATCTTTGGTGAATATTTTCTTCTTTTGTAAGTATTTAACATGTTTTCAGAGAAATCACCAACTGCTCACTGTTCACTGCCGATCTTAGTAATTTTTCATTTAGGCTGAGGCAGTGAAAACCTCATAAGAATGAACTAAACAGAAATGAACCTGCCGGCAAATGTTTGCATTTTGAAAAAAAAAATACTCTTGTGCACACAGTCAATTTCCTAATTGCATCCACTGAAAAAGATATTTTGATTCAATTACGATTAATTGTGCAGGCCAGCAATGTCTAATTGTTAACAGGAACATGTAGACAAGGTAGTTATCCTTTCCTTAATTATTGTTTACAAAAAAAAACATGTGTAGACAACTAAAATGACTAGAATATCAATTTTGTTGGAGCAAAAATAGAAAAAAAAAGACAGAATCCAGTTTTAAAATGAATGGCTTGTTGTAACCAAAGATTGAACAAGAAAAAACAACAACACACTTTAAAGTGAATTTGAAAATATATCTGAAATATTTGCCATAATATAGTAGCTGCTATAAATAAATAAAACTATTAAGCCGACTGCACACTAGAAGAGTCTAAAATCACCAAATAAAGAGCAGGGAATAGAAATAAGGACAGTTTACAATAATTATTGTGTCTCACAGTCTAATCATGTATGAAGAACACAGACTAGACACATTTGCACAGTTCAGACAAACTTTCTACTTCAGAGTGTCATAATGTATCATAATGTGCAGTCTTTACGCGCCTTCATGTGCGTGTTTTAAGAATAAAATGAAACTAAATGTTGATTATATGCATACAAGTATATAACAGATACGTATTCAAAGTGTTCTTCTCATCACTGTATTTCCCGACCGTGTTTTTCTGTGTCGTGTGGTGAATTGTAATGTTCTGTGTGTGTGATTGGCAGCCGCACCAGAGGAGGCTGCAGGTCTGTCCTCATGAGGTCTTCGTAGATTTCTCCTCCTGCGTAATCTTCTTCAAGGCCATAAACCGCTGCATACAACTCATCCTCGTCTTCCAGGGCATTCTCGCTGAAAAAATAAAAATAAAATTAATAAACATTAGATTTCAAGCAAGGTCAATGTGATTTCTTTATCTGACCCAAACGAAAAGACAAAAAATCCAACGGAGTTCTTTCAAAAACAACAATTAATACACGGAATTATTGGAAACATGGTATTCAGGTTGGTATACAACGTCAGAATAGACCAATTTAGTCTCAAATCCTCAACCAAATCACTACTTTTTGTCTCTGTACAATAATTATTATTCTTATGCATAGCCTATGTGCCTTATGTATTTATTTATACATGTATTTCTGTTTGTTTTACTAATGATTGATTTTGTGTGTTTTGTCTGACTTCCTTTCCCCTTCCCTTGGTGCTTTTGCACACCAGGGCAACACTGAAAAAAAGAATTTGTTCTTCATGTTTTGCCTGGAAAAATAAGGTAAGATAATGTCAACTAATACAAATTTTGGTCAACTAAGAAGCTATAGGTCCTTTTCATGCTGCGGCTTGGCTAGTTCCGGTGTGAATATACCAGTGGTTCATTGTTTCCGGTTAATTCATTCTCTCAGAAGGCTAGCTTAAATGCCGTAAACTAATTAAAATAGCTAATTGACACAAACTGGACAACACGTGACAGTCAGACAATCATTTGCAGCGTGTTCAGAGCTTCACATACGAGGTAAATAAATACTTCACCATGTGTTTATAAAATGTGCCGTTTTCTCTCTGAAGCTAATGTTAACCAGTATTTAATTTATTTATTAATTAAAATAACTCAACAAACTGAACTAGCTTTTACAAAAACACTCTGCCTAGGATGTCATGTATTTTTATCAAATTGTCTGCTTTATATTTTCGCTATTTTATTTGTTAGCATTTAGCATTGCGCCAAACTTACGTACTTTTATAAACACACAGTCTGTCTCTGGTGAAGTATTTGCCTCATAAGTGAAGCTCTGAACTCGCTGCCAGCGGTTATCTAGTTGAAATCCGCTCAGTGCTTTGAATTTTTTAAATATTAATTAATATTAGCGCATCACGGCAAGTTCCACATAAGGAATGAACGGGAAAAGAAGGAAATATCCACAGGTATCTCGCAAACCGGAGCTAGCATAGCAGCAGCGTGAAAAGGGCCTATTGACCAATTAATTGACTAAACTGCAAAAAATGAATTTCAAGACAAGCTAAAGTTGCTTGGTTCTAGCATTTGAATCTAATTTCAAGCATTTTGACCTAATTTAACCTCGGTTTATTGTAGAGACATAGATTATTTTCCTTGTTTTAAAGTGTTTCAAACTGATTTCAAAATATTGCTTCTTATTTCAAGACAGATTATTTGCCACTGGGTTAAGAAAATTCTTACCCCATGTTTTTTTTTTCTCATATAACCAGTTAAAAATGTAAATATTCTACATGGCATAAACAATTCAATCTTATCCAGTTAAAACAGCTCAAAACTGGATTTAAATTTTGATTCCACGTCATTTTAAGCAAGTTGGATGTATAGTTTTTGCACTGTAAAGGATTACAGCTATAAAAATTATATTTATTTTAGCAACAGACAGAACAGAATAACTCACAAGCAGAGTGCCAGACAAGATCTATTTCAGAGAGCAAGTGATTCACAATAATCCCCAAAAAGCAAAATCACAACATGTATCTGTCCAAATTATCAAGTTGTTGACAGGAATGGTCTTGTTATTGTATCTCTGATGTTTGTTCATATTGTTGTCCAGGCAGTGTTCTAAATGTGGTGGTGTAGTGGATTTCCAAGCCAAGAAAATGTATTTTTTGGCAGCTACCATCCCAAGTTGTAGCTTCAGCCATACGTCAGCTGATAGTTGTGATCATTCTGACCAGTATTGTATGAGAATTTGGAATTTATGTTTTATGTCTGACTAAAATTGTCTAAAATTATGATAGCATGTAATAGCAAATAATTAAAACTTGTTTGAACAGGTTTGATCAACAGGATTAAATGTTTTATGCAGTAATTCATACATTTTCTGGTTTATCAAGAAAACTATGATAATAAATGTTCTTCAAAATGTGCAGTGTTTGTAGTTTGCCAATTGTATTGTGATTTTTTTCCAGCCCTATTTTCTACAATTCTTCAACAGCACAATTAAACACAATCCAAAAAGCTTTGCATTAGTGTTAATGGAGAAAAACCTTCGTAATCCACTAGATTAGGTCTAACTTGCTCAAATGCATGGAATTCTTGTCATAGATTAGCAGCTTTATTTTTTCTTAGATGAACTCATGAACTTTGCTGGATGAGTTGAAAATGTGCATAGCAGACAATTTTGCATTAAAAAAACAACAAAAAACTGATGTGTCAAGCAAAGGTTTTCTTTAGTAAATACAATATATATTAGGTGATCAGCTGCTACTTTTGTCTCAACCTTCACACCCTTTCCTAATTTTACAGAAACCACTACTATTACTCTCTGATCAGTTTTTGTGTTTTCATGTTGTCAGTAAAACAGCCCTGATTGATTTGATGTGGGTTGGCAAACACTTAACATTTACTGCAAAATCACTGACGATTTATCTTGAGCGTCTTTTACCCAAACACGTGGGCGTTTAAACCCCTGATGAGAGACGAGAGTGCTAAATAATCACGTCCCCTCAGCAGTGAAATGGACCCACAGAGGAGGCTCATACGTACTCAATCAAGTCCTCCAGATTGTTGTAAATGTCCTCGTCTTTTAGGCTCTCCTCGGTGGGGAAAGGCCTGCAATAAAACAGGAAAAACAGAATTACATAAAGAGCTAAAGCAATCGGTGTTAAAACATTGCACAATGTTTAGGGGAACTTAAGTTTTTAGTTGTAAATTAGTAAACATTGTCTTTTCATTAAAAAGTATATTGTGAATGCAGCACTTTGAGGAATAAAAATAAGACCACTGAATACTATCTGAATTTAATTATTACCGTAAGTATTCTAGTTCCCAATAGGAGCCAAAAACAGCGTTCTGATTGGCTGTGCTTGAGTGGTCTACTCCAGTTTCACTTTGCTGATGTTCTTAAGCCATAATTGGAACCAAAAATGATTCTAAGTGGATGTTAACTATGTGCTGAAGGAAGTGTGAGCACCAGGAAGTATTTGGACAGATATAAATATCTTCTTTCTGTTTTGCAGGTGTTGTACTACAGTGGTCCCCAACCTTTTTTCTTAGCACCAATAACAACCACGTAAAATGCATCCAGCTGATTATTGTATATTTAGCTTTCTTGTAACTATGTGCTGATCCAGCTTCTGACACCGATTTAGCTTTAGGTATCTGCCAATATTCGATATTAGGGCGACCTGGTAAAAAATAGAATCACAATCTGTCTTGATTTTTGATTCGATTTTGTTCAACTTTTCAAAACCAAAACAAATAAATGCATTTATGAACATAAACAAAAACTTTTAATATGTCCCATTTATGAGATTCTGCCTCAAAGCTTGACTTTGGTTCCAAACCGCATATTTTTACTGAAAAAGGATTGGTTTTCGATCTTTCAATTTAAAACCCAGAACCAAATAAATGATTTGATTTAATCTCAATCTCTTTATTTTTTGATTGTATGCCCAGCCCTACTCGATATCAAACGATAAAGACTGAGAATAGCCTTTTTCAGTCTCTAAAAAGGATCCTACAGTATAATGTAACTGTTATTTATTGTGCGATAAGGATTTAGCAAGTTTATGTGAATGAAATGTCACACATCATATCAAAATCAACAAATAGATAGATTTATTACATCCAATCAAAGGCACAACCAGAATATCAGCTGAACCGACATCATTGGACGGATACTCTATAATGCAAAATATCATCAAAGCTTGTTTGTAGGAGTATTTATACAGGCTTCTAAAATTCCAGTCGGCATTGCTGAAAGTCACCATTCAGACAATGTAGCAAACAAATAATTTGATCTAAAACCATGCTCTTTTGCACACTTTCATGGAAAGTGCCAATCTTCATTTTGTGTCTTTCCGACTATCTATGACTAATCGTTTTAAACTGATCTATCTCCATTGAAACAAAAGGGAACGCCTCGAGTTACAGGTCAGACTGAGACAAGATGGTCCCAGAGTTCAGTTACTGACTGGCGGAGTAAAAAGCCATAATTTACACATTCTTTTCAAACATCAGAACACTCTAAGAGCCTGTTCGCAGACAGTTGCCTTTGAGGTTTGTAAAGTACTAATCTGGTACAAGCTAAAGCATCACTTTAACAGATGAGTGGCGATCAGAGCTCAAGAGAGAACTAGGAACAGACACGCAAGTCAAAAAGCCAAAGACAGAATTCAAGAAAAAATCACCAGATGGATTTCATGGTAAAGCACGTTATTAATAGGGCTGGGACGATACACTTGTATCCCGAAACAAATATAATCATGAGGCAAGAGACTGCGATGCACATAATATTATGACTTGACATTAAGTAATACGATATTCTTGCAATAACATGATAAAATACATCTAATAAAGTAAATGTATTACAAAACAGTAGGTTTATGGTTCAGTATTATTAGGAACTACATTGCTGCAGAAGTATGAATGGTTTAATTATATAGCACATTTACACAGACATGTCTTCCAAAGTGCTTTACATAGTAACTCTTGCCTGACCAGCCAGTTCCTACACGCTTTGACAGACACTTTACAAAGATGTGAGGGTCTGGGATCAGAGCGCCGGGTTTCAATTTTGAAGGTGGGTTTTCTCGAGCGCGAGTCAACCAATTGCAGAAAACACAGAAATTCCCTCACACAGCAACGTGCTAAACCGGATTTTTTTGTAAACATGTAGTGCAAGGATTTTTTTAGTATGAAGCCTCTCACGCTTTGCTGCTCACGTTTTAAGGAATTGATATGTTCATTGTTCAAAACCGAAGCAATTCACTTAAACACCTGGCGCCTCAACCTCCAACCAACACCAGCCGTTCCCTAGCGTGCATATTATTGGTTGGTTGGAAACTGGAGCGCCTGGAGGAAACCACCCAGGCACGTGGAGGAACATGCAAAAACTCCACACAGAAAGCCGAACCCGCGACCTTCTTGCTGTGAGGCCAGAGCGCTATCCACTCTGCCACCGTACTTCAAAGAAATTCAAAGGTAAAGCTTAATCAAAGATATTTACATTAGAAATCAAATGAATGGTTGTAATACAAAACATCTTTTAAATGTTCAATGCATTTTATTCATACATCAGATATACCGTATTGTATTGTAGCACATGTATCGCATTGCATTTAAGTATTCTGATGCATGTGCTACAAAACAATACAGTACGATACAGCAATTTGTATCTCGATATATCACAAAACAATACATTGTCCCAGCCCTAGTTATTATAGGAAAAGCTTGCTCTTCCTTACCATCTGACATTGTGAAGAGAACCCATTTGTGTTGTGAAAATACAGACAAAATCCAACCTTTGTGAACGCAGCAGGTTCCACTAAGAATGTAATCAATAAGCTTAGTTGATAGTATATGGTGGTAAAGACTTACTTGAATCCTTGTTGTTGTGCAATGACAGTGTGAGACAATTTTGAGAGAGTGTCCATAACCTGGAAAAGAAGAAAAGATAAATAAATTAGAGATTAAGCACAATCAACAAATTGTGTTGCACAAACAATAATATTTATACTTTTTTATAGTTATTAAAACCATGATTGTGAATGAATGTGAAAAAAGTGAAGCTTATTTACATAATCTGTTATTGTCCAGTAGATGATGAGGAAACTAACGTTTGGTTTATAAATTAAACTTTGTGCTTTCCACTCAAAAGTCTATGATAAATTTAATGCAGCACTTTGTGAGAAAATGAGACTAAAAACAGCTCTCTGATTAGCTGAGCTTAGGTAGTTCTCTTCAGTTTCACTTTGTTGTTTGTAAAATGACGTTTTTAAGCCACAATACAACCAAAAATGAATACATGTAGCTATTAGCCATTTGTCTAAGCATTTAGGAAAGTAAGTAGTCAGATTTAAAACCTAAACTGTGTTTGCGGTGTGAAATTTAGCTAACCCAGCTTCACTTAACTACTATCTTCGCCCACTTGTCTGTATTTAGTCGCAATTACTCAAACATTAATTCCTATATATATTTAAAAACATGTGATATTTGTGCAATTATTCTGTGCTATTGCATGATCAGCTTTTAATAATATTGCACTTTACATCTCTTATTGTACAGTTTCCGTTTGCTTTTTTTGTGATAAACTACGAATGATTTCACACGTATACAGTGGCGGCAAAGGGTGAAACAGGTGGGCCTAATAGGCTTAAACTACAGCCTACACCTTTTCAGTCTATCTTGTCACGTCAAACAGTTGTGTTTACAGATTTATCTTCAAGAAAAACTGTGATCAAAAACAACAAAAAGGTTAAATGCTTAAAATGTGACTTTTCTGAGCATTTTGATGCATTAAACACACGTGGTCTTTTCAGGGTTTCCTTTGAAAGACCACCAGTCAGTCAATGCATCAACTCAAACTGTACGGCCACACTGACAGCTCCTCGTCTCTTCCTGTATGAACACAGGCTGTGGTTTTGCCCAAGGTGAATTAGAAACTGTTCAATGTGCTCATATCCTGAATGAAAATATTTTTAAAACAGACTATACAGGTTATGCAAACACATTCTATTCGAAAAGCTTTTGACTGTGGCAAAAATCTGATACAAACACCTAATAACAAGGGTTTCTTAAGCTTTTTTTGGCTATTTTTTTCCTTCAGAGAGCTTTTCTGTTGTCGTGGCAACAGCGCCGACCTTACCTAGCTTAATTGCTAACAGCGGTTGGAGATTTAGGACATTTTTACTGCTGAGGAACAAATAATTAACTCATTAAATGGACTAAAAACATAATATTTAAACTTATAAAGATAAGGATTTAATCTGTGTGTCAGTGAGAAATGTGAGAAAAACAGAAGTGTTGTTGTTGTTTTTCTGCTTTTCTGCCACTGTTTACACAAATTTCTCCTTTTACTTCACATACAAACTCAGTATTTAGCAGTAGTTGTGGTTGTTTATCTTTATTATCAGACTGTAGATGCTTTTTTCCTTTTAAAGTTGCGTTTTAAGTACTTACAGGAGAAACTATAATTTGCCTCCATCATTTATTTACGCCACTCACTGCTGCATAACCTCTACACCTAATCTCCATACAAAACATCTAAAAAAAATGTTTTAAAAAGCAGAATATGAAAAGCTGAAGGAGACATAAGCTAATAGCTGACAGGAAAAGGGTTTGAGTGGTCGGGTTTCAGTGCTGAAGTGGCCTGTCACCTGTTTTCAATGAATGATGCATGATGAGGTAAAAGTTAAGCTGAAAACCACAGCAAGGTTCGAGCAGAAAAGCGGACTTACCCTGTGGCACACCTGCATCCAACTATTCATTTTATAACTAAAAATAAATAAAAGATACAGCCAAGTGCGCTAACGGATCCTGGCAAAACATAATATACACACAATGCATCAGAAGAACAACAGTTTTATCACTCACTGCTCAAAAACTGAAACAGCAAATGTAAACTAAGTATAGTGTGTCACATATAAATACAAATACAAGGAGAACAATAAAGTGATTCAATGGTCCAGATATGTTCATCAGCATATACTAATGGTAGCTGCAAGTTAAATGCTAATGATATGAGTTTTTTTTTTTTTACTTTGTGTTTACTTTTCTGACATAACTCCCTTTCATTTAAACTTTATTCAGACTGGACTTGAATTATTCCTTCTGAAAATACACTTTATTCACCAGAAAACATCTTAAAAGTGACAACAAACCCAACAAATATGATGCATTGCCGACTGTATTTATAACAAATATATATTATACTAATACATATTACCACGGCAACTTCCAGTACTTGTTTGGGTAGAATGAGACACCTTAAAGCGAACCCTGGCTACAATCACATGTTTACCCTAAAACACTTATAATATCATAACTTATATAAATTCAGAACAAAAACCTTGAAAGTATTTGTAGTTTTATCAAAATCATGTTTTAAAGAAATCACATGGCTGCCATTTTGTCCTGGCTGTGACGTCAAATGGTTGTCTGTCTGCCCTCTGGTGGTTGTCAAGGTAACAGGTAACTAAGCAACATGAATTCAACAGTTAAAACCTTTCAGTTTGAGCTGGAGTTTGGCCAAATACAAAACGATTATGTGGAATTTTGTAAAACTGAAGATAATCAAGAGGAAGAGGCAAGAACTGGACACTGTCAGTGGTGTTTTTGTTTCAACTGTTCACCGATCGAACCACAGGAGTATCCATGGCAACAGCCAAAAGCAACCATTTGATGTCATCAACCCAGAATGCACAATATGGCGGCACCCAGTAGCTCAAAACAATGCAGATTTTATAAACATAGTAAGCAGTTTTATATTTGTTTGTAGTTTATTTGAACAAACATGAGATGTACTTGCATTTTAGCCATATTTGTTGTTATAGTCAGGGTTCACTTTAAAGAGAAGCTAAACCCTAAAATAAGTTTTTTTGGTTGTTAAACTATGTTTATGGTGTTTAAATAGCATTGTCTACTGTTCTGAGTCATTTTTTGGCATTTTCAGTGCAAACTGATCAAATTAGCAGGTTTCAGGTCAAAATAGTCACAAACTGGCTGTGTCTCTCATGTCAGCTCCAGGTGCTCTGTGACCTCAGCGTGTCATTGTCCACTCAAAATGAAGCACTAATTGCAGACACCTGTTGTCAATCCAATCACACTGCTGCTCTCCTCTCTGAGCCCCTCCTTTGCCCTTCTCCCAATGCTTTTCAATGAGTTTGCTGTGTTTGAAATGTGTTTGTGGGTGGAGTTTTAGGGGGTGAGCTTCTCTTTAAAGGGGATTTTCACACTGCAAACACGATTTAGGTTTTAATCTGACAACTTCCTCTCATAAATTCTTGGACACGTGGTTAATATCGACATGTATTGATTTTGGTTGCAATTATGGTTTATTAACTTCTTTTTACAGACCACAAAGTGAAACTGGAGAGGGTCACCCAAGCACAGCCAATCAAAGCGCTGTGTTCTGATGAGAAGTAAAATTCTTTATTACTCAGTTCAGACAGGAATCAGTGGTCTCATTTGCTGCATTTATCATGGACTTTTTTGTGGGAAACGTAAACAGACTCAGACTATTTGGTGTATGTCGAAACATCATGCTCATTTTCTATAGAGCATCCATTGAGTCTGTTCTCAGAAATGGAATCACCAGCTGGTTTGAAAAACTACTTGTCAAATCAAAAAGTCAAATTTTGAATATGGTTCCAACGGCGGGGAAAATTATGAGCAGTGCTGTCCCTCTGAGCCTTCAGTAATTTTATGAACAGGCCATGAGGAGAGACCAGGAACATCCTCCCCACATGTGCTGTACCAATGAGTTATAATAATGACAGCGAGTCTTTGGAAATCTTTTATAAGCTTGGACAACACTATATTTTAATCACATTCACTTATCGACTACAAAACACATCTGTAGCTCTGAAATTTTGAAGGTCTGCAAACCCATCAAACCCTAAAAATGATTTAAACGAAGACTCCACATAAACTGAATGCATTTGTCAGTCTTTGATACGTCTTTCACAGTGAATCTGGGTTAGACCGGTCTCTTTGGCACGACTCACGAGGATTAGATTTTGGCTCAAATTGATGATGTTTCTGAAGGAGCCAGAGCTTTTTCTAACCGGGCCAAACAAGCATTTCTGGAGACCATCCAAAACGCACTGAACCAAGTCTGTCATACAGTATTAAACTCAACTGTGCAACAATCATCAGCTCGTACAGATGAGGAAATGACAGACTTTAGATTATTTAGATTTAGCTGCAGTGATCATATTTACAGGCCTTTTTTACAGGCCCGTTTGGGATTATGGACAGCAGATTAAGGGGAAGCTTCTTTAGAGCAAAAGAGTGAAGAAACTGTACAAGGCTGAAGAATGTGGAGTCACTGAACAGACAGAAAGCAGTCAGTGGTCATGATTTACCGCAGAGGTGAGACCAAGTCAGTGTTAGCAGGTGTCAAGTTCTTGGCTTCATGTCTGAGTCAAGTCTCAAGTAAAAGAGAGACACGTCTGAGTCAAGTCTTAAGTTAAGTTTGAGTCAACTTCCATCATTTTTAAAGGCATATTTTAGCACAGTTCCATTGAATATGACTAATATTGTATAGTCTTGAAAGAAGGATACTCAAAATCAATGCTTTAAGAACATAACCCCATTGTTTATATTTCATAGTAAAGTGCAATGAGTCTCATTCATGACATGTTCTTATGAAAAATAAGTGTGTTATGAACATTTTTGGCATTCACAGATGTTCTTCTTAACTGAAAATGTTTGTCTGTAAAAACAAATCCGAAGAACACTCACAAGGGAAGAACAAAGAAAAAACAAATCTGCTGCTTCAGAATTGTATTACTTATTTAGTTAAGTCAGGAATTAAAATTCTTACATTATTGTAGGCTATGTATTTTTACAAATTATTGTGTATAAAATAATATTAGATAAAAAAAAAAGTTTTCAGTTATGCTAAGAAAGGCAGGGAAGGACTCCTTTAATAGACCTGCAGCAGCCTGTCCCAGCCTCTGTTTCTAACACACACAAAAAAAACAGGACACTCCTATGTTACCTCCAAGAACCATAGAGAACTAATCCCTCGCTTGTATGCTATTTAAATGTGATTACTTTTATGTTTGTATCTCTACGAACAGGTGTTGAAAATTAGTACTTGTACTAAAACACTCAAAGCAGTGCATCCGACTGGTCCAATGTGATTGAGACGTCCACAAAAAACCTAAAAAATAAAATAACATACTGTATTTGCCATATAAGGAAGTAGCTTCCCTAATGCATTTTTCATTTTTATTTAAAATAGCATTCAAATGAGTGACATTGTGTTCGTAGCTGGAGGTTGTTGAATTTAGCTTCATCTGAACACATGAACCTGACGTAGAGTTTTCCTCTTTAAGTGGAAGTTAAGCACAAGTTTTAAAGTGAAGCTCACCCCTAAACTCTACCCACAAACACATTTCAAACACTTAGGGGTTTAGGGAGCTTAGCCAATGTCTGCAATTAGTACTGAGTTTTGAGTGGACAATACACAAAAAAACGTTCTGAGGCACTTTACAATGTTATTAATATGAAAAACTATTAAAAAAACTAGCCCTATAACACGGACAAATTCTTGAATGAGAACAGAACCATTGTTGCATCCTCAATGAACTGAAAACTTTGTGGTAACTTTGGGTTTAAAAAGATACATTTCCACTGTACAACTTACTGTAAACTCTAAACCCAGACACAAAAGCTTGAAAAGTTAAACGCCTAACACAGGGGAAAACCAGCTTCAGATTGCTCCCTTTCTTAAGTTAAAACAGTTTCTCTGATAAAAGCCACAGACCACAGACGAGTTCAGCCTGAGCTCACTTCAGCCTCAGCGAAAGAGACACTGCAGCTCCACTGAACCACAGGAAAGCAGACGTTTACAGGCAGTAGGTTGTGTTCATGTGACATCATAAAACACGTAGAAATGTTTTAGCCACATATACATTTAGGCTTTTTTAACTGTGCCGTGGGGATTGCTGATTGTAAAACAGTAACGGAGCTGCTCACTGCACTTGTAAACAGTATATAATGTGTGTTGTGAGATATTTTACCTTCCCAAAGTCTCGGACATCGAACAGGTCGAAAGCCTCAAACAGGTCACACTTCTTCATCCCGAAAACTTCACAGCAGCAGGTTAAGAAGGTGCGGATGTTCTTCAGACACAGGAACTACAGAAAACACAAGAACACAAGAATTGATTTGTGTCCATTTGACAACATATCAACACGGGCGATGCGCCCATCCTGCAGAAAGAGCCTCCGCACATAGACACAAACAGTGGAAACAAGTCAAAAAAAGTTTATCAAAAAGAGTTTTCACTTTGCGAAAACAAAAGTTATGCTGCTAATTAACATTTATGGATGAAATCTGATCCTACGATCGTTAGAAGTGACATTCAGGTAAGTGAGAAAAACGGCGAGACAAACTATGTCTCAAGCTTCAGGGGACAGACGTCTATCATACCGTTCATACCTGATGAAAGCAGCTAGCTGTCGTCCCGTTTCTTGTTTTCGAACAAGTTTCCCAATGTAAACAAATGGAGATGAGCTCTTTCTGCATGACGCACCGCAATAGGGCGGAGACTGACGTTGACCGAAAATCCCTCTGTAAATCACGATTTGACTGGAGTGTGGCAAAGTTTCACATATTTCTTTCAGCTAAATCTAGTTTATTTTGCCCAAACATGTCTCCCGGTCTGCAGTTTTATAAATACTGGCTCCGCACCTCGAAGACTCTCGATGCTTTTGAGAGGTAGGGAGAGCTGTGTCCGGTCCGGACTCATAATATATTAATTCACATTGATTTTTCTAAATATAAGTCACAACCTCAGTTAGACAATGAAAAAAAGTGCAACTAAACTGGAAAATATGATAAATGTTGTCATTTATAGCTCTGCTTTTTGACAATAAGCCTCCTCAAAAGTATGTGATCTTTTTAAAGTTTTATACAATCTCACCAGAGAAGAAGGGCTCAAGCACTGCTGTGTATACATACTGGATTAGGCTCAGCCATTTCAACTTAAAATGCCTATTTAGTTTGTGCAGAAATCATTACCAAAAAAATTTGTATTTTGTTTTTGAAAATGCTGAATAAAAATATCTATTCAAAAGCCAAGATAAATCAGCAGGAAAAAATCTCTGCCTTAAAAATCCCCTAAAAATTATTTTTATTTATTGCATGTTCTATTCTACTGATCTTGAACTGTAATTTCCCCACTGTTGTGGAACAATAAAGGTTATCTTATCTTACACCAGGTATTGCTCATTATATCACCATTATTCCAGATGGCTGACACTTGAAAATCACATCACTTGGCTTTGTTACCTGTAAAAGTCATATTTCTACATCAAACATTAACATTCACACACACTGAACTGAAAGTGACACAAACCACTGTGTCTTTGTGCTCTGTGATCTACTTCCTACTGACATTTGACAACATTATTGTTGTTGCACGCAAGACGTTGAATTAAGCATTTCAGTCTCTTTTCAGTTTCTTTAAAATCTCAAAAGCAGGCACAGAGGCGAATGGAAGGCCAAAAAACAACTGTAATGAGCAACTAACAAAAAAAAAAACACTCAAACGCACGAATATAACAGTTGTGCAAGAGATTATTTAAGTTAAAAAAAAAAAGTGGAATTTAATAATGAAAAAAAAAAAAAAAAAAAAAAAAAAAAAAAAAAAAAAAAAAAAAAAAAAAAAACTAGAAAAAAAAATAAAAAAAAAAAAAAAAAAAAAAAAAAAATAAAAAAAAAAATAATGAAGCGATTGGTATAATTCATTGAATTTTATTCATGCCATTTAGATTCAATTAAAAAGTCAATTTATGAACTTCACTATGATATAACTTATTTGTTGGCCATGGATCATAAAATGTAAATACTGGTGTTGGAAATATGAGTTAACAGCCACAGCATGAGAACAAACACTGGCATCATTGAAAAAAAAAAAAAAAAATCCACATATCCTATTCCTACTTAAAATATTCCTTGAGTAGTTCATTCTTCACAGCACAACCCTCCTCCTCTCCCCTCTCCTCCTCTCTCTCTCTCAGATAAAAGCCCGGGTCAGCTCACCTCATTCAGACTGGACAGGATAAAGAGAAACCCACTGACATACTTGTGATTCTGAGGCTCTGACCTACAGCTGCAGGACACGGGCCCTTTGTCCCACACGCTCTGGCCCTCTGTCACTGTCACTGCGCGAGCCGAGGGGCTGCAGACGACCCACTGACTATTTAGAACACTTCAACAGGCAGCTCCATACAAATATGGTCCGTTCAAATTAAAACATACATTTGTCATTTCACTGTTTATTGTCAATTTGGGTGAAATTTTTGTCCTCCTGCTGTGTATAAAAGTGTTGTAAAAAGCGCTCCTAAGCACACCGGGGTCAAGAATATGAGGCTCATAGTGAAGTGATGAACTTGAGCAGTGTGGACTGTGTAATAAGTCTTTACAGATAATCAGTTTGCATTTTATGTGTTGTTTTTGTCTTTCAAACAGCTCCTGGGCACCTCCACGTTGGAATCCTATGGACCTGACAAATAAGTGTATCCACAACAAAAATTGAGTCAGTGAGCTGCAAGATCTGCAAGATACAAAGTAAAATATACAAGGTAACAAAGCAAACGCGATCTTGACTGATAGCTAGGTAGGGCATGTTAGATTGTTTGAATGCACAGTGAAGCAGTTTGTGTTCAGTGTAAATAAAGTTGATTGATTGATGAATTAACTGATTAAAGGAAAATACCTCGATACAAATCACAGTGCCTTTAAAGGTGCACTGTATTACTGGAGGATACAACAATAAATGCATATGTCATCTTTGTTACAGCTACAGTCTCTCCATAGAGACAAGCAGTGGTGCAAGCGGCAACATAACAAGTCAGATCTGTGGAAAAGCGACTCCACAACAACAATGCATATTTTTCAAGCTATATTTAAAGATAAATATGTTTAATACATATTGTACATTTCAGGTAAGCTAAATAGAGATGCATCGATCCAGCTTTTTAATTCTAATACCAATTCCGATACTTTGGAATTAAGTATTTACCAATACTCGATATCAATTGATACTAGTGCCACGACTCTTTTCAAACGTAAGAATTTTTTGTTATTGTTATGTAACTGTTATTTCTGTTATTGTGCAAGTCACAACTAAACAACTTAATATGAATAAAATGTCAAATATTATGAGACGTTCTGCCAGTAAATAACTCTCATTATGTCCAGTTAAAGGCAAAACTAGAATATCAGCTGAATCGATATCATGGCGTCGATACCCGGTCCAGCAAAATTTCCTGGGTCGGCACCTATCCGATCCTTGGATCAATGCATTATTTTGATAATTTTACCTGTGTAACAACTAATACATTTAATAATACATTTTCAATTTAAATTAGGATTATTGTGCTATCAATAAAAAAATTAATAAAGTAACTGTGATACTAGCATTTAGTCATTTTGTGTATTTGTAAGCACTTATAACTTCCTTCACTGTAAAGTAGCTACACTTAAAGAGTACATTTACAACATTTATGTGAAACAGGTGATATATTTCATTTTATTTCTTCATTCTTTGTGCAGTGTAATGCCCCACTTCTTTTTAAACAAATATAATTTCTTCATATTATCATTTTGCCCATCATTTGGGCTTGACAACCTATTTATCTTATCATTTGAATTTTTTGGTGTATAGTTACATCTATAGCTTGCCTTTACTTGATAGAACATATTGATTTAAACATGTTCTACAAAGCTCTTTTTGCTAATTTCTGCGGTTGATAAATAATTATTAGTCTTGTTTATTTTATTGCTTGAATAAATCATAAAAGACCCGCAGGGTGAGAATATGTTGGTTAAGTTATTAGGCCCTAAATCCAGCCAGGCAAACGACAAGCATCTGCAAAAACATTTCAAGTTCCTAAACTAAGGGGCGGATCAAAGCAGGATTTTATCTGGCCTCTCCTGTGGCCGCACTGACTTAAATCTTCACCATTGGATTTGACCAGCTCTGTCCAAAAGGCATTTCAGTAGATCTTTTTAATTTAGACAAAGTATGGTCCAATTCATGTATCAAACCTGTGCATATGATCATGTAAATGTGTGTGTATGTTCATTTTATCTTGCATGTTGTGTATACTATATTTAGCTAAAAGTAAAGTCAAACAGTGCACAGCTGGTCAAATCTGTGGAGAAAGGCGACTATGTTCAAAGTAAAAATGCATGTTTATCAAGGTAATTCTGAGTAATAAAAACAAGCAAGACAAGGAAAAATGGTGTGTTTCTATACTGACTTTCAAATGTGAGGGTGATGCAAAGTTTGACATCTCACTGTAGTAGCCTATTATTCTTTTTAACTGATTTCAAACATTAAATTGTCTAATGTTATAGCTGTATTTCTTTACCGTGATTGTTTTTGTGTCTCATAAAAATCTACACTAAAGCAAATGCAGTTTCAATAGTATCATATGTATTTATCAACCTTTATTTAACCAGGAAAGTCACACTGAGATAAGATTGAGACTATTGTACATGTTTTAGGGATAGGGAAAACTGGAGCACCTGGAGGAAACCTATGCAGACATGAGGAGAACATGCAAACTCTACATAGTAATGAGTTGAATCCAGGACCTTCATGCTATGAGACCAAAGAGTTAACCACTGCGACACCTTGATTTCTGACACTATACTATGTTTACCCAACTTTTTGAGTCTTGGCACACTTTTCTAAGATTTTCTGCGGACACCAATATTCCAATCAGCTATTTGTAACACAAATAATTTATTTAATTTAATTTAAATTGTCTATGAATGCATCAATGTAACTGTAATGTTCCATTAAACATAACATCTATATGATCAGAGAGAAGCATGTGGTACAGGCTATGAAGAGGCAACCTTATAGTTACTCACAATACAATTGCATTTTTCTCTAATATATTAGAAATAAAATATCCAATGAACAAATACATGTCAATCCGAGTCAATGTAATGGAGCTCAACAGTGGAGGATCGCCCTGGTTCCAGAAGTATTTTGGCCCAATGTAAAGTGCCATAGGCTTTCCGAAAAACTGGTTGAAGACACGGATTTTTAAACAAAAATGTAGTCTTATGCTCCTGACTCTTCATATAGCTGATTAGCCCCGAGACGTTTCCAAACTTTTAATATAATTGTTAATCGAATCCTCTGTGGCAATTTAACATGGAGTCAGAAGATTGTGGAACCAGGAAGTGGCGGTCACTGTCGAGCTCCATTGGATCTTCATAGTGTAGGAGCTTTTTATTGCAAAAATTACACAGAACATCTTTAAATTATTCTTTACATTTGTAATTGTGGCTTCATTCTTGCTGTAGAAAGTGGTTCCAAACTCCCCTAAATGGTAAATCATTCAATTTTCAAGGCACACCACCTGGCAGTATCTCAAGGCACACTAGTGTTCCCGGCACACAGGTTGAAAAACACTGCACTATACAACCCCATCACTGAGAAAAGCAGATGGCGAACCCTCCAGGAAAGTCACATAGTTCCAGTTTAATAATGGTCTTGTGTGACATTTGCAGTGTCATACTACAGCAGCAGTGCCAAACCCTTTTTTTTTTACAGTCACAATTTTCCAGGATTGATCGAGGTTTTGTAGCGCTGATAACAACATAAAATGCAAACTGCTGTTTTGTATATACTTTTAGCTCTCTTCCAGGTAATGTTTATTAAGCACAATGTACAATTACATTAAGCACAATGGCAGAGATGATTGTACCAGATTGTATCTTACAGCTAATTTCCATCTGTAGTCCTGGGGAGGAAGAGAGGAGGCACATTGGACATGTTTTTAATTGTATGAAACGGAGTGCCGGAGGAACCTACGCAGACACGGGGAGAACATGCAAACTCCACATAGAAAGGCCCCGGTGGCCCTGGAGTCGGACTTCTTGCTATGAGGCCAGAGCGCTATCCCTGCGCCACCGTGTCACTATGTAGTAAAGCAGAAGGAAGTAGGGATATTGTTGTTCATTGTTTTATTTGGTTCTCATTAGTCTTCCTGGGGTGGTAGATTATAAAACAAAATAAAGTGTTTTTTTAATTAAAGTTCAAGTTCTTCTGGGGTCTGGTAGCAGGAAACCGATGGTTGGGGACCACTGTCATCCAAATATACTTTTAGTCTAAAGCTTTTTAACAAGCTTCAAGCTGGTCAAGCTTACTGTGGCACTACAGGCTAATGCAGGGATGGGCAATTACTTTTTACTGCGGGCCATATTTAAATCAGGTGTACCAAATTATCATTATCGTGGCAAATCTTTGTAAATCTTACGGTTTTTAATCTAATATTCTGACAATTTATTGTATATTATAGGACAACACAGAAAGATACATGACATTAGTGCAAGGGTGGGAATTATTTTTACTCGAGGACCATATTCAAACCTGGAATAGTGGTGGAGGGCCGGAGTTCCAACATTGGTAAAAAATGATTGCAAACACATTTCTTCGGCAGAATACATTTTCGAGATCAAGCTAAACGTTTTATGAAAATAAAGTCAAAGCATGAGAAAGTTATGATTTTAATAGGGAAAAAAAACTCATTAATACAAGAATAAAATTTTTTTTTCCTACGAATGAAGCTGAAGGCAGAAAAAAGCGATTTTACAGGTTAGACTTGAAGATTTAGGAGATTAAAATCATAATTTTACACTAAATATGATCAGGACTTGGACTTGGATGAGTCAAATGTTTTGCATAAAGACACACAACTTTATATTTGTATACAATGTTCTATGATCCAAATTACAATTTTAATCTATAAAACTTCAAGTTTAATATTGAAAAGAAGCTTTTTATGCCTTTGACTTTATTCTCATAACATTGTGAATTTAATCTTGACTTTTTTGTTTAGTTTATTGTTGTAGCCCAAGTTTTTATCTCTTAAACTTCGTCATGTATTTCTGTTTCTCAAAAACATGCCAGGGGCCTGATTGAAACAGGTTGCGGGCCACATTTGGCCACCGGGCCGCAGTTTGCCCAGGTCTGCATTAGTGTGTGTGACATTATAGACTAAGTAAATGCATTTAATCCCTGTAGCCGAACTTTTTCATACCAGACACAAACAAGTTTACAAAATATAGTCCAATTGCAATAACAGATTGCACTAAAATTTGCATTTTGACTGTTTAGCACTGCACATGACTGAAACCCTACAATGACATCCTGGATAATGCTAGCTTTTTTTTTTTCACTTATAAAACTTCAAAACTCTGCATACACCAGTCCAAACCTAAATCAGCGAGTGTACCTGGGACATTTGCGGTCGCAGGTTGATGTCCTTGAAGTTGATGGAGCCGGGTCGGATGTTGTTGAGGAGTTGGCAGAGCAGCACGCCGTCCCGGAGCGCCTGTGCCAGGTCAAAAACCTGCGCTGTGTCCGCGGTCACTCGGTGGTTCTGGGGCAGCACTTTACAGCCGATCAGCCACAGCGTGCATTGTCTCCAGTACTCCATCGTTACGCACAAAAAACACAGAGAAACGGTCAGTAAAAGTTAGTTACAAGACGTGAAAGTGCAGTCATGTTCGCAGTCCTCGTGCCGTGCGTCCTCCTGAGCACGTAAGGCTCTGTTTCAGTCTGAGCTCCGGGGCTTATGAGAGTTTGAGCGCCCACCACCACCACCAGCAGCAGCGCACTTCCCCTTCGTCCTCCTTCACCCGGGTTAAACTAAACACGACTGTTAACCACTGGTTGGCTAAATGTTTCATCAGATATTTACCTGATTACCTTGAATGCATGTTTATATATTTATTTATTTAGATTTTATCAAAGGAGACCTATTGTGATTTTTCTGTATATTTGGAAAGAAACTATGGCACGTGCAGATCAATAATTCACATTTTGTTCATTGTAAAACACAAAAATGATCTAAAATGACTCAGAAAAAGTAACAATTGACTGATCTGTTCAAAACTGAAGAATTGAAAAGCTCCACCTTTTCATTGTAATATGTACTTATATGCCTGAGATTTTAAATTACTATTATTTGTAGTTGGAAAGTGTCTACAATATGGAACCTTAAATGTTTTCCTCAAATCCTTATTTTTCAGTAAATACCGACGGTGAAGACAGAGGTTTTCCTTGCACTGGAGCAGCAGGACAATACAAGAACAAGTTACTCAAACATGCATGACTCAATCCAAATACAACCGAGTAAAGTAATGATGAGAGAACACTGTTGTAACATGGTTAAAAACTCAGAATAATAGATTTTACATAATAGGTCCTCTTTAAACTTGATACATCATAGCTTACAACTGGACTCATAGTTTACAATTATTCTATTATGATATCATTATTATGAGAGAATATGCAGAGTGTGTGGACTCGTAAGTTTTGACGACTTCAGACTTGATTTTATAAAATGAGACTTGGGACTCGACTTGGACTTGAAGGTCAGTGACTTAATCGGGACTTGACTGGGACTTGGAGCTATGTGACGAGACGACTTGATGCTTCTCAAAAAATAATAAGTGATTTTAAATTAAATAACTTGAACTGGAACATGTCCCTCCTCACTTTTTTATGTGACCAGAAATGTATTTAAAATGAGAAAATGTGTTTTCAATAATCACTGCCATTGTAGAAATACAAGATGAGGATTATTTAGTAATGAAAAGACTTGAAACTAAAAGCACCTTACTTGAACTCAACGTGGTGGAGTTCTGACTTGAGACTTGACTTGAAGCCAACGAAGGCTTTACATTTAAAACTTTTAAATCAGTGACTTGGCTCCACCTCTTACCTCAACAGTGTTCTGTTTACAGAACACATGTTTTTGGATTCATGATTTTGTATGTTTGTGTTATCTTGTGTAGTCCTTTTTCTCCTAACCCCTCTTTGCCCAACTGTCTGTATTTTTACTCAAAAATGTGATTCTTGTACAGCATGAAGGGTTCAAAATTGGCATATCCACTATCAACAAGAGTAAATAAACTATGTTGATATCTGTTGCTTATTACAGCTAATCTGTACAATGAAGAGGCTTATCGGTTCTGCAGTTTAGAACAGGAAGTCAATGGACTTTTTAATGTTCTTCTATTAACCCGGTTTTTACTAATATGTATTAGTTTATTATAAAATATTCTACAAGGAAATAAAAATACACTAGGCTCAGTCTCCTTTACGATGCATATTTTTGGAAGGAGGGGACGCTGGCTTGTCTCTGAGGAAATCTAACTGCTGTACTTGGAATGTGACATCTATCTTACATTTGTACATTTGACTGTTTCTGATGTTTGGCAAACATAATGGTAACAATCCAATAATATATTCAGATAAGTTGATGTGACAGATTTACAGCACACGGGTCTAAGTGAAACAGAAAGGAGAACATGGGAGTATATCAGCATCATCGTTATGGTCCTGCACAAAATAAACACAGGAAGGAAACTGCAGGATGCCAGCCACAGAGAGTCAGACAAACTGCACTGGAAGAGATGTCATGAATTGTCAGACTTTATGGGAATTGGTAATGCAGCCCTTGAATGTTCTGACTTGGACATGAGTCACTTGGTGTAATTTAATAAAGACAAAAAAGGGCATAAAGAAAAGGCATAAATGTGTGTTCTTGATTTATACCACTAAAAGTCACTTTGTCTTCATGACAATAGTTTATATATTTTTGTGTTATTGTTATCATATTTGGTGTTTCCAGAGCATGGCTTTAGTGCAATTGGATTAGTGCAAAAGCAAAAACATGCTCCATGGTCCATTGACTCCAAACTTGATTGAATTGTGAAGCAGCTTGCATTTTACCTTGCGATCATATTCTCTAGGATTTGAACATATATTGCTGTATAAAGGAAAAAATAAATTCATTATTAATGTTATTTGGAGATATAAAAAGTTGTTTATACTTCAATAGATAGAACTGATTAATAATATAAACTTATAGAGAGTTGAGCCAAGTGACTGTACATTAGTATTGTAAATGTTAAGGTGTGTGTACTGTTTGTATAGAGGGATTTTGCGTTATGCAGAAAGAGTCATGCTCTGTCTGGTTAGCTAGGGAAACCTCTTTGAATAAAACAATGAAATGTGACGACCGCTAGCTGTTTTGAATCAGGTAGGAACCGGTATGTCCTGAAGCTTGAGACGGTGTTTTTTCTTGCAGTTTTTTCACCTGAATGTAACTTTTAAGAGTCGTAAGGTTGAATTTCATTCACAAATGTGGATTTAGCAGCAGAACTTTTGTTTTTGCCCAGTGATAAACTCTTGTAGTTAGCTGACAACAGTGCTTTTCTGTCTTGTTTGTGGTCTCTTTCTGAAGGCAGGGTGTTATCGGTCATGTTGATAAACAAAAAAATACCTCTATACATGCTTGTCTATTGTTTCATTTTCTTTTTTTCTTTTGCTGCTGACAAAAGAAAAAAGTCAGAAAAAGTTTGACAATTACTTTTTTTTTTTACCTTTTGTTCAGTTGAGATTGATAATGATTCGGTTTATGTCTAGGCTGCTTGATGAGATCACAAGATGTTTAGTTCAAGAGAAGAACAGCCTAAAAATAAAAGCAGCCTATGTTAAACATTAATGAAAGAAGACAAAAAAATAAAAATAAATTATAGGATAAAAAAAAAATCCTTAGTTGGATAAAAAGATAAAGAAAAACTAATTGAAGATCCTTTGGAAATCTAATTATACAGACTATAGACATGGACAACATTTTTTTTTTCACCTCAAAACATTAGGATACACGTTTTAGATTTCATTTTATTCTATTAATTATCTAGTGTCAGTTTTTTACCCAAGATTATTTAAGAAGGATTCATAAAAACAGACATAAAGCAGGTGTCATGAACATGGACTGGAGATAATTCTGCCAAAGGTGTTTAGTTTCAATAAAATTGGGCATTTATTTTGACTAAATTGCAGATTTTATCTATAACACAAACTGAGAAACTTGACATGTTACCATGGATAAATTTGCCTTTTTGTTGATGATGAGCAGTGAGCCATTTCCGGGAGAATAAAAACAAAGCGAGCACGACACCGGAAATGGCCTCAGACACACACACAAAAAAAGAGTCTGAGGACCGTCAAAACATAAACACAGCAGCAGACGCAGTTAGCTTGCCTCCTGCTCCTCTTTTCTGGCATTTAGCTTTATGCAGGCCTCCCCCATGTCCTGCCTTTTCCTCCAGAGACTTCAAACTCGAGGCACATAGCCCGTCTTGCATGATCGGAGCGCGGACAGTCAAATCTGCGAGAAAGATTAAAGTCAGAAGTGCGCTTGGTCGGGCCTTCGCTTCGCAGAGGTAAGGGAACTCTCCAAACCCCAGGCATTTCGATCTGGGGGCGGGCTATACGTTGACGTCAATCTGGAAAAGAAAGAAAAATAAATAAAATAGAAATTACCACTACAAATAATTATTAATAATATAATATAATAGTAATATAATAATGATAATAACAATAATAATAATAATAATAGAAAAATAAAATAAATTAATTAGAAAAATAAATAACGATAAAAATAATTAGTATTTACTAAAAGCATACATATGCAAATAGTTTCCGTAATTTTTCAATATAGAATTATAACAATTTTGATTACCTATATTTTTATATTGTTTCATATTTTATTTTTGTGTGTGATATTTATGCAAGAAATTTCTAAAGCCTACTTTGTCTGATTTAGACTGTTTAATAATTAAAAATAAAAATATATGCTAATTAAGAAAAAGGTTATTTTGTATTTTATTTATTACCAACATACTAATTAATAAGCTTTATAAAAGAGAAACTAATTAGTCTGTATGCCAAATAAGAATATCTAAAACCCTTTGTGAAATCTTACCATGATTTAAAATCTTACCCATAAGCAAGTTTTATTATTTATCTTTAACTCTAACGAAATATTTTCCAAAACTGTAATTAACCCTAAAATTAGCAGTGATTTACTGGAAAAATCACTAAGCCACGCCCACTCGAGCGAAATGCCTTGATTCTGCTGCGCTAACCTAGCTGCTTTGCTAATGCTACTTAGCCTCTCTCCGCGCACTGCTAGTTGCACACTTTATTTTGACAACTAGCTGCCGTAACTCTTGTGACAGCTGCTTCGTTTCGTTAAATACTAGCTTAGCATTAGCTGGACACGATTTAAACTCAAAGTAAAACAACATTATAACGTGCAGTTGTAATTTCGCTTACGGGACGTGAGAATTTAAAGCCCCCTTTGCCAAAACATGGAGATCGGTTAGAGAAACGTCTGGCCAAACAAGGTGAATTATCTTTTAACCGAATGCACAGTGAGTAGACTTGTAGTGAAAGTGAAAATTGCTTGATTGACACTGCGTAAATGTAACAAAATGCGGCCTGAACTGTTTGGTACTGCAGTACAACCAGTGCAAACTCGTGCGTAAAAGCCTGGGACACAATTTGGATCGTTTGGAACTTCAGCATGGGGCAAATAAAGATTAAAATAATAACTTGTGTGATTTTTGTGGTTGTTTTAGGTTGCCCCGAGCAGCATAATCACGTAGAGGATGGCTGAGGCTGACGACAAATCCACAGTGCTTAACGGTGAGGATCAGGGCAAGAATATAACACGACTATTTATACTTCCCATAATAACTAACGATGCTGCACACTGTTTAATCATGTGTTTATTGAGGCTTTGTTTGTTTGCGTAATTTCATCAGGTGGCACTGAAGATAAAGAGGAAGATCAACACAAAGATGGAGGTGCTTCAGGAAGCAAAGAGGGACAGACACAGGCTTCTATTACAGATGGTAATCACACTTGTTGATTACATAATAAGACATTACAGCATTTGGAGAATACACTGATCAAATACCCACTGATATATTCACAGTTCACATTATAAGAGGCTGCTCGTTTTAATTAGTCCTCACTAGAGCTGCACGATTTGGGAAAAAAATATCTAATTGTGATATTTCTGACAAGTATTGTGATTACAGTTTGTGTTTTGGCAGTAGAATTGGTTCAAAGTTTCCATTTTAATTGCGCTTTGGGTAACTGACAATTCAGATTTGACAAAGACTGTCAGATTTATACATAATCACATGTAAGCCATTATATAACAGAATATATCTACATGATTAACAGTTTTGCTTTGTTATGTTTTTAGTTGGGGCCTAATTGCATTAATTGAACATGTAATTTTGTTTCGATTAATTGTGCAGTTGTAGTCCAGACATAATAACAATTATACTGTTTTTGGGGCAAATATTTTTCACAGCCACATGTATCTAGTATTATAATCTACTATCTTAGATATTCAAGTATTTCTGTGAGAAATTAAAGATGGTAACTATTGACTATGAATCACCCATTTGTTGCAGCTCATGTTTTCTTAAGATTCTGTAAATTTAACTGAAAATTTACATCAGTGACATGGAGAATTTGCTCATCAAATTCATGACTAAAGTAGTTAACACATTTGAGACTCGCCTCAAGTCTCACAGCGCTAATGTCTCCCAGGCACCCTTTTATGTAACGTTTGTGAGAAAATTCTTTTAAGACTGTTGATTGTCATGAAGTGCGGCTCCATACTGTCTCATAGGAATGCATAGATGGGTACTTACAATACATGTATTGTACCTGTGTGCCAGAACAGCATTCTGGAAAAAAGTACAGAACAGTTGGCTGAGAAAAATGTACTAAATAATAAGTGCAAATTCTTCTATCAAATATTCTTCTATGCAAATGTAGTTTATTTTATATCAAACTTATACAACTTAATCAACTAGTCTGACTCTATAATATTTACTCGACTATGCGTCTATTCCATTTTTAGTGAAAGTACATGTTTAAAAATGTACTTGTGTTATCAAAATACAGTATTTGAAAGTATTCGTTTCAAATACTCCCTACAGCAACTTAAGTATTTGAAATAACTACTTTCAAACCCGGTTTTCTTATCAAAAAAGATAAATAAGCAAGCGGAAACCACAACACGTATTTTTTTGGAAAATCATAATAACCAGTCAAAAACTTTTTCAACTTTGGTAACATAAAACACAAAGAACAAACCATATATTCAAATATCAGTGTTGTAATTTTGTGCTGTTTTTGTTGTAGTGTTGATGATTTTGTTTCTTTTGCAGCTCCAACAGAAACGGGAGAAGGCTCGGGGGATAAACCGATGCCCGACGCAGAGGCAGAGGACGGCAACAACAACAACCACGGAGAGCCGGACGAGGAAGACACGGACAGTATGGACGGCAGCGGACTTTACTCTCTGACAGAGGACGGAGAGAGAGAGAGCGAGGGCGGGCGACGGGAGCGGACCAGAGCTAAAGACACAGCGAAGAGAGCCGCCCGGAAGAGGAACCGGCCTGGAGGGGGCACGAACCACTCCTCCAGCTCTGATGACGATGATGACGAGGACGAGGAAGATGAAGAACAGAAAGATGTAATTATTACTGCAGGATTATTACTAGAGTTTGTGTTGGAACTCAGTAGTCCTGCATTACATGGCCATTGTTCATTGATTACATTGATTCAACCGTGAGAAGAAATGAGCTGGAGAAGTGGTTCTCAAACTTTTATATTTTATGGGGAAAAAAATGTAAAATTTTCTGAAAAGTTTTAAAATAATCTTGAGCTTCATCAAAACTGGTTTGATAGACTTGCTTTTTGTGTTCAAAATGTCAGTCCACTGTATAAAAAATTTTACTTTCTTGAAAGGGCATTCTAATTCTTTTTGTGGAATCGAAACTGGTATCGAGAATCAAGTTTATTCCTTAGTATCAAAATCGTACAAGTACAACTGTACAAGAAACTTTCCTCAAAAAGTCTAATAATAATAATACCTATTTCATGCAAAAACACAGATACAGAAAATGAATAGGAAATGGTGTGTTTATATTAAAAAAGGCAAATCAGACCACGTTTTTTTGTTGCTGTAGAATACAAATTCTATATAATCTAAATAAAAGAATTAGACGACTATAAAAAATGTTTGTCACCCAAGACTGTTTAATCAACTAAATGACTAAAGAACTACAGCCCTACCATGTACCACAGTTTGAAAAGCCTCTTCCTTCTTTTAAGCTTAGTGTTTTTCTTCAACAATTCTTTGTACCTTTATTATATATCTTTGCTTTTTATTATACTAGGAAGTGTGCAATGAACATTGTTATGATGCATTTCTGCAAATTATGTTATCACATTCATCCCTTCAACATACTTGAACTTGTATTTAGCTTCATGTACGTTTGTTTAATGAGTAAAGTAATAAAGTAAAACCAAAAACATTCAGTTCTGAATTTCCCAATGTTGTGGCATTATAGGTCAAGACCCAAAAAACCATATATAACTGGCAAGCTTGTTCTGATATTTCATATCATATACAGTATATATTTCACATTTCATAATCATCACTCAGTCCTGTGTTAGCGTTTTGGGACAAGCTAGCATTTGATTATTACATCTACATAATACCTTCAACAGCCATTAGATAGAGTCAGAAGGAAAAATGACTTCTATAATATGAAATGACGTAGTAAATACACGGTGTATGTTCTAAATGTAACGTTTTGCTCTTACTTTCTTGTGTATCTCATCTTAGGACGATGATGACGAAGACGACGAAGCGATGGAGGCTTGGTTGGGGGCGGAGCTTCGGGACATGCGGGGGCCCGTGTGGCGAGCAGTGCCGTCCATCCGCTCCAGGGAGATCGGACGAGACGCGGCGCAGTTCGTGAGGCGCGTGTGTGGGGCGCGAGGGCTGGTGCAGAGGCTGGAGCTGCAGGGGAGACTGGAGAGACACGCCGGATGTGTCAACACGCTGCACTTTAACCCCTCGGGCACACGGCTGGCCTCGGGAAGCGACGACCTCAGGGTGATCATATGGGACTGGGCCGTCAAAAAAGCCGAGCTGGAGTTTGACAGCGGGCACAAAAGTAACGTCTTTCAGGTACGGCTGGAGACAGGAAGAGTGGTGTTCACAGACTAATTTCACGGTAGGACTGCACAATTTGGTAAAAGTTTAGATTTTGATCCGATCTGCAATTCTGTTCTAACTTCACATTATAAGTGTGTGTGGGAGATTGACAAAAATTAACAGTCAGTGACCAGAAATGAATAAATGAATCACATGTATGGTTTGTACATTAACTAAGCTACGGAGGTTTGATGTAGAAAATCGCAGTATATTTTGTAGTCCGAGAAGAAAATTACGGTTCCTCAAAAATTGCAGCTTCTTTGAAATTGCATTTTTGATTCTATCTCAATTAATCTTGCCTTATAGTGATACTAAGCCCCTAAAATCTGCCTGTAACCAGATTTCAAACTGAGCTAGCAAATGATGCAGTGCCTGAGAACAACAAGTGAGAAAAGGGGGAGAGCTGGCTGTTGCTACGTTAATGTGATTTTCTGAAACCCATAGATACCTGTATAATGATGTCACTTCCCCAAATCAGAACTTGTGAATAGCACACGAAATATACTACACGTGTAACAGCCACATTAACAAACATTTTCCTAGCTTGACGTCTTTTCTCATTTGTGGCTTGGGACTACTTTTGTATTCAGCAAATTTACCTTAAAATGTAAAACAAAACATAAACAATGGTTTTGAACACTATAGGCCTATGCATGGCTTACTAGTAGGGATGGGACGAGATCTCGTGCCACAGATCAAACTGTCATGATACTGTGTGCACACGTACTGAACTGTCTCGTGAGATTTGTCCATGGTCATTAAGTTTTGTAACTTTGAGCAGCTGTAGTAAATATTCTCCTCCACACACAGACTTGTAGCGGACTTATTCTGACAGAAAACAGTCTAAACTCTGTCTCAGTTTTTATTTGGTAAAGATAGGACCAACATTGACAGAGATAATTAGTCCTAAACATTGTGAAAGTTAGCTCGAAAAATATATAATCGTCAAATATACGCGCGGGCATTGTGGGAACAGCGCAGTGTTTTTCACACTTAAACATAGTTTAAAATATATCCTATCATCAATAACTGTAAAAAGTAGGAAAGTCTCCTCATCTGTGTGTCTGGTTCCTGTCAGCAGCATCAGCGCTGTGAAGCAGGAAAGAGGAAAGGGGGCGGAGTCTGAGCTACACACGGGGAAGGGGGCGGAGCCTGAGCTACACACGGGGGAGCGGATCAATTTCTGTCAAAACTCATATCGTTCAAATAATAAAAATCCAAGGTGATACACATAATGAAAGATAAAGCTAAACTAAAAGAATATAAACTAACAATAATAAATAAGACAAATCAAATTTTGTAATTTTCCTTGTTTAAATTCTAAATTGAAACAATTAATGCAAATTATTTAAAAATCTTGTCTCGTCTCGATCTCGTGGCTCGTCTCGTCTCGTGAAAATTCTGTCTCGTCCCATCCCTACTTACTAGTGAAAAACTTGTACTTGTGCTTAATTCATCTTTTAACTGTCATTTCTTGTGTTAATAGGCAAAGTTCCTGCCACACAGCGGAGACTCGACTCTGGCCATGTGCGCTCGGGACGGACAGATCCGAGTGGCCGAACTCTCAGCAACACAACGCTGCAAAAACACCAAACGAGTAGCACAGCACAAAGGGGCTGCACACAAGGTTAGGATGAACACGTATTACTATTGTCTGCATTGTTTGATACTGAACGTGTCTTATGCATTTTGAGAGTCTGGAAACTTGAGACTTAATAATCCAACTAGAACTCTGGAACATCAGGAAGATAACAAGAGAAATTTAAGTTAAATGGGGCAGAATTAGAAACTATGTGAAAAAAGTATCTGTTATTATGTAGAAGTGGCACAATTAGACATCTAAAGATATATTTACTATAGAAAGGCATGTAAAAGGTCCTTTGGCAAGCTACTGAGAAGGTCATGAAGAGCTACTGGTTGGAGACCCTGGCTTAGAGTTACAAACAATATAAAATCTGATACATTATTGTAAATGTGTTCCAGTGTTAATGTAGCGTACTGGCTTGAACAAAAACATTTAGAAGGTTTTGTATAATTTAACCTATAGATCTGCTGTGTGTACATTGATATTTTCAGTTGGCCCTTGAGCCAGACTCGCCCTGCTCTTTTCTGTCGGCCGGAGAAGACGCAGTTGTGTTTGGTATTGACCTGCGTCTAGACCGGCCCGCCAAGTGAGTAACTCTCCTGAAACCAATTAAAAATAAAGAAAAATCCACAGAGAAATCCATAATTAAGCTGCCATTTGTTTGGGTTTTTGTAAGGAACTATTGAACTTTGAGCTTTATTAGAAGAGCAATGTAATCTTTCAAGAAGAAAAAATATTTTGAAAACTTCTGAACTCTTTTGTTCAATATTAGGTAAATGTTTGACTTTTGATAAGAGATATTCTGCAGAATGACAAATATGTGTTTCTGTGGCTTTTGAAACCATGTTTAAAATTCAGAGGTCGGTAGAGCAGACAAAATGTGCAGTCAACCCTACTATTGGGCAATTATACAGTACAGTAAGTAAAAATCAAAACATGAGCTCATTCGTATGAACATTTGCTTTTCTAGTGAAATCGTCATAACGTGATTCACTATTTCTGCACAAACAAACTTTGTTTTTGTCCACTTACCCCTCACGGTCAGAATGTAATGTTCTGAGTAAGTGACAGCTGGATTTAGTTAATCACAAGATAACTTGCACAAGAACATTTATTTCTTAAAAGCTCAGCAGAAACACTTGTGAATTGTGATAAAATCAAAGGACAAGGGAATCTCCTGACCAAGTCCAACTGTGGTCGTCCTGTCTGATTTGTAATTTTAAGTTAATTTTATATATAAAAACAAACCTAATAGATTACAACATTTTAAACACAATAATATTTGAGTATGTTAAAGCTATATGCACAGCTGGGCATATGGACAAAAATGTTTTGTTATTAGAGAAATGTAAAAGTCTAAGTTATTCTGGAAAGGATCTTTGCAAAGTTCTTTCAATAACCTACAGTATTTTTGTAGCATTTCTTCTTCTGTTAACAATATGCTCACTACTCAGTTTTGGCTGTTTTTTGTCTAATTATATACACTGCCCACCCATAGTTTCATAGCTCAGTGGTTTCCAAAGTGGGGGTCGCGAAGCAAAAATTGGCAGTCATGAGATAATTATTATTTACATTAAAAACAATATGTTTTACAGAATTTCAATAATATAACACAACAAACTTCTAATCAAACCCACTTTAAATGGTTTACATCTTGAAATCATGACAAACTAAGGATGGGACGAGATTAAATTGTCACGATACTGTGCGCACACGTAAAGAACAGTCTCGCCCTTTTGGGAATGTACATAAAGGGTTCAGTTGCATATCTTTGAGCAGCTGTAGTAAAAAGTCTCCTCCACATATATACTTCTAGAGCACACAATCAAACAGAAAACAATCTAAACACTGTCTCAGTGTTAATTTCGCATTGATAGAACAAATATTGACGGAGATAATTAGTCCTAAACATCGTAAAATGTAGCGCAAAAAATACGTGGGTCGCAGACATCACGGGAACAGCACGATGTTTTTCACACTTAAACATGATTTAAAATGAATCCACAAGGAGATATTTGACTCCATTGCATCTTTAACCTCGTAAAGTAGGACAGACGCGCTCCTTCTTCTCTGTGTGCGTCTGTCTGCACCAGCAGAGGGGGAAGAGAAAGGGGGCGGAGCCATAGTTCAGTCAAAGTCAGAGCCCTTAAAAACTATGAATACTGTTACAGACATGATAAAATGTAACTAAAAACTAATAATAACTTAATTTTGTAATCTGCTTTGTCAAAATTCTAAATCAAAACTTTTAATGCAATCCCGTAGCTCGCCTCTTCTCTGGAAAATTCTGTCTCGTCCCATCCCTATTACAAGTATCAATTTAATCTTGCTGTGGGGATCACGAGTCGCTGCCATGGTTATTTTGGTGGTCTAACCATACCTGGCCTGAAAAGTTTGGGAACCCCTGATAAAACTTATAGTCGGTGTTGTCAACAAAGCTTTTTACTGTTACTTTCTCAAATATATGACTAACTTAAGATTAAAAGTAACTCAAGAATACTACCCACCTCTTTTAAAATTAGTTTTGAATCTACATTAATCAGAAAAATTTCAGTGTACATGAAATAACCATACATTATACAACCTTATATAACCTTGTATTTGCTCTTCTGTTCCTTCTTTAGTAAACTAGTGGTTGTGAAGGAGGGAGATAAAAAAGTAGGACTCTATACAATCTTTGTGAAACCAGCAACAACGCATCACTTCGCCGTCGGGGCAGAGATCAATACGTCAGGTGAGTACAAATACACACGTTTGATTGACATACTTAAGTTTTTAGCATAATATTTGACTTTGTGTTTGTTCTGTGTGTGTGTTTAGAATTTATGACCAGAGGAAGATAAATGAAAATGACAATAATGGTGTTCTTAAAAAGTTCTGTCCTTCACATCTGGTGTCCAGTGAATCCAAAACCAACATAACGTGTCTTGTGTACAGCCATGACGGCACAGGTACTACTTATTCTTTGTAAAAACTAAGAAAATCTAAGGGTTTCGAGAGAATGGTCTAACGTTAACTTCCTGATAAACGTTATATACTGTATATTTTACAGTTTGTTTTTTACTATTCTCATTAAGAGCCCAGGTTTTATCTTGAAAAATTCCAGACTCATCTCTGTACCAGCAATAATACAGAAAAATATCAATTTGGATTTTCTGGCTGAAGTTTCCTAAAAGGTTAATTTGGACAAGGCAATATGGCCAAATTTTTATTTATTTTTTAATTTTTTAATCACAACATAAAAGATAAACTTTGCCTTTGTTAAAGCCAATGTCAAGTCATTTTGGTATGTTCTATCGTGACTTTAAGCCTGGATACATTTCTATTTGCTCAATTTAACTTGTCCTCAATATATTCAGTAGAATGGCCTCTTTTTAGTTTGTGTTTCAACATAAAAAGAGCAAAAACTTTGGACACCCTTGTTTTAGAGCGACCACACATAAATGGAAGCAAAAATCCATTTGTCCATCAATATGTGTCTGTTTCCCTCATGACTGAGTGGCAAATGAGCTGTAGTGTATGCAAAAATATCTCATAATATTCTGAATGTGCATCTACATTTATCATACCTGGGTTATGACATTGATCAGCCCTCTTGCAAATAATGTTTAACCATAAATATAGGTTATCAGCCACAACAGCATGATGAATATCAGATATTTTATAGGATGAAAAAAGACCCTTAAATTAAAGTGTCCAGTGTTGCATAGTATTGCACAAAGTAATCATGTTTTTGTTTAACTTATATAAAATGAATGAATGAATGTTGAAATGTGTTTCTTGTTCAGAGCTCTTGGCCAGTTACAATGACGAGGACATTTATTTATTTGACTCAAACCACAGCGATGGGGCCGACTACCTCAGACGATACAAGGGACATCGCAATAACGCCACAGGTCCAACATTCAACCTCACATTTATTAATCATAATCAATAAGAATAATCTCGGTGCCAATAAGTCTGGTTGTTGTGTTTGCTCTGCAGTGAAGGGGGTGAACTTTTACGGCCCTTGCAGTGAGTTTGTCGTCAGTGGCAGCGACTGTGGACACATTTACCTTTGGGACAAATATTCAGCGCGCATCGTTCAGTTCATGGAGGGAGACAGAGGAGGAGTGGTGAGTCACAAACAAGAGATTCGCTCACAATGAGAAAAAACAGTTGGAGGTTTCAGTGGGATGGACCTATAGAGATTTGCTGAGCTTATAATGATATTTACCAGTACGATATTTGAATTTTAAAATCCTTAGGAAGACTTAAAAGTAGGAATGGAATGAGATCAAATTGTCATGATACTGCGCTCACATATGAAGAACAGTCTCGCGGACTTGGGAATGTTTAGAAAGGGTTCAGTTGTGTATTCTTGAGCAGCTGTAGCACAAAAAAAAAAATCATACAGAAAACGGTCTATTTTTTGTCCTGAGTTTTTATTTCGTGTTGACAAGACAAATGTTGACGAAGCTAATTAGTCCTAAACATTGTAAAAAGAGCGCAAAAAATACAGTCAAATACATGGTTGTGGACGTTTTTCTCACTTAAACAATTTTAAATGGATCCACAAAGAGATATTTGGACCATTGCATGTGTTACCTCGTAAAAACAGACGCACTCCTTCTCTGTGTGCGTCTTTCTGCAGCAGCAGGGGGAAGAAGAGCAAGAGTTAAGTCAAAGTCATAGCACTAAAAAATAAGAATAGTGTTATGGACATGATGAAATGTGAATCAAATATAAATAATAATAACTTAATATTGTAATTTGCTTTGTTAAAATTGTTAATCGAAACAATTAATGCAAAGTATTTTAAAACCTCCTCTCATCTCGATCTAATAGACCCACTCTCGTGGCTCATCCCATGATCCCTACTCAAAAGATCACTTTATTTTTTATTTACACTTTATTAACAAATAAAGCAAAATGCAAATGATATCATTTGTGGCATTATCATGTGAAAGTACAGCTATATTTTAGCTTAATTGTTTTTTTAGAAACCTGGAAGCTATTTCTAAAAATATTGTCAAGATATCAGCTATTTTTCCTGAGATATGCTAATATTTATATTGCTAATATTTATATTTCTATTGTCAATATTTGCATATACCAATACTGATGTTATCCTGTTCTAGATTTCACTTATGACATCAAGTGCTCTTGTTTTGACCACAGAATAAGCCTGCTTTTACGCTCTGTTTGGTTAGTCATGTTTAGAGCAATTACAGTGATCATCTAGTCTAATTCCTATACTTGTTTTAGCCTAGTTAAGACCTAAAATATTGCTGTTATAGGTTTATGATTTATTTTTTATTTACCATAGCCAGTACTGTGTTCAAACATTTATAGATTGTAAACATTTTCAATTCTATGTAACTATAGCTTATATTCCATTTGACTTCATTTAGATCCAACAGCCAAATATTTACTTTGGTGTTAGGTTTACAGTGTTTGCGCTCATCACTGTTTATCTCTCTGCTCAGGTAAACTGTTTGGAGCCACATCCACACCTCCCCGGGATGGCCACCAGCGGCTTAGACCACGACATTAAACTGTGGGCGCCTACAGCAGAAGCTCCCACCACACTCAAAGGACTCAAAGAGGTGAAAGCTCAAACACAATCATAGTAACAGACAGAAGCTTGGGCTAGTTTGTATTTATTGTTTAAACGTATTAAGCTGGGCATACACTGTGCGATTTTGCACGATTTTAATACGTACGAAATTATCTCCAAACTCACACTGTGCGATAGAATCGTATACGAGAAGAGCGCGACCTCACGACAGAGGTGCGCACACTGTGCGGAGCGGTAAACGCATACGTTCCACCTGCTCAGACTGTGCGAGAGATCTGAGCCAGAGAAGTGTGTGCGCAGCCGCGCTGGGATACAGCCATCACCAGCCGCACTCATTCAGAGCTTTTCTTCCCCTTGATCACGTCATGTAGGCTAGCATACGTCACTCAGCCACAGGTTTGTCCTGCAGCAACAAAGTTGTACCGGCGTCAACAGAAGATGCGACGAGTTGTTTTAATATTTTGAGCTGGATGAGAGCGTGAAGCCAAAGTGTATCTTTGTGGTTTGGTACACTAAACCTCGGACCTCGCTGGCCTGATGGACTTTCAGTTTCAGCTGTGTTTTGGACTAAATAAACTTTTTTGGAAACGAAACAAAGGACAGCGCACATGAAGACGGTGTTTTACTTCAGTCTTTGAATAAGAAAGGTAAGAGCTGTGATGGGTAAATCTGATTTACGAGCGTCTGACTGCTGTATGTGCCCGTGTTGCGTGTGTTGCTTGATGTAGGCTATGTGGAGAAAACCTGGCGCGTGTTGTTAAGAGTTATGCTTGTTATGCCGAAAAATGCCTGCCTGCCGAAAAATGCATCCCCTCCTCACTGGAACGCATGATCGGAACGCATACACTCTTGAAAACTAGAGTTTGCGAATAATAAACGTCACAGGAAGACTTTATATCTTATGTGGTACAACATTTTGTGTTAATAAACTTAAAATTATGATTGATACGTGTTTTATAGTCTTAGTTTGGAGGTTAGCTTGTAAGCTGTAATTACTTACAATTGTGAAAGAATTATGACAAACAAAGCCACAGAGACAGCTAAATATTACAGTAATTTTCTATTTCGTAGCTTAAATCACTAGTTAATGTTGTTGTCTTTCTAAAATAGTCCACTAGACATTTGCCAAGATGCATCCACTATGTTATGGAAACAGGATTATCTGCAAGGTCGCCTCTTAAAACAACATTAACAAGTGACTTAAGCTACAAAATAGAAAATTATTGTAATATTTAGCTGTCTCTGTGGTTTTGCTTGTCATAATTATTTCACAAATGTAAGTATATACAGTTTACTGCACACAACAAGCTACCAAACTAAGACTATAAAACACGTCTCAATAATTATGTTAAATATATTAACACAAATTATTGTACCACATAAGATATAAAGTCGTTCTGTGAAGTTTAATATTCGCAAATTCCAGTTGTCAAGAGTGTAAGTGTTCCTGTGAGGAGGGGATGCATTTTTCGGCAGGCAGGCATTTTTCGGCACAACAGTGCTGGTGTTATGGCATGGTGTTATGATTGTGGTTTCATGTACATTGATACGCTATATTCTTTGTGAAAGTGGCTGTGTTGTCAATAGTTGCTGATGTTGATTGTGCACAGTGGGCTGAGTTGTCTGGATGCTGCCGTGTAAGCTTCATATTTAGGCTGTGCGCTAAATGGTCTGACACGGTAGAAGCGCATTGCCATCTTCTTATTCTGAATACACCAAAAACATAACAAAACCGTTAGCCCTGCTTGTTTAAAGTGTGTTGCACTTATGTCTTTGTGTGCGTGGGGATTTGTTCAGAACCTCCGTGAAGTTGTCCTCTCATTCACGGAGGTTTGTTCAGGTGTGCTTGTTATCTTTGTACACGTCTGTGCTAGCATACACGCTGTTTCCCTGCTTCAGCAGCGCCTGGACCCTGCGACACACGACAAATATCAAACATGTTTGATGTTGCTGCGATGCTACGATCAGCTGTCGTGCGTTCATCGTGAGCAGGTTATCGCAGCTCGTAGCCCCACAGACACTGCACGAATTACTCGTACGGAGGAGCCGAATTTTGCTACGATCTTGAATCTGTCGTGCGACAAAAATTCGTGGCAAAATCGTTTCAAAATTCGCACAGTGTAAGCCCAGCTTTAGACTACGGCTAGCTTCAGACTGGTTTCTCATAACTTTTTAGGATAAGAACTTATTGGTGAAGTTAGAGCTGTGCAATATATCGAATTTTAGATAATATCGTGATTGTTGCTTATAAGATATGCTAAAATTAAATATCGAGTATATCGTGCAGTAAAGTTCTTCACAAAACAGGAAATAAGGGAATAACAGGAGATTTCTGCACTATAAGACACATATGCATCTGATAATTAAACATGAAATAACATAAATAGGTAACAATAATTAGTATTTAGCATATTTTATGTAGATTTTTATTGGCTTGAACTAATATAAAATCTGAAAAATACACATTAATTGAAATTATGAAAAGAAAAATGAATGCTTCTGTTTTTGAAATCAGCAAAATTTACTTGTTCTTATTGCAAATCTCTGTTTATGAAAGTCAAAACCTGCTCAAATCACAATAAACACTACTACTAGTCATTTTTAAGCTTATTGGCACAGTTAAGGCTGTAGTTTTTCCAGTGTAACAAATTTGAAGACAGATTTTATCATGTTTATATTGGACTGACAATATCGTGAAATTATCGTTATCGAGTTATGTCAAAAAATGATCGAGATGTTCATTTTTGTCAATAATCGCCCAGCTCTAGGTGAAGTGCAATATCTACATATAAATTAGGATTTTGATCATTTGAATTTAAGTATCTGCTGATGCCTGATATTGACAGATACCAGTGGAGGGACTTAAAATAGCTTTTTTATTCCTAAAATCAGTTAAAAAAGGTCATATCATGTTATGAAACTGTTATATATATTGGCCAAATAACAAATTTAGATGCTTTGGTTAATATCAGCCTGTAAATAGTCAAATAAATCAACTGAACTGACATTATGGAACCGATACCTGATCCAGGAAAATGTTATAGATTTGTGCTAATATCAGATCTGTGCATCATTATGTAAATTGTCACATTGATCCTTTGCGTCTTGTGCGTTTTCAGGTGATGAAGAAAAACAAACGTGAGCGAGACGAGGACAGCGTTCGTCATGGCGACCAGTACGACACTCAGCTGCTGTGGTTCCTGATGCGACACATGAGGAACCGGCGACCGCAGAGGGTGAGAGGCAGACTTTGTGTGTATTTATGGGTTTAAGAAAAGAGACAAAAAACGTCCTGTTACATTAAACTTTACCATTTAAGATGTGGAAACTTGAGCAATAGTTTTTAGGGCTTAAAAGTCAATATGAAATGTATTCTTACTTTTTTTTAGAGAAATGGAAGATGAGAGCAGAGGGTTATGTAACTAACATCTACAGTTAATTTAATTAACTACTTTTTATTTTTGTTCATTTAACAAAAAAGCGTAATACAATTAATTTTATTTTTGTTTGTAGGCAGTATAAATTAGTTGTATTATAGTTTGTGACTGAATCTATGCTTATAGATACATCATGTAACTTTTTAGCCCAAAAACAGACTTGGCCAATGGTTAAAAATATAACTTGATGAAAATGGTTGTTTTTACTGAGCAGGCTTGTAGCTACATAAAATGTACGCTTTTTTATTTTAATTTAATTGACCTTTATTTAACCAGGGAAGTCCCACTGAGATTCAGAATCTCTTTTGCAGGGGAAGGTTCAGGGAGGCATTAATGGACATGTTTTTAGTTGTAGGAGGAAACCGGAGTACCCAGAGGAAACCTACACAGACACAGAGAGAACATGCAAACTCCACATAGAAAGGCCCCGGGCGGCCCAGGAGTCGAACCCAGGACCTTCTTGCTATAAGGCCAGAGCGCTAACCGCTGCGCTACCGTGTCGCGTCGTGTCGTGTTTTTGATTGTAGAGAAGCTTTCTGTGAAAATCCTTTTCATTTGCCTAGAATATTTCACAGTATGACATGAAAGTAATCTATATAGGTTCAGAATCCCCCAAACCAATGTTTTAACTTCCTTATTTAGTGATCCTAACTAGAGATATATCGATATATCGGCCGGACAATATTTTGAGGTCGATATTTGATTTTTTTTTTTTTTGCTTATCGGCCACATCGGCCATCGACCTTATTTTAGCCGATATTTGATCAGGCAGTTGTTTGAACAGTCGTCTGCACGATAGAGCTGCGCTCACAGTGTCCAGCTGAGTTAGTTTTGGAGAGAAATTATAGTTTGTTTTATATATCTCATTTTGCTGTGTTTTGAAAAGAAGAACTTAAATCTAAACATGTTTGTATATTTAAGTTTTTCTTTTCCATAATCAGCTTCAGAAATCGGCTACTGAAATCGGCATTTGGTGATCATTTAAAATGTTTTTTTTTTTTTCAAAGCGGCATTAGTATCGACTCAAGAAAAAACATATTGGTCGATCTCTAATTCTAACCCTAACCCGGTGTCACCTTTTTTCTTTGAACACAACTTGCCCTTTTGTTCTACGGACACCAGTCTTGAATTTTTAAACCATAAAATGGACAGCAACAGGAAGGCTGGCGATCACTTACAGTTTAATACAAGTAGTTTTCTTTTCCTCAGGCCCGTCGTGAAGGCGCAGACCCAGACACAGACGAGTCGTGGAGCTCTCCGGACTCGTCAGACGAAGAGGAGGGCGGACCGGACCACGTTCAGTGCATGTCGTCATGAGCAACAGTCAAAACACTCCCACTGCAAAAAAACAATCACTCCCACACAAGATTAAAGTGTTTGAATTCAGAATATTCATTTTTGATGTGACTTGTTTAGACAAATATAATCAGGGAAGGTATAACTAAATTACTCACATTTAAAACAAAAACGTTTGATGTGCCAACACACCTGAATTCAGTCACAAAACCGTCAAATCAAGTCGGACTTTCTGTGTTGAAGGTTAAAAGTAAGACTGGAAGATATATCAACAGTAAAAAGTGCTTAGCAAGAAAATGTGGGCAAGTTTTACCAGACTGTTGGCCAACAAAAATATGTATTGTACAACAGTGTGGACAGACCCTGAACTAGAGCATTATTATTCAACTTAATGTGTAATGTCTTAACCTGAGTGTCCACTGCACAATCAGAATTAGACAAAACTCAGAATCGTAAGATCAAAGATTAGCTGCGTTTGAAAACTTGTCTTTTTTTTTTACTTCTTTTGTAGTGAGACTTCTTATCACTGCGCCTACATTTGATCTTTGACAAACATGTAAACACCAGAGCTGCTTAAAATAACAGCAGAAAAGCACAGACATGAACAGGATCATATTACGTATTTTCTCTAGCCCATGGTTTCCCAAACTCTTCAGACTGGGACCTCCAAGATAAGCATGCAACAGACTCGAGACCTTTAAAGCAGAATGAATTTATAATAGTTGTAAGGTTCAAAATCATTCAGCTATTCATAACTTTATTTTGTTTCGTAGTTGATTGCACTATTAGACTTAAATGTACTCACTGGAGACTTTGTCATTCAGATCAACTTGAATTGTAGCTACGACTGATCGTGTATGACATAACTGTCTTAAGATTTATTTTTTTACGGCAGTTGGCTATTATATATATACAGTACAGACCAAAAGTTCGGACACACTTTCTCATTCAAAGAGTCTCCTTTATTTTCATGACTATGAACATTGTAGATTCAAACTGAAGATATAAACACCATGAATAATCAGAAGGAGAGTGATGTGTGCTGCACAGATGAGCTGGCCTCCACAGTCACCAGACCTGAACTCAATCCAGATGGTCTGGGGTGAGCTAACTGCAGTGTGAGAGCAAAAGGGTCTACCAAAGGCTAAGCATCTCTGGGAACTCTTTCAAGACTGTTGGAGAGCATTTCAGATGACAACATGAATCATCAAGAATGCAGAGTGTGCAAAGCATAATCAAACAAAAGTGCTTTAAAAACTAGAAATATGACATATTTTCATTTGTTTCACACTTTTTCTATGTACATACTTCCATGTATTTTCATAGTTTGATACCTTAATCTACAATGTTCATAGTCATGAAAATAAAAAGTCTTTGAATGAGAAATGTGTCCAAACTTTTGGGTCTGTACTGTATATATATATATATAAAAAAACCTAACATTTTCATATTCACTTCCTGTTCCATTCATTTGTATGGAGTTTTCACTAGGGCTGTACTAGATGTTTCAGTATCAGGGTTTATTGTGACAAACTTGTTGGCAATAAGCATATTGAAACAGGGAGACATTTTGCATTATTAACACTGATTTAAGGAGTCCTGTACTTAAAAAACGTAGTATACAACACTTTTTGATATTATTTTCTCATTTTGGTCAGTAAAATATATCTTAATGCGTAACATATGGAGAGACTTTTATTGGAATAAACATGTATCAGAATATGTATCTTAATGTGACCCCTGTATCGGGATACATATTGTTCCGGAAGGTTCTTGATAATACCCAGTCTATAATTGGGTATTAAACAGTTATTTGTGTTTGGTTTTCTCTGATAAATCAGGAGAATATTTCACGGGTGTGTTTGTCTGTCAGTCCTAACGCTAAAGTTTAGCCATTTAAAAATAATGCTTGCATGCACACAATGACTTCCTTACATCTTATGTTCCATCCAAAAAATCTGAAATTGTGCAGTGGACACTAGGCTTTATGAGAATTGCTCAACATTTTCTAAATCCAAAGCTCAAGAACATCATGTCTAAAATCAACTGAATATTTTTTCTCAAAACAGAATACTTAGAAACATGACAGAAGTTATTAAATCTACTCTAGGCACTACTATTTAAACTTATCAATAAGGTCATATTTGCCAATCTAAACTGCCTTAAACTGCTCAAATCTTTATTTTTCTCAGCCTGAATTCAAGTCATTTATCTTGTGTAGAGTGTATTTTCTGCAGTGCACATACACACACAGCATTACATTCAAAACACTTTAAAAGCCCTTGAGTCGATGCACATAGACAAATACGTCTGCTCCTGGCACATGCAGACAGACAGACAGTTTTATACACAGATCTATATTTACATACAGAATCAGACGGACTTTGCTTTGGTCTTCTTTTCCCAACAGTGTGAAAACGTACTTAACGACAAACTTAACTTTTCTCTGTCAAAATGGTTCCTGAAAACTACATGCAAGCTCTGTTCATAATATTAGATATGCCCTTTAGCGAGCTTAAAACACCAGCAAACTAGAAACTAAATTTGGGAAAGGGAGTTTAAGATGCACTGTTTAACTTTTCTATAGAGATGGCAGACGTTTACTAGAACATTTACTACTAATCTGATGAATGTCTTGTAAAAAAGTAGGTAGCCACTAAAGTCCAAGTTAAAGGTCAGATCTGTGGAGAGGAGAGCCAGTTTACTGTGAGAAGACATGTTTTTCAAGTACGACAATGAATGACTAAAAAACAATCTGTTATATTTAGAATAATTCAATAAATTGTTGTAGAGAAGATGCTTTTTTAGTTCATCAAATGACTCAATTAAGAAGAAATATATCTAAAAAATGTATGTATTTTTGGTTAAAATGTGCGTCCAGGACAATCAAACATAACAAATTAATATATTTAAAAACTATTTAAATAATTAACTTAATGTGGCCTTTATTTGATGTTGTATGTGAAATCATCGCCAACTAAATTGGAATCGAATAATCGTTAACTGGTCTTTTTGATTCTACAACAATTATACAGAGAAATCTTTATGACTCAAAATGAACCATGATATGTGAATATACAACTCAAAACTACATTATTTAAGCTTTGTTTGGGTCAAATTGTGTAAAAATATCCCCGCACATTACTTTTGTTTTCTAACCACCTAATCAATCATAAGAATAATCGTCTCACTAATAATTTTGCAAAATGATCAGGCTAATGCTGCGTACTAGACAAGTGGGAATATTTCCCAGTTGAAAAATACCAGTTCCCAGTTCAAAGCGTTCCAACGTAATCAACTTGTATGTAAACATTATGGTTAATGCTAAACTTTAGGCTAAACAAAAGTAATGTTAAATAACTATAACCAATGTTTACATCGTTTTTGTGGCAGTTGAACTACACAGATACACCTTTTGTGGTGATTGTTTATCTTGTATGTGAAGTTTGACTCCCTCATCCCAGTTCACGAAATGGGAAATGTCCCTGTTCCTCAGAATGCACCATTAGTCCTATATTCAGATTATGTAAAAACATTTTAAAACAGGTAGTAGCAATATTAAATTAAATTGTATTAGGTATATTTTCCACTTTTTTTTTTTAAACCTTCATTTTGACCATATTTTGTTGATATTAATTTAAAAGTCTCAATATACAATGCTTGTTGCCGCCCTATTTTGAAAGTCTGGTGTTACTTTATGTCTTTTTCCAAATTCAACATAATTCTTACGTTTTTTAATTGCTATCGTAGCATCCTATTTATCATTCTTGAAACCTATTCACTTTTCTTGGCAGTGCAGTTCCTGTTTAGCTGCATTAAGCCTGAAAAATTCTGATGCTGGGTTTGTTTTAACTGTCACATCAATTTGAGAATGCCCTGTGAGACAAACAAGCTAACATGTTTGCTTCCATAACTGAACTAAACAGGAAGTGTGCTGCCAAGAAAAGGTAAATGCTAGAGTGTCAGTCTAGAGGGCCGGTGATTAATGCTGCATTCCTGGCAACTGGGAACTGGGACATTTCCCACTTGAAAAATACCAGTTCCCACTTCAAAGCGTTCCAAGTAATCAACTCGTAAAACATTATGGCTAATGCTAACCTTTAGGCTAAACAAAAATGACCTGTAACCAATGTTTACATAGTTTTTGTGTCAGCTAAACCCTCCAAATACATTTATTGTGGTGATTATTGAGCTTTATATGAAGTGGGGCTTCCTCAACCAGGTCCCAGTTCACAATTTCACCAGTTCGAATGGCGTTTCAGCGCATTTTTACAAGAGGGAGTGGGAAATATACCAGTTCCCTGGAACACACCATAAGTTTAGGAGAACGAGTACTTTCGGAAAAGGGTTAGGGTAAAGAATACATTAAAGAATATAACAGTTTATGCCAGTTTAGCCGCAGAAATAAACTCATTACTATGGCAACCAGCTCACTTTGTCCCTCCAGATCTGACTATACTTATCCCACTCAAAGCTGTCCCATCTCCATCTGAAAAGTTACACAGTGCACCATCATGAGAAAAATATATTAAAATCCAACATTGTGACTAGGAAAACTTCAAGGATGTTTGCGAAAATTCCTGGTTTTGTCCTGGCTTGGAGCTTGCAGTTTTTTGGACTTCCCGTAAATCGTTGGACTTCTAAAAAAAAAAAAAATCACAAAATGCTGCGTCTGCCCTCCGCTGCTCCTCAGTGCGCTCCAATCAGGGATGATCTAGTTTAGAGACAGACTTAAAAGTGCACTATTCTGTGATTTTTCTCTTTTTTTTTTTTTTTTTGCTTGTCAATAATGTTTTTTTTTTTCCGAGCAAGTGGGAAAGTTGATGGTTTTCATGACTAAACTCCTGCTGTTTTGGGGAAAATTGAATCTAGCTTCCAGCAGCCTCCTCCCTCTCACGTCAGAAAGTGTTAAGATGGAGTGGATTTTGTTGCTATGGTAACGTGGCAGAAGTGGTCGAACTGAGCCCGACTTAAAAAAAAAAGCCCTGTCCACGACTTTTTCTGAAAAAGTTTCTGAAAATCTCAAGTGTAATTGACTCTGTGCACAAAATAAAAGTCAGTTGGTTTGATTATAATTAAAAATGCTAACTTTTAACCGACACAATCACTTGTCTATGATTATAATGACTACAGACTGTGCTGGTTCTGTTGCCATGGCAGCAGCGGCAGCCATCTTGTGAATGGAGAGAAAATATAAAAACAAGGCCACAATTAATAGATTAAAGGGGAAACTATCACATAATTATAAGTTTGTTAAGTATATATAAGAGAACTCAGTCTGTCTGTGTCTGGATATTTTTCATCTGAACTGTGCAAATATTCAGCCTAAAACACTGCACTGAGCTGGATTTTATGCTGAATTTAACAATATGTGTGTCATTACACTACAGGAACAACCAATTGACGATTACTGAGTTTACACCACGAGTACTGTGAAAGAAAAAAGAATGCATCTAAAATTATCAAAGTTTTTAACAGTAAAATGAAAAAACAAGTTCAACATGGAGCTGGATATTTGTGCCTGTAAGTTACCATGGCTACGAGTCAATACAATAACTCATTTGTTTTCACATTTTCAGGCTAAAATGAATAAACGCGATAAGATCAGGAAAATTAGCTGACATGTTAAAATACTTCACAAAAGTCACTTGGATGTTTATAAATTGATTGTTTGTCTTATGCTAATGCTAAATCTCAGCAGTTTGAAAGTAAACAACCCAGCTGACGCTCTGTGCACAGAGTTCACTTTCACTTGAGAAAAGCGGGTCAGCTCCAGAGTGGGTGAAGGAGGCCGGTCCGCGTGCTTGTGCTGCCAGTCATTTGTTGTGTGAGAGCGATTACGTTTAGCTTTTCTCATTTTCTATGAGAACTCTAGTTAGAATTTTATGTACATAAATAAATGTATATTAAACTGTAAAAAAATGACTTAGCAAATGCTATTTGACTTGAAATGTCACATTTGATTGGTAATGATGCAGAGGTTTATATTATATATGAGGACAAAATGCTTTTAAAACAAAAGTCATCATTTCGGTTCATTTGTTTTTGGAGAAATCTGTTCAAAACAGATCTGTCCATTAGAGTATTATAAACATTTGAGTCTCTTCCTTGTTAAATACAAGACAAACATATTTTCTTTCCATATCTAAGCCATAATTTGTGACAATTGTATACAGAACAACACTTTGGTTTTTGGCATCTTGTACATGGCACCATCGTCTAATAATCATCTATCAGTTTGGTTGGAAATATGTACGATTTGTGCAATAAACTAAAAGATTGTGTTTGGGCTGTTGTCGTTATTTGTCACTGGTTACAAGTGGGTACAATGTAAACATTTTAATCATAGGTTTTTCTAGAATTTTGTGTTTTAAAGGGACCGATTATGTCAAATTCACTTTTCTAAGTTTTTAACCTTGTTATGACCTTCCTTTATTAGTTTACTCAGTTATATTTGAATTGATTCATGCATGTTGGAGTAATCTTGTATTGTTCTTCAGCTGGAGCTCAAGTGCTCAGAAATCCATGTTCTCACTACCACCTATCCCTCCCACTTGTCTGTATTTAATTGATATACTGTATTTCAAAAGATTAATACTCAAAGTGACACGTATATGGTTCAAAACTGTCCCACAGCCAATTTTTAACAAATATTGTTATTTAAAATCTGTTTTTACAGTTAAAATTTTGAAGCGGGCTTGTCAGTTTTGAACAGGAAGTCAGTCTCGTTCCTATTTTCAAATTGTTTTAGATCAACTTTGTTTTTACAGTGAACCAAAGGTAAATTATTGTTCTGCATAAGTTCTAGTTTTTTACTAAATATAAAAAACACAATAGGACCCCTTTAACGTAATTTTTAAAAGCAAAAGAAATATGGGTACGGGTATAAACTGCTACTTTTTCACAAGCTTTGAACTTGCTTTGAAGCCCTTATTGAGAGGCACTCAATTGTGGACAATTTACAGCAATTAAAATGTGATTTTGCCATTTCAAACCTTATTTGGGAATAAAACTACAAAATACACATTCAATAAAAAGGTAAAAACTACAGGTCATTTTTAAATAATACACATTAGTAATGTAATTGCTTTTAAAATACTATCATATCCACTTTCTGTGTTCTTTCATTAATGTTTACTTAAAATTTTTATTTACCGTAGATTGTTCCATTCATAATTATTCTTGTATTGTCCTGCAGCCGAGGCTCGGGTGCACCTACCACCTGACTGTATTTACTTGAAATTGGTCAAAAAAGTTAAACTCAGAGTCAAACATGAAGGCTTTCAAACTGTCATTTAGTTTCTAGCAGGAAGTCAATGGACCAGTTTCTATTTTTAAGCTGTTTTAGATAGATTTTGTGATTTATGATTGACAGATGCACTTCAGTAGAGCCCGACTGTGTCCCAGATAGATTTTAGTCTCAACGTATGAATTCAGTTGTTGACAAAGACTTGACATGTTTTTATTCAACAGATGTTTGCAAATTTTACTCAACATAATACAAGACAGTCCATCCATCTCTCGCTTACGTCACTGACACCATAAAATAACATTTATTCTTTCAACTGTAGTGGTCAAACCCGCAAAAACATACGCTCTCATTCATCACAGACTTAAAGCCACACCGTGTAACTTTCTAGAGGTGAAAAATCAAAAGCTAAAACACTAAATTGGAGCATTCATCATCAAAACACATCAGTCTGCTGCCGTACTCTAGAATAATAAAGGAAATGAGGCTCTTCTAGGACACAGAAATGTTACACGGTGAACTTTAAGTACTTCAGTATAAAAAACAGTGCAGCAGATCATAGATAATATAGTACAAAGCCCTTTACAACTCATCCCACAAACCGAAGTTTAATAATTTAGGGACAAATCAAAATCTATTGGAATAAGTTGTGTTCTTTTGGTACAATCATTAAGCTTCTCCCATTATTTTTAAGAGTTCTGCTTCACCGACTTAGATAGAGAAGTTTTTTTTTTACATTAAAATAGGCACTGCTGATGGTGGCGTGTTTGTCAAACCAGGTAGTAGATTTAAATGTAAAAAAGTGTCTGATAATTATTCTTTATAGTCCAGAAAATGCTGCAGTTTTTTCCGGTGCTCCGCAGACATCTGGACAGCGCTGAGGAACACAAAAACGACAACATTAGTATGACATGGACAACAAAAGGCACTGTTTTCAATAGAGGTACGGTCGTCTGCTTGTCTGTATAGAGCAGGGCGGGCAATAACTGTATTTTGACTCAAGGGCCAGATTCAAACCCAGAATAGTGGTGAAGGGCTGGGCTGCCAACATTGGTATAAAAAAATTCTCATTATTGCAAACGTATTTGTTTGACAGAATATAGAAGGCCAGTACAAATAAAAGGTTTGCTCTATCATTAATAAACTTCAAACATTTGAGATTAAGTTCATGAAAATAAAGTTGAAGCTTAAAGAGATTTTACGCCCCCAAAAAACAACTCTTTAATACAAGATTTTAAAAGCCCTATTTTTTCTAAGAAAAAAGTTGAAACCATAAAAAGAAGTTATTTTTTAGATTAAACTGTAAGTTTTATGAAATTAAATTCCTATTTTACGCTGAATATAATTCGATTTTTATAATATTATATAACAATGTCGCATGATCCAAATTACAATGTCAAGTTTAATATTGAAAAATTGCTTTTTTTATTGACTTGATTTTAAAACATTGTGAATTCAATCTCAAAATGTTACAAGTTTATTGACGTATAGCCCAAGTTTTTGTGTCATAAACATATGTTTCTCAAAAACATGCCAGGGGCCTGATTGAATCAGAGCGTGGGCCGCATTTGACCCCCGGGTCGCAGTTTGCTCAGGTCTGGTATAGAGACACTGGACACATGTTAATGCCTTGCTTAAAATGTTCCAAAGCCTGGCATTAAGATCATCTCCATGAAGACAAAGGAATGATCGTTCCAGGGAAGTAACAAGTACATTCTCAGTTTTTTTTCAAGGTATTTGAGTGATAAAAGCATGTCTAGTTAAAGATAAATTTGATGTTCAAGGTAAAACAAAACCTCTCCAAGGTAGAAATCAGAAATGTTGCATATTAAACCAGACTAAAAAGACTCCTTGTGATGTCATTCAGTGAAAATACAGGAGGTGCTTCATTGTGTTTTAAAGCTTAAACTGAATCATTTTCGCCTTATACTTCCAAACTTTGCTACAGCTTAGGACTGGGCAATCTGGGAAAAAATAGAATGACATTTTTTTCCCCCTCGTACTGATCAATCTTGATGTTCGGTTCAATTTTGTTTAATCTTTTCAAAAACAAAACAAAACAAAACAAAGGATTTATGAACATTAACATGAACAAAAACGTTTAATGTCTCATTTATTCGATATTCTGTCTCAAAGTCTGATTTTGTGATCCAACCCACACCACTTTTACTAACAAAGGATTGGTTTCCGATCTTTCGATTCCAAAGCCATCAACCAAATAATTCAGTAAAAATGGCAAACTACCCACAAGGTTTGAATGGAACGAGAATTCAAAACCTATCCACAAGTATTACACAAACTGGAACTAGCCTAGCTCGCAACTCTGGTTGCAAAGGGCCTATTCAGGTTTTAGCTGATAACAATGACACTGACTGTGGTTATCAGTTCAAATGATAACGACACATGACATCTAATTAGATAAAAATAAACCCTGACACCCTCCCGCTGTGTGGCAGGTTTTCTCATAACTAGTGAATTAAGAATCTTGTAAATTGTGTATTTGTTCATCTGTTCTTGCAGGCTCTTTGTTTCCGATTTTGCCTTTCCAAAAATGTGTGATATTAATAAGTTTGGGCTGTTTTTTTATCAATTTCTGCAGGTTTACGTAGACTTTGGTCTGGAAACTGTTAGTCTAATGGCACACTTGTCTTGTGCTGGTAATCTGATTTCTCCTGGCCTTGTAAATGAACCTAGTGACCCTTACTTGAGGTGTTCTCCGAATGTGGTGGTGATCCGGTAGAGGGCAGTCTTGAGCGTGGCCCTCAGAGCAAAGCGCAGTGTTTTGTAGCTGCTGTCTCCCATCGAGCTGCCGGAGCGAGAGGGTTTACTGGAGGCATGAGGGAGTTTAAAGTGTCTGTCCACGGCCTGAGCAGAGAGAGAGGGACATACAATACAGCATGTTTTATGATTAGACAATAAACCCATCAAAGTATAAAACAGATGAACAGTAGAATACTTTTTTTTTAGAACAAATTAGCTAATTTATCACAATTTACAGCCAATCTCCAAAGCAAATGTTAATCTGTATTGCCTTCTTTTCTGTGTAGTGTCGCTGCATAATGTATAACAGTGGTATAAAATTTTGTTTAGGGTAACATAGTATATATATTTTAGCTTAAGTGTGTGAATAACTTTTTTTCATATAGCACTTTCACAGATATCAAAAAGTGCTTTACAACAGGCAATAGCCAAATTACACACACAAAAAAACGTGTACAAAAGCTTTTTTTTTTTTTTTGGACTTAAGGCATAAAAAACATCAGTGTCTTGACTTTATTTACTTGCATTTCCCTAAAATCAACCCTTGTGTGTCTTAAGGCGAGGATCTCTTGCTTGTTGTTTCCATAGAAACTTTGTTCCTTTAGCTATAATATTCAACAGTATGGAAGGAAATTGTTTTTTGCAGCATATCAGGCTAAATCAATTTGAATATTTGCTTTTCTCTAAATTTTAAGATAAGAAAACCCTTTCTTGTCCCACAATGGCAAAAATCTTTTGTTATCCAGTACAGGGAGCTCTAACTCAATTTCCCTGCCGAGAAGGAGGGTCTAAGGACAGGGAATGCTGTGGACAATTATTCATTTGCTCTACTAATAATCTGCTTTGACATTGTTGATCAATTAATGCTTCTGAATGTTTATTGTTTCATTGAATGTGTATTGTTTTATTTGTATTTTCTATCATTCATGTTTGCTAAATTAATAATCTTGGGAAGTCCTCAGAGACGACTGTTGTGATTTTGAGCTATACAAAAATACATTGATTTGATTTGATTCCTGGAGTGGGAAAATGACCATTGTGTGCTTACACTAGGGATGGGACGATTAATTTAAGTCACAGTTCAATTCAGTTTTCAATTATGAAGCCACAATTTTCATTCTTAGATTTGTTAGTTTAAATAGAGAATATATATATATTTTTACCTTAAAACACAAAATAAACAATAAATTACATTTAAATCAAAGCTACTGCTGTTAGTGCTCAGAACTTGTATTTTTATCAACATTAGAACAGTAAACAGTAATATTTAGTGTCCATCAGAGGTTCACTCCTCAGTTCTTAACGCAACATAATAAAGCACATTCAGTCAGGTCTTGCACAAGTTCACTCACATTGTGGCTATTATTGTATTATTTTTATTGTACAACTATAATGTGTGTGTAGGTCATTAGCTGCGTGAGTAGAACTGATCGATGCTGGCCTTTCAATTTGATTGTTGCATACTTCGAACAATTTTCAACATTTTCAAACTCTTTTCTATTCCTAGCCTACACGTTTTTATTCTAATACACATGATGCTAAAGTAAAACTACCCTCCAGCAGACAAAACTTAAAGAATATTGCAGGTAATACATCATCTGTGTCATTAAGAAATACAATGTGGTGTCATTTAGATTAGATTTTTTGTGGAGTGTACTTTAACCCCCTAAAACTTGAAAACATGACAGAAATTGTAATTGGTCAAATAATTCACCTCTTGTAGGACCAACATTGAACTAAGAATGCTGGGTAATGTAGTTTGCACAACTCCAAACTGATCTTCAGTGTACGACGCCTGGACAAGGTACGACAATCCTGCAAAAACAAGACAAAGTGAATTCTAAAGTCCCAAATAACATACATTTTAACGTTTTTTAACACTTGGTACCTTCTAAAGCCCAGATATGAGCCTGACTGTCTGCGAAAAGAGCTTGACTGGAGGCCTCTGGGAGCTGCAACAAAAGTACAGTTATTCAATTGGATGGACTTAACACTGTACCACTCTGACTTTAGATCGACACGGATTAGTAAGACTACACTATGTCACTCATGCATCATTTAACAAGACACTACATAAGCCTCCACCACACAGGGTTAAGAAGCTGCCAGGACCCCAGAGGAAACTAGAACTAAACAAGAGAATGGTTAAGAAGTAGCACCGGAGAGGAAAACATGCCAAACCCAACGGAAGAAATGGTTTTAAGGGGATGAGGCAGTTCCGACCAAGATACAAGGATTGTATTAGGGGCTGCACCATAGATTGGAATTGATGTCGCAATATTAAAGGCGGGGGGTAGCATGCCATTGATTTACTTGCAAAACCATCTGCATACAAACAACCTACTCTCATAAACCTATCGACTTGGATTGATTTTGGTTGCAATTATGGCTTATAAACTTTAGCAAAGTGAAACTAGAGAGATTTCCCAAGCAAGCCAATCAGAGCGCTGCTTTAGCTCCTGTTTGGAACTAAAATTTTATTATTCGATTTAGACAGTACTCACATGGCTCATTTTTTTCACAAAGTGCTGCATTATCATTTACTTTTTAGTGTAAAACAAGTTACCAACCCCCAACTTTAATAACTGTGATTAGCTTGAAACAGCCGCAATTTTCCTTCTTTCGTTTTGTTGTGTCTTATCAGTATGTGAGTGTTTGTGTGTAACTGAAGCCAGCCTAACAAGCTTGATTGTAGCTTCAGTAGTATTAATACTTACATTTTATGCATAGCCTTCCTTTAGTTTATCTTTTCAAATTATTAGGAAATATTATTTTTTATATAATCCACATACATATTATATCTACATTTCAATATTAAACATGAAAATCCCAAATAGATCTGCCATGGTTTACGCACACTAATATTAAATAAATAAAAAATTGCTCATTTGGTATGGAGATAAGGCATTATATGTGAAAGAAAATGGTCAAAGTTGAATATATCCTCTTGAGCAAAATGAAAATATGGACAGAGAAAGATTAAACTTGTGTATTAATGTTGTTGACATATTAGACACAAAAGTTTTAACAGAGGTGACTTTGGACATCTTATTTAGCTTAAAAATCAGACTGTAAAAACAGTCTAGAATTAATACTGTAATAACATGATATAAGACAGATTAAGTAAGAAAATATAAAGTAAAAAACTTAATAAATGTATAATCTAAATGCGTAGCAGTGTCGTGAGAAATAGTTACGAAATTACGGTAACAAATCATTCGGTAAAAATTTTGTACGAAAAGTCTGTTTGAATTTAAACTTTCCTTTATGAATAAAAATGATTAAATAGTACATGGATTCAGTTAAATAATAAAACCTCTTTAAGAGCCAACTGGACAATTGTGTTGTTTCCACATGAAAACCTTCAAGACCGGACCAAAAAATCTGAACATTTCTCTGCAGTGTCTTAACTCATTCTGTCCAAAGCAAAAAAATAAAAATCAATGATCTCTACAAAGAAAGCAGATATAAAACTTGACTTTCAACAAGATTACAAACATTATCACCACATTACAGTTGGTTCCTAAGAAGGTGTATTTCTTAGACTTTACTGTTTAATCTGAATCACAACATATGGTGTGAGACAAATTAAAAAGAGTAGACAGGAGACAGCACTTGTGTGAATCCTTAATTTGAGCTTTTAAAGTAATTGGCTGCGCCCTGAGTCGCAGCAGGGGCAGTGGAAAGAGTCTGCAATAGTAATGTGTGCACAATTAAGAACACAAACCCAGGTAAATTAATCATGCAACGAGACGACATTAAGAGGAAAGTGTCCCGATGGACATGGGATGGACATGAAATACACACAGACTTTGAAAAGTGAAAGGTCTGCCAATTAAAGAAAAGACTGTGGCAAAGTAAAAGCAAGTTTCACTGTTTACCCAAGTGGAACAATCTACAAAATAAGAGAGTATTGTCTTTGCTTTTCATGTGAATCTTGTTATTTTTATTTGATGATACTGTTTTTGCTCAAAGTTTTAGACATAAGCATCAAATTTAACAATAGGGCTGCAACAAGTTAATGTTAACAAGCTAAAACATATCTTGATTTTAGGAGATTTTACTTTAGGGTAAATTATCTGCCAATAAAACTAGAAAAAAAAGATTGAAAAAAATACAGTGCATGTCACCCAAATCTTGATCCATTGGCAAATAATTTTAAGTGACAAGCAAAATCTGCTCTAAACAAAATTCAAATAATAATAAAAATAAATAAAAATACAGTATTATAATTTGAATGTTTCTAGTTGCAGCGCTACACATTTAACCCATTTAAAATACTTTCACTTTTCAAATCCCGATACAATTTCAAAACTACAAACACCAAATGTGTCCCATGCAGAACCCAATCGCACCAAACACTAATGACTACAAAGTGACATATTGGACTTACCTTGTTAAACAAATACATAATCAGGACTCGCTTTGCCATGAACTGTTTGACCTGAATGGAACAATGTCAGCGCACGTTTTAAAAAAAGATGCATTTTAAACTTGAGCTTCATCCTCCAACAGTAAAACCATTTTACAAAATGACTTTCTCTTGCTGCAAACTGGCTATTTTCTTAGACTGTGTAACCTTTGCTCAAAATAAGATTCTTGTGAATATAATCACAAATCTACTTGTATAAAGTGAGTAAGAAATGCTTCAACAAACTCTTCTTTAGAATTGACCAATCACTTAAACTTTGGCAATAAATCTAAAAACCTCATGAAGAAGTTTACTATTTAACAAACAAAGGGAGTTTACAAACCTGCTCTCGTCTGTTTTGGAGGAACTGAGCCAAGAATCCAGGTTTGGAAGGTTCCTGTTTGGGCGACAGCACTGGAGCAGGAGACGGAGGAAGAGGACTGCCGTTGGTTTTAGAGTCTATGACAAAATATTACAAAACAGAAATATAAAGCTATGAAGAGTATCAATGATTGTGGTTAGCGCTGTGTCCCATTTTTATCATCTGACCCAAGGATCTGCACCCTGCGGCACAAGGGCCACATGTGGCTGGGGCCCTGACAACAAAATGTACAATGTTTCAAGAATAAAAAAAAAAAAATGTATTCAATACAATCTTGGCAAATCTCATCTCACAAACGGAAAACAAAAATATACCTTTGGGGGTTAGTGACAAAGGCTTTTAATATTAATAATTCTTCTGACATGCATCAAATCCAATGACTATTTGCTCAAGTGTAAATTCAGCTTTTGTTGCATAGATTTTATAATATGAATTCAGTTGCGGCTCTTTCTGATTTTAGTTTTATCAAATCAGGTCAAAGGGGCTCTTTAATGCTAAAGGTTTCAGACCCCTGATCTAACCAAGCAATTTTAAACTCTTTAGAGTGGTTCACATCTATTGCTCACTCTCTCCAATGGATTTTGGGCCTTAATATATCAATCCAGGTGCTAAATTAGGAGCATAAACTGAAAAAAATGTCAGGTTATAGTTGTGTCTTGCACCTAATTTACTAATGGAAAATGCACATATTATTGTCTTCCACAAAGTCAATATGTACCATCTCAAATTTAGCATTTTTTGTGTTTCTGCGAGACACATTTTTGCTCATCTTCTATCTAGCCTTACAAACGAGCAAATGTTTCCTATATGATGCCAATTACGCAATCAAAACCATTCACTGATGTACTTTTTACAGGAATGTCTAAGTTTTGACAACTAGCATGCTAAGGTTGCCCTTTCATCTTTGAATAAAATGCAAACATTAGTTTGAGAGCTTTGGCCATGCTCCCTTTTAGTTGCTAATCGATTGTAGTTTTTCCTCTAGGTTTATTGGCTCAGCAGGGCTGCTTTATGTGTGCTACTGTAAAATATTCAGCCTACCTCTTGCAGATTTATTATTATTGGTAGCAATTATCTTAGATAAAATAGGACATTTACACCATGAAATAAAAGTTCTCAAATTATAAAATGGGTGCTGTTAGCAGCTCGTAGCAGGGGAAAGACTGAATTGTTTTAAAAGATAAAAGTGGAAATAGGTAGTAGAATAGTAGAATAAGAAATATGGCTTCCTATTGTGGCCGATAACCGATAATTGCTGATACCTTAAAATCTATAGCAGGGCTCACATGATGATTAAATATATATTTATGTGGGACATAAAAAATATATCTGTGGCATTATTAAGTAAATATGCGACCATGTTTTTAACTGGTCAAGGCATTTTAAAGATAAAAAACAAACAAAAACAATTTTCACAATTTTGTTTGTCTCACCACAATACTGACATAAATATCATTACCCTTAACATAAATTTTGTGAAACATTGTATTGTGAGAGTTCATTACAATCCTACTCACCAGTGGAGGTGGACCAGAGTTTGGGCGCTCTCCTGAAGATGTGTGGGCTCTGAACGGTGCCGTGCCAGGGTGAAATCTGCTCGACGGGGGCAGTGAGGCGGCGCAGGGCGGGCGAGGAGAACGGGCTGTCCAGGTCGGGGGTGAAGGGGGAGAGGTGAAGGGGGAGGTCAGAGGTGTGTGAGAACCTTTGACCATGGAGCGAGTAAACACAGACACTGGAGTCTTTGTCAGCACAGCGGGACGAGGGCTGAACAAGTCGTCTCCAGAGGTTACTAAAGGAGAAAAAGGAGACATTTGGAACATTGGTACACAGTAAAAAATTAATCCAAAGTGAAATGAACAAGAATGTATAATTTAATATAAGTGATCATAGATGTTATCAGTTGAGCACTAATAACTGGCAAATGAGTTTAAATAACCCAGGTTTTTAAGGCAGAAATTGTACTTATGTTTTTGAGTCAGCACAATTTAAAAACTTGTGCATACATTATACTAGAGACAGAGCAAAACTTGTAATCTTATTGAGGTTTTATTTTTAATCATACTTTTTGCATGCATAATCATAGAGTAAATTTGATTTTCTTGGTATTATGATTAGTGCTGTCAAGTGATTAAAAAATAATTATGTCTGTAATTAATTAATTAATCTAATCTATTTTTAATCTCACCTAAAAATTGCTGAGAAAAACATTCAATTTAAGTGTTTTTTATTTGTTTTGATCCAATTTAATTAATTACATTATTGTTGCAGATGAAAAATAATAATATATTGCAAAAATGAAGATTTTATGAAGTATTTGAACATAACAATCCCATTCATCAGTCCAATAACTTTTGCCTGCCTCTTTATTTTTGTTTTGTTGCGTCTCATAGCCAGTTAAAGATTACAAAAGAGATTAATGCGATAAAAAAATGAATTTGATTAATATGTCTGTAATTAATTAATCTCAATTAATGCACTAATTTGACACCCCTAATTATGATTAGTGTTTTATGTTGCACCATATCAAAGCACCTACTTTTGAATTTTGTTGAACTGAAAATAGCAATAATACTTTTTTCAGATTCTGTCAAAGAACAAATTTTACTTTAACAATAAAATAGTAAAAGCCAAACACTTTCTGGGGTACCTGATTTTTGAGCCACAAAACCAGAAGTAAGTACTGAAATCTACCCAACTAGTTCCTAGTTCATTCATTCATGTTTGGCTGCAATTAAGACTTAAAACATCTATTGGTGGTCAACCCAAGCTCAGGGAATAATAGCACAGCTTTTGACTTGTTTGATTGAGAACTAAAATAACTTTCTTGTTCAATTCAGACAGTGCACAGCAGTCTAATTTTACTACACTCAAGCTTTCAACGTGCATTTTGTAACTTTATAAATTGGATCATCGTTTTTTTTTTTCATTTTAAGATTTTGCTTCAACCAAGTATATATACCTACTTACTGTATGTTTCAATAAATATATGACAAGTTGAATATTCAAAATGTTTTAGCCATTCATTCTTCCATTAAAAACATAAATAACAGTACTTGTTGAAGTACCTGAGGCCTCAGAGGAGCTCTTCCTCTCGCTCCCCGTGGACACAGACTTGGCTCGTCCGTTTGTTGCCACGGTGTCGTGATACGTCACGAGTCTCTGGGTCAGATCAGACAACAGCGACAGGCATTCTTTACTGATGGCGTTCCAGTTATGAGGATGGCCACCTGCAGGGAAGAGAAAAGTATTAACCACAATACTTAAGAAGATGAACCTGGCCTGGATCTCTTGTTTAAAGGTCAACAACACAATTCAGTAGAAAGAGAAAGTTAAAACCATACTCTGGGACATTCTGAATGAGGAAAAATGTGTTTTCATTCATCACATCGAAATAATAATTGACTTTCTGTGCATTTACCTGGCTGACTCAGACTGAAGACTTCAGCGCGACGCTTCGGGGAGTGTTGAGACAGAAGAGCCAAGTCCTGCAGAGCTAAAAACTAAAAGAAAAAGTCAAATCAGATTACAAATTAGACCAAACTGAGATCAATTCTGTACAAAAAATAAATTACCTTCAAGATCATGGGCTGCTTCTCTGCGATGACTTTGGGCAGACACTGTTGGGCATCGTCAGTAAAAGACGTTTGAACTGGAAAACTGTAGAACTACAGACACAATGCAAAAAAGCAAAACGTTTTAGGTTCCAGTAAATTAAAAGAAGGTTTACTTGATAATAAAACGTATCAACAACAACAAATGTGGAAGTAACAGAAACCGGTGTTTAAACATTTTCTAAAACCTCTTTTACAGTCAAATTATACAGGCAAATTAAGAGTTATTATTTAAAAGCACAAAACACATGCATACAGTTGTTGACAATGATAATAAAAGTCATATATTTAAATGTTCAAAGCAATAGCTGGAATTCTGTTAAACTCTGATGCTTTGTCATTACCTCATAATAACTGAAGTCTTGTTACGGTTGAGCTTTAAAGGTCAGTAAATAAATGTGGCTTGGAGAAAAGATTCAGTTTTATTCATTTTCTTTTTCTTGCTTTAAAGGTTGACTGAAGCCTATCCCAAGTGACTTTGGGCCTTAGGCAGGGGAACACACTGGACAGAGGTCAACTCATCACAAGATTAACACTTAAATAGACACAGATATAGGGTAGACATATTCATAGGGGATTTACAACAGTGTTTGAATGTTTTTGGAGGTGGGCGAAAGCTGGAGCCACACAGTAACACAAGGAGAACATGCAAACTCCAAGGGATCCAATTTCTAAGAAATGTTGAGAAGAAGAGATCTGATTATTTTGTCATAAATGGCATTTACAATCCCTCCATTTTCAACCAATGGTTCGGACTAATCACTGCACAGCAATGTAGTTTGGGCGGAAGTCAAATACGAGCATCAAAACAATTACAACGACTTTCAGGAAGTGTGGTGCCAGATTGATATGTAACTACAACCTGAGTAAATTCAATTATAGAGTCTTTGCTATATTTTAAGTGTTACAATACAGCTTACCCATACTGTATTTAAGGGGTAAATAATGTTCAAAAATGTGACAAAGAGGAACTCAAAACAACTGCCTCGAGAGTGGTTTTCTTGCCTTACCTCTGTGACAAAGATCCTGAAGAGCAGCAGAGTGGTGTACCAGGCGAAGAGGAGGAAAGAGGCACTGATCCATGTGTGGTAGAGTAAGGAGAGATCCAGCAGGCCGCCCACGGTGTCCAGGGAGTGAACGGATCTGAGGTTACAAACATGCATTATTCACACGTGACAAATCTACTCCAAACAACATCAAGTGGGAGGTCAATAACGTAAAATGTTATCAGATAAGTCCGCTGACCTGTCACATCCAGGTTTAGAGTTGTACACAGCCATGCTTTGGGCGCTTCACCTGAGGAACACAGAGGACAGCAAAGATTTGGAGTTAATTTTATTGCTGAAAAATAAACTTGAACAAAAGCATTATTATTTTTTGACTTGGAGGTTTTTGTTGGACTAAAACATTATACAAAATATGTGTTTTCACTTTACACAGTTACCTTTTTTTGTGTCCTAGAGGAGGGCCTCCTTTTGCTTGTTTACATATAAATCTTGCTACTTTAGCTATTCCATTCCGCAATATCAGATGAAATTGATTTATACAGATGAAGAATGCCCCAAACTAACATTTTAATGTTCTATTTCAATGGATTTGGCATATGACTTTTTTTTAACCAGAAAATTACAGTGTCACTTGAAACAGCTGAGTGGGAAATCAGTTTTCAACCAACCCGATATCAATTTCACAATTTTAAATGTTAAAAGAGATTTAATTCCAAATGTGACACAAACACAAATGCAAACACCAGTAGTTTGCATGACTTATCTTCGTAATGTGTTTATTGCTTAATGCTAAATGTTCCCAGTTTACAAAGAAACAAAACATATCATACAGATCTGATCTTTGAAGATCAGATCTGTAAGATTTTGAAAATTTTTTTGCAATAAAAACAGCGGAAACTCACAAATGCTAAATACAGTAAATAGATATTTAAGGTTAAACTTTGCAACTTTGGTCAAGACCACTACTGATCAAGAAGTGTTGATGCATTGGTTATGCTCTGCGGTCATCTGGATTTAGGTGCATTAAAGCATGAACATCCAGGCTTAAAAACACCTTTGTACCTAGAGCCATATTTGAACTGAATTCACAAGGATGATTGCATGTTTTGTATGACTGTTTACAGGGGCTTTCACCACAGATGCATAAACAAATCTCGTTGCCCCTGTGACAATGACAATACAAGTGAATGAAATATATAAACTGAATAATTATCAACTAAATAAATGTCTCTCTCTGCCAAAGCAAAAACAGCTGAAGACAGCCGGTGTCCAACTCTTTGGAAGTGTCGCTGCACCAGAAACGCTACTGTACATTACATAGTACATAACAGAGGTTTAACTGCATTATTTAAGTTCCATCATCAGTGTTACTCGAATATTGACTTACCTAAAAAGAAGTAAATAACAAGGAAGTTTCTGACAGAATAAAGTGCTTGAGTGGCGCTGCATTTCAACACAAGGGAAATGGATCCTTTGAAGCGCAGATATTTGTATTGCTGAAATGGGGCAAACAGATTTCAATGGAGATTAGAAATAGCCTGCATAATGAATGAATAAACCTAAATCGAATAGTGATCAAATAGATTTCAAACAGAGCTATACATTTAATAATAAATTGCATCATTTGATCGTGATAGATAACTTTTTATTTCATGGCACATAACCTAGTCTTACTCAAGAGCACAGTCAGAGCCTTTGCATAATGTTATTTCATGTAGTTGAGCATAATGTGTGTTGCTTAAGTGGATAGGCTGTAAAAGCTAAGACTGCTAAGGAAACCAGATGTAGAATATGTGTTGTTCCATTTACACTGTGATTGCAAACACTGCTGGTGTTTATAAGTCTAGCGATAAGCATAAAAAGCATGAATAAAGTGTAACCCCTGCAAAATAATTAAAACTGGCTAGCTCAGCTTTTTATGTTTATATTAAGATGATAAAATTCTGGCATAGCCTCCTGAAAACGACATACCTGAACCGTATTGAAGGCAACATAATTCATGTTGTGGATGACGCCCAAAAGGCTGTGAGAAAACCCAACAAAGGCCCCGGAGAGCAGAAGGAAAAGATGATACTCATTCAGACACATGTGGGCGGGACCCTCTCTGAGATGACAAACAAAACCATTAACCTACACATAACATACAATATGCATATTATAATGGGCCAGTGTAACATTTCAGGCACTTACGCATCGCTCTGCTTACAAGAGAAACCAAGAGTCTCATATCTGCCTCCAATAGTAACAGCACAACACCAAGCCACTATCATTCCCATAATGCAATGCACCAGTGAATTGAAAAAGTGACGAGGGTGGAGGAGTTGACCGAGGAGGGCTATTTTTGAGCAGGCAATTGTTGGAATCACTGCAGGAAGAGAAAAAAGGGGAAAACATGTATTTAACTGGAAAAATGGAAAAGAAACAGCAGGTTAAATAAGACAAATTTAAAAAACAGTCAGTAATGATACTAAGGACCTCTACCTTTGTCCTCAGTTATTTAGCTTTGCATATTACATCTTCAAAAAATTATATAAAATAAAGGCAGGGCAACTTGGAATAACTACCATGTGTTAAATGTCACTGTCCCTCCTGTAGTGTTATTGTCATTGTGTGAAATTCTTCCACTGCAATACAAATAAAGCATCTCACATCTAAATTATGGTAAAAACGCTGAATGTCCATGCATTAGACATTTAGTTTCTGGTCCCTTTTTAATAACAGTTACCAATTAATTATGATGAAAACACAAGACAAGAGGCTTTAGTCATTGCCTAAAAAATATTCCCAGAAGATGGTCAGATTCTTGTTTTGCTTTATAACAACTTCCTACTCTGCATAAAATATTTGAATTTTCGTGAGGACACAAGACAAGAGCTATATTGCCTGGAAAATCCAGATGATATATAAAAAAATGTATCATCTGGCCACCTTACCCCTTTTTTTTTGTATTTTTAAATACAATTTTAATGTGAGGTGTGTGAAGGGGTACAGGGACCCTCGAGGGTATGCAAACACTTACTAGGGGGTACTTGGAACGGCTTCAAATATATTTTTGATATTTTTTGAATGTAAAGAGAAATAGTCACAGTAAATGCTGAACCATCTTTTCTTGTTTCAACTAAAACAAGAAAATGCTACTGTATTAATAGACAAAATATTAAAAAAGGAACCCAAAGTACTTGGAGTGAGAGACCAATAAAATGGGGTACTCAAGACAAAAAAGGCAGGGAACCCCTGGTCTAAATGACAGATGACTAATGAGCTTGTTCATTTCATGTGCATCACGCAAATAAAATAATGTAAATGTCCAATACACAGTGGAGTTGATCTGAAATACAGGTGAGGGAAAAAATGTTACCAGACCCACTATTTGCAATTGCTGAAGCGTGGGCTCTAGATCCCAGGCAAAAGAGCTATAGTCGATACGAGTAATAACAGCCTTGAAAAATGGTTGCCAGAGGTTGTTGAATAATAAGGATGGGATAAGATCTTGTGAGACAAGACAGAGACTTGTATCTTGACTCACCCCATATCGACTTCCACACTTACCTGTGTAATACTCCAGGTTGAGAAAACCGATCACAATAACAACGCCACACAAAAGGATCAAGGAGAATATGGAACTGATACTAAACAAGATGGACAGGCATTCTGCAAAGAAAGAAAATCATTTTAGTAGTGAATAAATTATGTTTCTGTGAATAAACGGAATCTCACCTGATATCCATTGCACTGGGTGAAATAAACTAAATCGACTGAGGAGAACAAAAGTGGCTGTGGTCAGTGGCAACAAGAGGACGGCCCAGGCAATACTGGCAGCAGCTCTCCAGCAAATCACCTGCAAAATACAAACACAACTCGTCAAATATTTTAGTGTATTTTTAGTAATTTTGACAAACTAAGACTTAACACTCTTCACACAGCATGTTTTTGTTTTTTTCTCACTACTATAGAAATAAAAAAAAAAACATGTAGTGTTATAAAGAGCAGCCTTTTTTCATTATTCGCTCAGAAAACATGTTTGCCTATCAGTGCAAATTGCAATAAAAGAAATGTTTCCTTTCTTTTTATTTCAGTTAACGTTAATTCATAATTAGTATGACAGAATTACCTCAAATAACATGTTTTTGTGAGTGGGTTTAATGCGGACACGTCTACAGTGTTAAGCATATGTACTGTATTTATTTAATGAACAAAAATAGCTAAAAATAATTTCGATTTTATTTTTAGCAAATGTGCCTCTGTCCAAAACATAATTTGAATTTAGCGACACATTTATTCTTGAATCTATATCTTTCTGCATGTTGGTCTCTCATGAACAAAGTATCACATATGTTGGCTATTATTATCTTAAAATCTGTAATCCATACAATATTTACGGTTGCTTTTACTTAGTTTGAATGAAAGTTAGCATAGCAGCTAGCTAATGCTAACAACATCAGATAGCGTTCTCTATTTCTGCCCATTTTTAGTCTAAACACGACATTAACACTTACCTTACGGACAAACCAACAACTTTGCTGAACTGAAAACATGTTGATTATCTTCACAGGGATCCACAAATCACAATAATCTCTCTGGATCTCCTCCTGTCAAACTATTTTCCTCTTCGTTTTCCACATCGCGCCACATGCATCAAAAAAGACCCGCAGGACCCGCGACACAGGCGGCCGGATAAATGCCTGCAGCAGCTTTTCTGACAGGCGAGCAATGGTCTGCTATTTGAACTTTAAAAACATATTTAAAATCAACTTTGACATTCTAGAGGGGTAAACTTGCCCATTAAAATGATAAAACAAAAAGCTTAGATATGAATAGATTTCAACCTTCTGATACATCTAATGTTTAAGTTTTTCTCCATTCAAATATATGTATTTTGTTTTGTTGTGTTAATAGCTATTGCTAAAGTTGTAATCTCATTGTTGTGAAACCCATAGATAGGCTTTAAGACAGTAATAATTTGGAAATAATTTAATTACATGTAAGTGCCATCACATGCCATAAAACAGGCCTTTTTTTCAAGAATATTCCCTTTCATCTTTTTATATACACGGTATAAAGCATTAGAGATGCCAGTCAGTAATGTGCAGTATCATGCAGTACTCAGTTAGTTATGAATCCCCTTATCATGGTGATAACCATTTCCATAACTGGGAAAACTGTGTTTATCCAGAACAGTCTTTTTATCATTGTCTCGAGTGAATGGCTTGGTTTCAAAAGCATTGGCGGGCAGTTTTTGAGATAATCCAATAGACATTTCAGTCTGAACGTGTCTGTGAGTGAACTGTTTCTGTCCAGGTTTGTGGTTGATTGCTGGCAGTGCGAGCTGCTCCCTCTGGACCTTCTTGTCCTCCCAGAGCTTCAGCAGACGTCTCTGGTTGTTGGTCATGTCCTTGAGGTTCTGCTGGAGGCTCTGAACCTGGTCTTCCAACAGTGTTTTGGACGTGACTGTGTTGGCCAGCTCTGACGTCAGGTCATCAATGGTCAGACTGAGTTTACCTGTTTTTTCCACCAGAGACACACACTCCCGCTCCTTTTCATGCAGGTCAGCAATGATGTCCTTGGTAGTTTTGCCATTGAACTTGGGACTGGCCTCTAGTCCAATCTCGGTCCGGAGCGTCTTGACTTGTTTCCTCAGTTCCTTATTGTCCACGGTCAAGGTCTTGAGCTTCTGCTTAAGCGCCTCAGTGGAACGCATCCTGGATTCATACTGCCTCAGTTTTTCTCTCAGAACACTCTCCCGGTGCAGTGCATCATCTCTCTCCTTTCTGCACTTCTCTAAAAGTTTAAGCGTCTCAAACTTGGAAACTTTTGAATCCTTTCCATTCGACGAGGCCATCCTTCAACAGGCTGTCCAAACAACAATGAACAAACTATGGGCACAGAAGCATTGTCTGACAAAAACACACAGTTCAAAATGTCAATTAATCCAAATATCCATTGTTTTGATAAATCCTTTTAGGCGTAGAGACGGAGGCTTGCATGGCTGAAGCTACTGTGCAGGTGACATTCCTGGTACAGCGAGATCTCTGTGACAGGCTGCTCCGGTGTAACTCAAAGCTGGGGCTAGAATGACCATTAATTAGGGCGCCACCATCCTTTTGACACAGTTTCAAGTGACACAATTTTTCTGTTTTGTTAATTAATGTAAAAACACTTCTCGGTGGAAACAACAAACAGGTCAAGGTCTGTGGAAGTGGTCATGCGACAAGCTTCAGGCAAATAACAGAGGAACATAGTGTCATTTTCCACTGTTAATGACTTGTGCTTTAAAGCATGACACAGTGGCGTCGCCTTCACGACGACAGTGTTGATGAATGACTAGGAAAAACAGTATCAGACGAATGTTTACTTTCATGGCGAGTTGTTATATAAACTCCTATTAGTTTCAATCTCGCGCTAAATATTTAAAAAGTCAAACTGTTGAAATCCACAGACTGGCCCTGAGTCAGATAACCTACACGTGTGGGATCCAGGGTGAGACAAGGTACAAGGTTGTTTTGCTAAAGCCATGTACCTATATTAAATACGCACTATGTAACTTTTTGGGTTGGATTGTTTTGCCTAGATAAACTTTCACAGTAACAAAACATCTTTCATTTATAACATTTCAGGCACAATAAAGGAGTTGCGCTCATTAAAGATCCCATAAATTTCACACATAAACACATTTCAAACACAGATAACTAATTGAAAAGTATTGGAAAAAAAATACTCAGAATAGTTAGGCAATGCTATTTGAACACCATACACATAGATTAACAGCTTCTCTTTAAATCTATCATAACTTGGGGGTTTGTGTCACCTTAAACTCCCCCGTATCTGCTTTTAGTAAATACATGAATTAATGCTGTGTTTTGGGCTTCTGTCCATTTGGTTTTCTATTAGGATTGTGCTGCTTTATATTAGCTTGAGACTTGACTTGATAAAATGGACTAGGACTTATGACTTGACTTAGACTTGCGACTTCAGACGACTTTATACTTCTCAAAAAAACAAAAGATATCTCTACTCATTTCTGCATTTGAACAAAATGTATTTTAAATATAATTTTTTATCCAATTTCATAAAAATACAAAATATACAAGCAGTTATCAGCAATTTAAAGTAGAGACTTGAGACTAAAGAGAGGACTTGAACTTGATTTGGACCTAAGGCAAAGATTTACATGAAACAATGACTTGGTCCCACCTCTGCAAAGAATCAATTAAAGTTGGGGTAAATAACTTATTTTTCGTTGTAATTAATAAACTTTGGACTTTTTTCCCCCACACAAGTATGATAAAAGCACTACCGTCTGAACTGAATAAATAAAATGTTAGTTCTCATCAGGAGCTGAATGCAGCGCTCTGATTGGCTGAGCTGGGTGGTCCTCTCCAGTTTCTCTTTGTCATTTGTAAAAAGGAAGTTTGCAAGCCGTAATTACAACCAAAAGCATTTAGAAGAGGAAGATGTCAGATTTAAACCTAATTGTCTTTGCAGTGTGAAAGTCAGCTGTTACGGTTGATCAAAATGTCATTATTTTCCCAATTGTTTTATTCATATTATTCAAATTTATGTAGGAAGGAGATAAGGAGATTGCTAAAGATTTGTGAGCTTAGTTAACTTTTTTACACTATTTCTACTGTTTTCCATACAAATATTTCTTCTTTATATGTACTCCGTGCAGTTAAAGTTTGCCGAGAGACACGTAATTATCAGATCATAAAATATTCAGCAAATTTGTGACCTCTTTAAGTTGACTACGCCCTATTTTGTGTTGGCAATGCAACTAACCTGAACTGAACTGGATTTATCGCATCTTATTGTCTTAAAAGTTTTTTTTATAGATTTTTTAGGCAAAGTTTAGATTTAGGAAGTGTTGTGTTTAATGGCAATAGTTTAAAATCTGTATTGTTTATGATCTTGAATTCAACACAGAAAGCTTTTTAAACCATATCAAATGATAGATAACTTGACATTTCACCTTATGCTTCTTAGTAATTAAAGGCAAAGTTCAACCAAGATTGTGTAATAAACAGAAATTGTAATTCCCAATAGGACCCTTTATTTTTGCATGAAAAGTATAGGCATTCACACTTTATACATATTTCGCAATCACAACATATTCACAAATATAATTACAAAAGTAGTTCTACAAGTTAAAAATCTTACTTTACATATAAAGACTGCATCTTTGGCGTTCAGGCACTCAGACAAAGAGCAATAAACTTCGCTAAAATAATCTCAACCAAATTTTAATTTATTAATTTGTACAAAACTTAGATATTAAAGTCATATACAAAAAATGTCTACGCAGCTAGTGATCAAAACTGTTAGTAAATAAAGGATTAGGTGGAAAACTGCTAAAAAGAGATCCCATGTGCCGTGTAACTTCATACCCCATTTATCTCTGAGGAAGTTTAGAACCCATCCCATTAGAAATAACATACTCGGTACCAGTGTTTCATTTCCAAAAGGTCATGTAGCTCGAACAAGTCTCCACGGCGATTCTCGGGGCCCAAAGTAGAACGTTCAAGTGCGGCTGAAATCCAAACGCCCCATGACTTCACAACCGCGGCAACCCGATTCCCGCTAATAAGGCAACAGGAGAAGCTGCGATTTGAGAAAAAAACAAAAAGCAAAGGTAAGACAAAAAGAATAACACTTCATCAAATCATGTTCCAGCAGGAAGTGTGGTGTCGCGTTGCCTCGGCTCATTGAATCGGCGCTCGTGCCACCGAACTAGGGCCCCAATTTGCAAGTAGCTTTTTAATTAAGCGCCGCCGCGACTAAAAATGGCCGGCGGGAAAGTACATGGTGAACAATGGTACTTGGAGATATCAGGTCACAGGTGTTGTTGTGTATTAAAGGTGGAAGTGCTGAACTGCAAATACATGATTAAAAGGTACTGTATGCATTGCAGAGGTTAGTTAGCTTAAAATTTGTTCTGATTTTGAGCAAGTTTTATTACTACTTTTTGAAATACAGAAATTGGCATTGCTAAACAGAAACAAATATATAAATTTCACAGTTCTCATAGGTGTAGGGTAGGCTATTGGTTTAGCAAGGCTGGTTTGGTCATGTACACACTCTATAGCACATGTGTCAAACACAAGGCCCAGGGGGCCGGATGTGGCCATCAATGTCATTTTATGTGGTCTTCTTAGTCTTAGTCTAACATCGGGCTCACACTGCCTCCAGATCCTGATCCAGATCCACCTGTGTCCGGTGGCTACGCACACTGCGACCGGAGTATACTTGTGATGTGTAAGTGGGGACACCGCCACTCACTCTCAGCTTGGGACTTCACGTGATCACTGAGCACATGTGTAAACTACTGTTTGTGTAAAGCACTTTGGAAGACATTTGTCTACATAAATAAATTATGCATGCATTCATTTATTCAATGAATGTGTTACTTGCATCCAGTTGTAGCCCATATCTACTTTCACAATGTATATGCTTTGTTGCTTTGTCTTTTTCCTTTTTTTAATATCTTTATTAATTCATAGAAAAAAAAAAAGTTAAAAAAATGTTGAAAATTTAAAACCAAAATTAAGATTCCATGGTTTCACGACCGTTGGATAGTAGGCTCCCTCCCCTTCGTCCCGCTTTTCACTTTATTTATGAACTGGAGAAGGGGAAACTCATAAAATGTTCATCTGTGAGCTTTGTCACCAAATATTCATTAAAATCGCTCATTGTTCCATGTTGAGTGAGTCCGACACTATAAGCATTTTTGTAGCTAGAGTAAGGCTTGATCTCTGCATCAAGGCTGTATTGGGCAGGGTCCCGTCAGGCAGTACATAGTTAGATTGACGCACACTGTAGGGCAAGACTTTCAGTGTAGGCTGATATAGAGCTAGGGCAGCTGGTGAAAGTCCAAGAGACATCTTAAATGCAAAACACGACAAGCAAAATTACCGCGAGCTTGCAAAGTTGTTAGGCCAAGCGTTCTGTAATGTTCCTGCTCTATCTGTGCGCGATACGGCATATGAAGAATAATCCTCATGCAGCGCCGCTGAAGGCTTTCCAGACAGTTCATCAGAGTCTTTCCTGCTCCACGGAATAACACTGAGCAATACTCTAAGCGTGATCTAATGTAGGCCTTGTAAATACATAGTAGTAGATCATTGCTCTTGGCGGTAACTTTGCCTTGGGCAGTCTCAGAACAAATATCTCTCTACGAGTTGTTTTGCACAGTTCCTCAACATGATGCTTGAATTTCAAGTCACTTGTGAATATCACTCCCAAATGTTTTGCCTCGCTTGAGAAGGGTATAATATGCCCCTCAAATCTAACTTGTTTGTCTATGGCTGTAATGGCTCTTGCTGCCATTATTTTGGTGACTAGACAAAGTACAGTTTGTATTACAACATTAAACTGCCTTGAATTTGACAGAACTTTTACTTAAAGGGGACCTATTATGCAAAATTGGTATTCCTGTCTTCACCTACATATTGCACTGTATTTACTTGCAATTTCTAAAAAATTAGGACGAGTAAAACATGTAAGGTTCAAAATAGTCAAGTAGCCATTTTCCAACAAAAAATGTATTTTTTTTTAATCTGTGGCTTACTAAAATTAAATTTAACAAGGATTTTTGATTCCACTTGCACTTTGTGTACAATGAACTTTCTCGCTGTCATTCTATAAATTAATCACAAGGACTTAAACGCATCAGGTTGCCGTGAACAGTACTGTATGTACTAAAGCGATCAGAGGATACAGGGAGACTGTTTACCTTAGACTTGGTTTTCATGTTGATAATTTAACTGCAACAGTGGGACCGGGGGATTTCTCAGGAAGCTCCTCTGGTTTGCTGAAGAAGTACATCTGAAACAAAATGGAGGAAATATTAGAATAAAAGAGTTAACTATGACTATAATACATTTAAAATTTTACTTTTTTTTTCAAGTTCACTGAAGGGCTGGGCAATAAGGACACAAATGTATATCATTGTCACATCTTGATAGTTTTTAAATTAATCATCTTTGAGGTTAAATATTTTTTTTGCTGGTGAGAAAGTAGAAATTATTTAGACAATGACTTTTGCTAACAAAAAAAAATTGAAGTTATTAATTTCACTGTTTGTTTTTTTCTAATTTCTTTGTCATTTTTCTGCTTAAAAATGGTCATCTGGTCTTTTCATTAGTTTTATTAGCTCTATTCACACTAGATTAAAATATCTCGATATTTACAATATGGTCAAATCAGAAAAAAAAGAAAATTTTCTCGATATATGATATATTGTCATATTGCCCAGTCTTAGTTCTCTGTGTGGAATTCTTGTTCCTTTAGCTATAATAATAAAATAAAGGGTTTATAGATGAAGAATGCTCCAAACTAATGTTTTAACTTTCTATTTCACTGAGGTATTTGATTTTTCATCCGCACAAAATTACATGATGTCACTTTGTCTGTGTAGGTGGTCTGGTCTGATTGGCAGCTTCATTTCCCTACAGCTGCAAGGTCTTTTAACCTTATCCACTGGTTCTCAACACACATTTGTCATTTTGACAGACGAGTCAGAGTGGATTCATTATTCATCACTGCAGTGAGTGAGTGACAGGGGATTTTGAACCAATCACAGCTAAGTGTGAACTCTCAGAAGCAGCAAATAGCTTTAGTTACCTCAAAGTGGCTGTGCTCTTTTTGTCCAAAAAAACCCTTTTTGTCCCAAAAAACCTTTTTTTAGCGGTTAAACTTTGCAATTGCAATTTTACTGCAAACAGAGCAAATGAGCAAGTTTCAAGTCAAAATAGTCATAAACTAGCTGTGTCTCTCCAATGTGGCCAGTGTCATTTTTCTGTGACTTCAGCGTGTATTGTCCACTCAAAACTGAGCACTAATGCTGAGACACCTGCTGTTAATCCAATCTCACTCCTGCTCTTCTGTCTGAGCAACTCCTTTGCTCTTTTCCCAATGCCTTTCAACAAGTTTTCAGTGTTTTGAAATATGTTTGAGGGTGAGCTGACAATAAAGTACTTTTTTTTTAACCTGAGTAGAGTTTTGTAAAACTGACAAAATCAAAAAATGCAGTCAGTGACAATTTTGTGTCAACAACTCCAAGAATCTGCCACATTTGTCAGTCTTAAATGGACAAGAAGTTCAGATTCTCAGGGGATTTTTGCACAATTTTAAGACCTTAAATTTCATTTAAATATCATCTTTCCAACTTCTATTTGTCTAAAGTAGACGTTTTGAGGTTTTTTTTGTACTGCTCAAACTAATTGCTCCCGCTGGATTATTAAAAGTTGTCCGAATCTGAATCTTTGTTTTAAAAAGTGTTTTATTGTTCATTGTCCGAGAACCAAGAAGTGGCATGCTAATTGTTTTGAGGATTATTGTGCAGGAAAAAAAACTTTACTGTGGCTTTTCAAAGTTCTAAAAAGTGCTAAGAAACTTAAATAATTGAGATGATACAAATGTGCTAGGATACATTTGAATCTAAATTGTTATTTTGGTTATTTTTGAGTAAAAGTATTACATAACAGCACAGTGACAATGTAATAAGCCTTACAATTATATTTCAGCTAAACAAAGTCTTCCCACTCATCTCTTTTAGTAAACCACAATCAATCAAAACCTAAAAAAGCTGTCAGGAGGCAACTGTGCAGCAAACCAGGAGTCCTCAAAGAATACTTGTAGAATATGTGCGAGTCATTTGTCTTCGTAAGCCTTCAGACGCTGGCTTACTTTGCAGACTAATTACATGAATGTGAGCAGACACACGATCCCATCCAACGACGCCGAGGCTGGCAAATTAACAAGTTCGCTAACAGCTCATCCTCACACCAGTCACAAAACGCGGTCAAAGTTTCCGATGGATGTGGCGCTGAGCAGGTGTGGGAGTGAACCTGACACTAAGGAGGGGTACAGTAATTTCTCAGAAGAGCAAAGAGTGTGCATTCATATACTGTAGCTACTATATTAATTTGTTCAATAATTGTGGTGTTTCAATTTAATTCTGGTGTTGGATTTGATCTTCACATGTCCCTTTTTACGCATGGTGTTGTCATTTTGGTGAGTTTGGGAAATGATCACCGGTAATTGTACGCTTATCATGGTCAGAGGAAGTAAAGAGCAGATTCTGACAGGAGTGAATTTTATCTTTCAAAGAAAATAGCCTTTCAAATGTTGGCATAAGTGGAAAGCTAACAACAAAATGACTGTGAACAGTACAGGAAAATCTGAAAAAAAAAAAAAAACACTAAAACAAGTAAATATTTGAGTAAATTCAGCTCAATTGGTCTCAAATTGTGATCCACATGAGCTGACTAAGAATAAATCACTCACAGACACAGATGTGTGGGCTGATAATGAGTTTTCTGACATTTACATCTACCTTATTGAAATACCTGGAGATACACCAAGCTAAATCTCAAGGCAGGACATTAAAGGAGACCAATTGTGTAAAATCAAGTATTAACCTTGTTATAAATGCCTTCTCTCATCATTACCTTACTCAAAGTTTTATTAAGATTGATTGATTCATGCATGCATGTTTGAGTAATCTTGTATTGTCCTGCAGCTGATGATTAAGTGCTTAGAAAAGTCCTGTCCTCACCTACCACCTATCCCCACCCACTTGTCTGTGTTTATTTGTAATTATTTTTAAAAAAATCAGATTTTCTAGTAAAACATGTTTGGTTCAAGATTGCCACTTAAAGGGGCTCTATCGTGTTTTTTCCAACTCTTTAGTAATAAAGATCAGCAATTTACATTTTGTTCAATGTCAAACCCCAAAATGATAGAAAACGGCTTAAAAATAGAAACGGCTCCAGTGACTTCCTGTTTAAAAATGCAGTACTAAGTACTAAGCCCCGCCTCTTCACTTCAAAATGTAACTGTAACATTCAACAGATTTTAAATGACTAATTTTTATTGTTGTAAAGTGACTCTGGGACAGTTTTGAACCACACATGCTTTGCTTTGAGTGTTAATTTTTAAATTATAACAAGTAAATAGGTCCCCTTCAAAGTCATCTGTGGTGAGGTATGAAACAGTTAACAGGTAACAAAAGTGTGCTAACTATAATGCAATTTTGTTTACGTTGTGGTGGAAATATTTGCGAATCTAATCGTGCAGCTGATGGTGCGATTGCTTTTCCAAGTTGTAAACAAATAAATGCACAAATAAATAGATGCTTCAGTGCTGTCTTTAAGCGCAAAGCCTGTGTGCTGGTCATAAAATACTGTGACGTCACCTGCATAACCTCTATTTTTTCCCACCTACTTCCCTTATTGGTCAGCCTTTGCCCTGCTCTGAGTGACAGCTGGATTTAACCAATCACAGTGAAGGAGGAAGTTTCTGAAGAAGCAGTTTTCAAAAATTTTAACAAAATCAAATGCATGATCTGGATTCTAGAAAATAAAATAAAAAAAATAAAAAAAAATGCCCCCCCCTTTATTATGGAGACTATTTAAAGACCCATTACTATCTGTTGCAGGCTGGCATCTTTGAGTGACGTACGCAAACTTGTGCCAGAGCTCGGTCAGACCTCTGTGAACATTCAGGACAAATCAGAAGCCCATGTTCATTGTTATCGAGATGGACAAGCATACTGGATTAGTGCGGGCAGAAGCGCAGATCCGCCAAAGCACACTGTGAATGCTGTATCCCATTTCCACTGGAGAGATTTTTCTTTCCATTGCTTTTCAGTGAGACTAAACCAAGGATTATGTCAGACCTAAGGCATGTATTGAGTCGGGGATTGTTGGGGCTTTACCTTACAGCCGACAGCCAGCAGAACGTTGAAAGTGACAATGGTGGCTAGAATGATGATGTAAACTTTGGGGTGGTCATCTCGGACTGCGGGCCAAAACGTCATCACCAGGACGGAGCCGGAGAGGCACAAAGCAACCACAATGGACAACCACTGCAGCCACGCATAAGGGAGAATCCAAATGATCTGGAGAAATGTGACAAAAGAAGTGAAACTACCCAAAAAAAAGTGCAAAAACAATGCTTACTTCAAAAATCTTTTTTGATTATTAATTGGCTGCTTATGTCACAAAAGGTCAGTCAATGTGACATTTTTATGAAATTTGACTAGTAAAATTATGCCATACAGTACATTTTTTTCTTACAAAGTTAAAGTTAAAAGTTTTTTTTTAGAAGAAGAACAGGTGTGCTTTCTTATTTTAAGTACAAAAAGTACAACTGGCTAAACTCAAGATAATATTTTCTTCATGTAATTTTTTTTTTCTGCAATAAAACAACTTTTTTTTTACTTTAAGAAATGTTTCCATAATGTCTGGTGTAATTTTGAAATAATACCACCATTTTGAGTCCTAAAACAGCATTTTGACAGGTCTTGGGAGTCTGTGTACAGTAAGCTAACAATTTAGTTGAAAATAGTCTATTAACATGTTGCAGTCCTAATATGCATCTTTGGAGTTTGTTTTTACTACCACCTAAAACTATGGTCATTGTAATTCTTTGCTCACTTTGTATTAACAAAAAAAAAGAAAAGAAAAAATTATGCTGAAATGACAGCTAAGGAAGGTTCTCAGGTTCCTGGATAATGCTTGTTTATCTTCCAGCAACCAATCAACAGGTCGCTCAAATGGACAAATGGCTGCTTTTGCATTTAGCTGGAGTCATGGAGAAATTAAGTGGCCTATGTGCAGTTACAGCGAAAGGCTTAGCATGACTGTAATCTATATTGGTAAAAGTACAAAGTAGCACTGTATTGAAATATCAAAAGAATAAGTGCAACTGTGTATGCTGGGTGGCAAAGGTTAAACAGATATAGCAGTGAAAACAAAATGTTCAGCTCTCTATTGTTACATTCACAAACAATACCTAAAGACTTGTGTGTGCTTAGAAAATACAATCCTTTGTTTTAGTAGGAATTAAATTAACTTCTTTATTTGATGTTGCAATCTAGTGCAACTCAACTGAATGACGGTTGAGGACACTAACTGGACTGTGTAATATAACTTTTATTATATTTGAACATGTTTGTCTTACCACAGCCGGAATGTAAACTGCCAGTGAGTATCCATAGACACAGACAATCTCTATAAAGGAATAGGACACCAGGTTCATGACCTTGTTGCTCCTCCACAGCAGGACACCCCACAGTGCCAGAGGAAGCAGCCATGCATAACTGAAGATGGCAGTGGCAGCTATAGTCACTGGAAAACAAACGAGAACAATACACAGATTGAACTTCATTTTTATTTATGTTTTTGCTATAAAGCTAGATGCAATTTTCCATGTATTGAAAATATTTCTGTCTACCGCATTTTGTCATAATTATACTCATTGATAAAATTATGACCATTCAGAATAGCATAACAAAACATTTGTAATAATTCACGGTTTCAATGCCAATTTCTAGATTTCAAATGTTATTATGGGTGTCCAATCAAGACACATTGTGCGTTTATTATGTGCCAAAAAATAATCTGCAATAAATTCTAATATTTAAATGAAAACCTATGTTTTATTTGACTGAAACCTTCAGCATGTCTAGATTGAATAAATGCCAAGAGTATTTTTGAATTAACAATGCTGTAATAAAAGCTATGACAAATGATGTTGCTACATGGTCACAAAAATGAGAAATTTACCAATAAATCGGATGACTTATTGTATTGATAAAGAAATATAATATTCTTAATGCCTGAGGGAATTGATGCAATGCTTTTAAAGACTTATTTTATTCTAAATCATTGTAATGACTTTCAATGTTTTTAGCCTGCAGAAACCTTGCAAAAGCAAAATTGCACATATTATAAATTTTAACCAATACAGGAATTTTATTGAACATATTATTTCACACATTATTTATTTCATGCACTTACCTTTTTGAAATTCTGGTGTGTACTTGTAGTTGGGTTTGCCTAACTTGCTCAGAAAGGTTGAAATATTTCCACTTATGGCAATGGCAAAGACGAGAGTGGTACAGATCCAAAAAGGTCCTTGAAATACAAAATAAATAAATAATATGAATACACTGTATTTTTAAAAAGCATCAAATTGTCTCTCTTCAATGTCAGACAGCATGTACTAACCGTAGAGATCTGGGTTTCTTCGAAGATAGGTGTGGACAAAGTTCTTTCTAGGCCAAGGCAGCACAGAACCTATTATTCTTTCTTTAACCTGATTTGTGGAAAATATATTTTATAAGAATAAATATGTCATGGTATAAAGCATACTGAACTTCAAGCAAGTATAAGAAAACTTTACATGGTGTGTGTCAATGTCAAAGAATTTCTGATAGTACTCAAAAGTCCAGAAGGCAGCGTCTTTCTGCTGTCCAGAGAGAAGCTGCAAAGAAAAGAAGACAATATTTACATAACATGATTTAGAGATGTAAAAATATCAAAATTTATAGATGCAATAAAACATTTAGGGGCAAATGTTTTCACAATCTTGTATCATTAGTCTGAATTTTGTTAATAAATATCAATATCACTTCTCTTCATCTGTTTGCATTGTTTGGACATTTTAAAGCAGGAACCAATTTCTAACCTTTGTCTGGTCATTACTGGTCGCTGGGTCTTCCTCGTAGTCCTCAACACTGGGACCAGAAGCCTTTTTCTGTGGTTCAAATTTGACATCTTCATCCTCAATGCTGATGGCCACTGTATCTCTACTGGGATCTGAGAGGTTCCCAGAGTCATCGAAATCTGGCAATGGAAGGAGGAAAAAACACATAAAACACATACAATAAGTTATTTTGAATATTTACCTTGAACTGAATAATATTAATAATACAAATAAACTCACCGTGGAATTCAAAAGGATCTTTCATGGACGCCATTTTAGCCTATTTTGTTCAAGGTTGCCAAACTTTACAGACAAGATAAGCTAAAGCTATAAGTTAATGTTAAACTTAAAAGCCAGTCTTGCCGAAATGAAATCTAGATCAGTCCAGATTTACTTGTAATGTCTTATTTAATCTTTAAAGCACGGTCCATTTATCAACAATTTATTAAATTTTAAAAAACGTATGAACATTTACAAATGAAAAAGCAGCAACTTCTTCGATGTTAGCAACAATCTATGCTACCACTTAGCTTTTCCTGAATTCTTTACACTAACTGCTAATAAACCATAACAAATCGGCATTGCAAAGCAACTAGTTTAAACAGTAAAATAGCTGAATTTAAAATACTGCTCGAAAACAAATTAGATTTTGCGAATTATTTTGGCAAAACCACAAGAAATTCTTGCATTTCCAACTTTGCCAGCGTTGACAGTGGAAACGGAAACTCGCCACATGTAAACACGACGTCTTCCGGTTACTTTCAAAATAAGGCTTATAAAACACATTAACTCAATTTTAAAGGTACATTAGCTTTAATTGTTTGTTGTTTGACAATCGCGATATAGAGCAAAAACTACTGTGTGTCTTACGTATTTGTTATGTAAACAGTTGTAAACAGAAACTGAATGTAATGTTTTATTTTGACATCTGCAAGCATTTAGTATTCACCCTTCAGAACTGTGACGCTAACGTAGCAGGCTAAGCAAAAGAACTCAAAATACTTGTCAAATAACCATTTAAAATAATTGATAATGTTGAATGTATTATGTTTGATTATACGCGTGTCTGTTTGACCCAACTTTAATTGTAATAATCAAACTCGCGATGAGTTTTAGTGCATATTTGATTACAAGTTGAGCTGTCGGACTGCATGAATAGTCATTTTTTTGCTGCCTTGTGAAAAATCTTGAGACCTTGGCATGGACAGCAATACCATTTATGTCCGTGAAAAAGGAAACCTTCGTCGTGTTAGTGACATAGTGCTTGCTCAGCCAAAACAAGTGTCATCGTCTTGTAGAAGGACGAATCCATTTGTGTTGAGAAAAGAGCACTTTATATTCACTTATAATGAGGAAGGGAGCCTGAGATATACATCCAAATCTCTCTTTGACATAGCTCTTTTGTTTGTTGCTGATAATATCCAGCATGTTGACTCTCTCGTGGGCTTCCCTGAGCAAATAGGAGACAGACTTTTTGCAGCAGTCGAGCAAAATCGCATCTTTTCCAATTCAGATGTGTCTCCCAAAGCAATGCAGCTGTTCAATGATGCCTATGGAGATTTGGTGCTTAGATCTTTGTGTTTACGAAATAGGTAGAAACAATAGTGTTTTTTGCATTATCACCTGTATGAAATGAGCTAAAATGTGTCTTTCTAATCGCAGGTTTCCTCTGTTTCATGAGAAAATAGTGAAATAAAAACATTTCATGGGTTGAGGACACTGGATTTATTTGGTTGTAGACTTGGAGATGACCACGAGATATTTCAGCACCTGACGTCCAGCCTGATGACAAGGTAAAGCAGGACTTGAGATAGACAGTGGCTCAAGTCGTACATTGGTTGCTGCTTTATCACCAAAGGTTTGGCTCCAGTCAGTGCACTTTCCACCTAAAAATGACTTGGAAGCTACATATCTGCTCCAAAAGGGAAAAAAAAAACATTCCACAAATACAAATACAATTCATCAACCAAAAATGAACAAAAGTCTTTCAAAAGTATTTTTGTCTGTCAATCTCAATCTAATATCTAAGCCAAATGAGCTCAAACAACTGGATGAAAGTTCATGCTAAAACAATAATGATACAGAAAAAAAATTCTATTTAATAAGCTGGATGCTCTCATGTTTTGCTCACAACTCAGTCATCAAATCTTCTATCTGTCTTATTTCTAATGTTATAATCCATCATTTAAATCTAATAATTTGTCAATTAGTCAAGCTAACTAAAGTTAAATATTTTAGGATTGTTCTTGAATTGCAATAATGCACACAATAATAGGAGATCATATTTTCAAAATGAAAAACTAGGACACACTCAAGTTTTTGCGGCGGGTAATGAACATTCGGTGAAAATAGCGGGTAGATAAGTATTATGGCTTGTTCACTCTCTCACTATCATATTCTCTGAAATCTATCAATGCAATTGTGCATTTTTCTCTTTGGTAATTTTCAAGCACGTTTCTCTATTTTGACAAAATCATTCCACTTTTGAAAGTGTCACAGTGGTAAAAAAAATCAGGACAACTGGAACATGTTTTGTGTAAACTGGGACAAATAAGTGATTTGGATCATTTGCTGGGACTGGAACGCAGGGCTCAAATCGGGACTGTCCCAGTAAATAGGGACGCATGTCACCCTACACAATAATACATTTGTTATTGCACACAGAAAGTGAATTTAACAAAAGAACAAAAATAAGACAGTGAATTTGCTGAGATTTATTATATGTTTTTTTTTTCTGCAGCTTGGAACAACTTTACATTGGTGGCAACAGTATTTCAGACATGGGCCTGCAGAAACTGACAGCACCAGTACGAATGATGAAGAAGGGCCTGGACTCTCTCAATCTCTGGACATTTCCTGTTAGTTATAAAAAAAGTGTACCAACATGCGCTTTTAATATAGCATCAGCAATTATTTTTCTTTGCCATATGTTTTAGATAACCCGGTCACAGAGAGAGCTTTCCGATACCTCATGTGCCTCCCTAAACTTGAAAAACTGGATGTGTCTGGAACGGGTATGAAGGTATGAAAGCTTCTTCGCTTTATATCTAATTTATGTTTTGTTTTGACTGGAATCTTCAAATCTTCAGCTCGGTCCAGGGCTAATGAGATGCATCCATGACTACCTCGGGCTCATCCACTCTGAGAAACACTGGACAACTTTGATCATTCCAAATGTAAAACAGAGGATGGGCGGAGCAGGTAAGCAGTTATTAGTAATCATGATCACCGTCAGTCACAGATAAACACACACAGGCCAGACTGACTTTTGGGCTTGTGATTTAACAATGTCTATATATTTTTTGGTTGTCCTTGTAAGCCATAGAGATCAAATGTTTAGGCCAAATGGCTATAATCTAATTCTTCAGCAGAGGCCAATATTTTGTTTGGCCAAGAACGTTTTACGTTAGAAAGATAACCAAGATCAGGAAAATATTTGGCTGTTTTAGTACTTCTAAATCAGTCTTCATCAGGCTATAGTTGGTCTAAATCAAGTTTTAAGTAGAAATATACCGATGCCACAGTAAATGCTAACAAAAAAGAAGCAAATTTCTGAGTAAAAATGATTTTGAAGAAGTGTCCACATATCACCTGTGGTGTATGTAGCACATTTTGGGAAACACTGACAGAAGGACCACATTTACAACTTTTGTTTCCACTTTAGTGTAGGTCCGTGAATAACGTTGACTACTTTTCTAGTTTTTTTTTTTTTGTGTGTGAAATTGGGCTGTGAGTCAATAGGCTTCATTCATCAAGCATTTGCTCATGTGCAAAATAGATTATATTGTCTCATACAGACACTATAAATGCAAAATTTGAGGTGGTGCATATTTGTTTTGTGGAATAGGTTAAGCGTGGATTTTCCAATAATAAATTGAGTGTAGAATCTTACAAATAGCACAAGCATTTTTCAGTTTATATCTCCAATTTAGCACCTTGACTGATAAATGAGTCTTTATGTGAAATAAATTCAAATTTAATTTAATCAAATCAACTCTGCTTTATGTTGTCAGGATGCATTGCTTAATGATTTCTATGGATTAAAAACAAAAACTAAAAATTTACATAATAAACTTAGTAACTATTCAGTGTGACATATAAAACACCTTACCTGAAATGTGTAAGGTTTATCTATTGTACAAATGCATTCATCATGTGTCATAGTAACCATGTCTGCTTATTCGTAGGTGGTTAACCAATGGGAAACAAGCGGCACACAAATGCCAAAACTGAAGAAACTTGAAGAGTCGAGAACATCTGCACTACGCTTCTGTAAGCAATTTCCTTTTATCCCACGTGTAAGTAAGACTGACTTATATCTCATACACTTACTAAAATATGTTCTTTCTTTTCTAGTCGGCAGGCAGAAGTTTGTGCGGGACGTCCTGAATGCAGCACCTGTGATACACGAGAAAGACAGTGATGCCAAGGAGACGTTACACTTCTATAAAGCTGCTGCTGCTGATATAAACTTGAAACAGGACAAACAACATGCCTCCACAACCAGTGAAGGAGTTCAGCCTTTTCTTAACACAAACAAAGAAGAAGTTAATCCTTCTCTCAACAGCAATAAAAAAAGGCTGCGTCAGGTTGATAAATGTGTTAATGAAGGTCCGCCCACAAAGAGATCTTCAGCTTTCACAGTGGAGGACATGGACTTGTTGAACAGCTACTAAATGTTTACCTCTTTGACTTGGTATTTTGCTGTTTTTTATTTGGCAGTTTTATTAATAAAGATAATTGTTTGTTAAAGTTGCTTAGCATGCTTTGTTTTGGGGATTTAATCAGTGTTTGGAGTAACTCATTACAACAGTTGCTAGTTACTATAATATATTTTGAGTACACTACTTATAAAAATGTTGAAAATATATTACTAGTTACAATCTGAGTAAGTGGCCGTACCTGCGTGTCAAAGTCTGATCCCGTCAGATCTCAGAAGCTAAGCAAGTTACGGCCTGGTTAGTACTTGGATGGAAGACCAGGTGCCACAGTGGGACGCCAAAAGTGGATTGTCGTTGTGTCCTTGAGCAAGACGCTTAACCCACACTGCCTCAGTGTCTGCATACACTCGGTCAGTGGATCTTTGATTGTAAAGTGCTTTGAGTGCCTTGAAAGGTGGAAAAGCGCTATATAAATAGAGACCATTTAACTCCAATTACTTGTAGATAAATTATTATTTTATATTGTATTGAAAGCGACTCTTCAGGACCAAAACACCACTAAAATATTGTCTGTTGGCTTAAACGTGAAGAAACTATTATGAGGAAAATGTTGTCACATCACATTTCCATACATTTATCAGTAATTAATCAGGTGTGAATGTTGCAGAATTATTGTTGTTCTGTGCTAAGTAACTCACTCACAGTAGTGTAACTCAGTTACATTTTTGAGACAGTAATATTGTAATACAAATGTATAACATTTTTCTCCCTGTAACTAGTAATATTCAATATATTACAACGTAACACTAATTTATCCAACTCTGAATTTAATCCATTTAAATACTTAGTTTTGCTAAGGTACACAAAAAGCCATAGGCACTTCTGTTTGCATTATGAAACGTTCTATTATGATTGCTTAAAAAGGGATTCATTGAAAAAAATATATGGGCTATAATAAAAAATCTCTTATACAAGCATGTAGGCAGATGCTATTTTTACTTGCACATAAAAACTCATCTAATTTCTGGAGCTATCAGATAACTTGTTTGCAACATCCGAATGGACAAAAAGCACACGTTTACTGTGTTCATTGATTTTAATAGTAAAATTCCATAGCCATACAAACATATTATCCGAAATGTAGAGAATTAGCACATCTACGCTTTACCAAAGGTGAGTGTTTGAGGAGAAAACCTGTGTTCACTTCAAGTCACTGAGAATCAAACGCAACAAATAAAACAAGCACTCAAAACAGGATTGCACTCAACAAAAATTAAAGTACCCCAAATTAGACTGGCAAAAGGAAATCATAATGCCTTAATTTACCAATATACAGAAAAACAGTGGAGCTTAAAATGTACGAGAGAGTCAGATATTATATTAAAATAAACTGCATCCCTGTTTGAAACCACAAGCCCCAAGCAAGCAGATAAAATAACAAAAAAATTCCCTTCTGTGCTTCGTTTTGGCCACTAGATGTCAGACTGGCCCAGGTCCACTTTGGGAGGCAGAGGTCCGGCTTCTTCTTCAGGTCCTTTGGAGGTGATGATGACCAGAGAGGATTGTGGGTAAGGAATGAGTTTCTTTTCGTCAAGATAATCGTTGTCGCCGTAAATGCTCAGTTTCTAATTGAGAGAAACAAAAGGACGCATTTGAAGGGAAATATAAGTGTATAATAACTATGGTCATAAATTAAATAGAGCAGGACATAACTGATGATATATCCAAGATTGCCTAATCATGGAATTACTGACATTTCTTCTAATTTATTTGTATTTAAAATGTATTTTCACTCATCACTCCTTCTCTTGTTTAGTAGTACTGTTTTAGTCTCTACAGTCGGTGTTAAAGTCACTCATTTCAAGACTTTAGAAAGTTTTGTCCAAAGTTTCTGTCACAAAATCAGCTTCTGGGTATGCACAATTATAACACAAAATTCCAATAAGCTTATCATCAATGACGTATCGCCCGGCCTTAAATTGAAACAAGGTCTACTGTGCAATGCTTTATACTGTATTTAGCTAATCAGTTATAGAAGTAATCCTCAATTAATTTAAAGGAGCACTGTGTAACTTTATGGGGGTCATTTTAGTGCTGTCAAGCAATTAAAAAATGAGAGATTAAGTAATTATGATCTGTAATAAATCTGTAATCTAATTTATCTATTTTTAATCTCACCTAAAAAACACTCACACTGTGTTTTTTTTGTTCAATTTAATTAATTACAATGTTAATATACTTCATCATGGAGTTTTTGAACATAAAATTCTCTTCCCTCGGGTCAACTGGAATGTGCAGACTTTCCTCAAGTCAAGTTGAACAACCCTTTTGTCCACGTTGCAACTCACATATGGAAGCAATGAAGTTAACGATTTCAAAATAGATTAGAGCAAATTAAAAAAATGAACTCTATTAATTTGTCTGTAATTAATAAATCTCAACTAATGCACTAATTTGACACCCCTAGTCATTTTATTTAACCAGGAAAGTGCCACTGAGATTCAGAATCTCTTTTGCAGTCCTGGGGAGAGTCGATAGAGGAGGCATTAATACTAGAGCTGTAGTCGACCAAAGAAATTCTTGGTCGACTAAAAACATGTCCCATCGACCGATTAATCGGCTACAAAGAGGGCGTGGCAAAGGCTCTGAAGCTAAAAGTAGAGTTGTCAAAAATATTGTAAATCAAAGCTAAATGGTGTCGAAATTAGATACTCATTTGAACAAATACAGAGAACATTAACAGGACAAAAATTTTAACAAAATCTGATATTTTCTGCAAAACAACCTTGAGTTTCATCAAAACTGGTTTGAAACTAAAATGTTTTATCATAAACTTTCATTCCAATTCTCATTGTGGTATCTAGAATCAAGTTTATTCTTTAGTATCAAAATCGAATTGACAATTTGAGTATAAGAAACTTTGCTCAAAAAGACTAATATTATTTAGTTCATAAACAGAAAATGAAGAGGAAACAGTGTGTTTCTATAAAAAAGGCACTTCAGATCAATCATTCTGTTACAAATTCCTTATAATCTAACTAAAAGAATTAGTCGACTAAGAAAATTTTGGTCGACCAAGACTCCATCGACCGATTAATTGACTTAACGACTAAAGAACTACAGCCCTAATTAATACATATGTTTTTAGTGGTAGGGGAAACCAAAGTACCCTACGCAGACACGGGGAGAACATGCAAACTTCATATAGAAAGGTCCCAGGTTAACAGGACTCAGGACCTTCTTGCTGTGAGGCCAGAGCGCAATCACTGTGTCGCCCAAAGTCAACTACACAGAAAGTTAAAACCAGACTTTGGGACATTCTGAATAGGTTTAAACACAATTTGTACCATATTGTGAAAACAAAATGCAGCAATATGAACAGTTTTTCCATGGAAACTGTTGAGGTCAAAACATCTTGGCAGTTGAGCATTGAAATCAGAGAACCAGGACATAGTGCTCAGAAGATCTTTTTATTGACAGGTACAGGATCGTCATCACATCAAGTCTTCAACAGAGCGTTTCTGAGCATCTCTGAACGTCTCTGAGCGTCACTTGAGCATCTCATGAATGTCTCATGAGTGTCTCTGCTAGTCCAGTCAAAAGCACAGATATTTATGCTAGACAATGTCTGTCAAATATTAGCTCATTTATGACTTTGTGGAAAAATACAGAGAAGGGTACACGTATACATTTAGCTTATGTCAGCGTACAAAGGTCTAATTTATAGCGTCTTAACACACAGTTTTCTCGATAAGTATCTGCTGTACGTATAATTATGTATGTACTTTAAACTGGGGTGGTGTGATTATCAACTTGTACAAAGGTAAGCATTAAAGTCAGCACTTTTGTCATATGGTAGTCTAAGATGATGGTCCCCAAAATGGGGTCTATAGACCTCTGGTTTAAAACATGAATAAATATTTCCACAATTCCTCCTTTTCATTATATTCTATATAATGACAAAAGATAAATCAAAATCAAATCATAAACACAACAAAAATAAACTGTAGCACAAAAGGTGTAAGTTGCTATCTTAATTTAGCCAGCATTCAACAAAATGTCATTTAAAGTGAATAAACTATTAATTATAACCTTTAGTTTATGTGAATATAATATTACAAAAATCATTTAACTATGTGTCTTAGAGGCTAAAATTAAATCAATCTCAATTATCATCATGACACTCGGACAGCAGGTGAGAAACAAGGAGCACTTTACCTTAAAGTATAAATCATAATGATCTATATATGGTTTTGCATTTCATTTAGAATAAAATGGCCAAAATTTTAAAGGTTGCAATTAAACTTATCCTATTCAAGGCATATGAACTGAACAGTGAGTGAGAAGTATATAATGTAGTGGCATTTCATGTCAGAACAGATGCAGTTAACGATTGAAGGCATAAATGTGTATCTCATAGTAGCGTAAACTCTTAATACCTAAAAACTAAACTATATTATGATTAATATTGTAGTATCAACAAGCATAATAGAAGTAGACATTGTAGTGTAAAACTATTAGATCGAACATTTTCTTCATAGGGAAAATAAATGATTAAAACAGCATACTTCTAAACGGTGGTATTACATGGAGCATAAAAAGTGTTCAAATAAAATTTAATTTTATGTTCCAAATTCTTCAACAGTTTTGAAACAAATGTCGTCAGCAAATAGACCTCTCAATTTAGAAAAATAAAACTTTTTGAAATAACAAAGACAGTTGTATATTCATTATTTATGTTACGTATTTTATTTTTATTCTATCAATGTTCCTTGAAAGGGTGATCTATTTTAAAGATCTTGTCAATCAAACTGAACCATGAAGCAATAGATTTCTTTTAAATAAAAATGATAACACTGATTATTCTAAAACTTGTGTAGCTCCCTTGTAGGTCACTCAAAAGTAATTAAATCATAACATTTGTATAGGCATTTCATATTCAATATAGCACTATAAATCTATAGAATAAGTTGTATTAACGAGATGTCACTTCCTTAATTTATTTTTACATACTTGTACTTTAAACGCAGGTGAATAGGGATAGTCACCAACATTACAAATTCGGAAATGTTTTAATTTATATTTTCTATATGTTCATAGTCTTTTGCTTTGCATTATTGCTACGTATTTTGAACTAATTTTTATTTCATAAACAATACTATGGTTAAACTATTTTTGGGAAGTAATTTGTATTTCCTCCTTTTCGTATTTTCTTTACTTCGGGATATACCTTGCCACATGAGCTTCTCCTGATTGGCTATTTTCTTATCACTGGGTAGGATCAAACACTGCATATGCTAAAGAAAGAGACAAACAAGCATCAAAAAAAGCTGTCAAGACTTGATTTGGAAATTACTCATCTCTCCTTCCAAATGTTTTGTGTATTGTCTCGTTTTACAGTTTAAAGTAGGAGGGTAAATGTGGTTTGTATTTTAACTAATTACCTGTATATGCATTAATCATCAAGACAAGATTGGTTTCATTATTCGTACTTAAGATGATCAATACAGAAGACATGAAAGGGGTTTGGAGATTAGTTAGATGAACGAATGACCTAAAGCAGAGGTTAGTATTAAATTATGTTAGTTGGAACTAACGTTGTTTGATTCATGATATTTACAGAAATATTCTTATTTAACGGATCCGGTTTCTTTAACTAGTTTTAGTAATATTTCTCCAGGTTTACAGTGAGTGAGGTCACCAAACCAAAATATGCAAAATTACTTAATCTTGGAAATAAATGGAAATAAAGACAACTATTTCAATAGAAAAGTAGAATCTATTTTCTATTCTATTCTATTCTACAGTTATATTTCACTAACGTCGTTCACATCATTAGCAACCAATTCTAGAATCTTATTTTTTATTATTTATTATTATTAACTATTATCTTTACATTTTATGTGGTACAAATCTGAATCCAAAATTTATTTGTTTACTTAGAATTCCATGGCTTGATTCTAATTAACGAGGGGCTGTTCGTGAAATTTCTTAATAAAATTAATAAAATGGGTATCCGGACAATCTTGCCTTCTGTCATGAAAGTCGTTTCAAACAAACAAAACTTTCAAGTTGTATTCACACTCTATATAACGATATGTTTGTAACATTATTTGATTGTATAATCACTGAAGTCTTTTATTGTATTAAATGTATATTTTATTTCTAACTGAACTTTGTCCTGGAAAGTTTCACGAAGTTTCAAAATTACTTAGGCATATTAACTGTCACTAGTTTTAACTTTTAAGTTATTTCTGAAAACAAAACTTATGTCACTACTAACAATCAGAATATCCAAATATTATGTCAATTCTACAAAAAATGTCTAAACATGTTTTTTAATTATATTAGTTAAGGTTTGATTAATAAATATAAATGCATTGAACTTCAAGTTTTGAAACATTACTTATTAATTGATAAGTCAACTAAATGTATATCTATGATTTGACTAGGTATTCACACTAATTAACTATTTAGAAAGAATAAATTACACGTGAATGATATTTTTCAAGTACCTAGCAGTGTGCTTTAAATTTCCTTCTATCTCTAAAAAACACATATTTTGAACACCACTGTAACTAAATGATCTAAAATAGAATCCTTTGAATCTGTCATTTTTAGTTATATTGAGTCATATTTACTTTGTTAGTTTATTGTCGGATATCTCACTGGGGTTGTTTTTCTTCTATATTCCTTAGCATACCGCATTCTATTCGTAATACTTGCAGCTTATTCAGGGCATAATCATAAATTCATACACAAATTGTAGAGAGGGTAGAATATTAGTTGCTGTAAGTAATTTATACTTTGGAGTGTACAGGTGGCATATCGTCTCTATTGCCGTAATTTAAAACTATGGAACCAAAGATAAACAATACTATCCTTTTTTAATTTTTTATTTCAATATCTACTAAAACACTTTCAGTTAGTTCTAATTAGGAATATTCTAGGTTTACAACATTAGTAATAACTTACTCTATTTGTATGCAGCATATTAATACCTTAAGAAGCTAAAATTTTTAAAGTTTTGCATCTAATTAATATATTTTCCTAAATTAGTTTCAAAAATATAAAACATAAAGCAATGCAGGATATAATGTGTGATTACTCCAGTATCATAAGGTTGACTATTTTATGAAAGAATGGTTCAGTTTGTTAACATTAACCCATATAATTTTAAAATTCAACCTAACCTCTATTGTATTATGCAGAAATAATTTTAGAACACAAAAATTCTACAAAGTTTACTCTAAAATCATTGATTGTTGGGCCTGTATTGAATGATATTAAAGAACAAATAGTAAACTTATTCAAGAATTTACACATTCTTATCCATTTTGTCAGTGGGAATTTCCAATATATTAGTTCTAAAGCATTTTCAGTTCTTCATATGTCATTATTGGTATTGGCTATAGTTATGCTATTAATTGTCTTAGTTTAATGTGATTTTGTCAAATCAACGTTTTTACATAAAACTTTCTAATTTATGTGCTATAATGCGTGTATCAAGCATGTGATCTGACACTTTATGCGCATCTAATTGTTTTTACAAAATAATTTTTGTATCAAATTCTATATGTTTTTGATTTAATGTTCCTGTTAGTGCTCATTGATTCTTTACCCATGTTGTTAGCTGGTGATTTTCGCATCTCTTCTCAGCCAGTTGGATCACAACTCGTCATCGATTGTAGCTGTCCGAGGCCAATCGTTTAATGGAATGTTTCATACTAGAAAACACAGATAGCATAAACAGATTTTAGCATAATCAAAATCAAACATTTAATATAAATCAAGGGAGATGGATTTTACTCTCCTAGTTTTACGTCTTCTTTTTCCTCCTTTTCTTCCCCTTTCTGGATTCTCAGTGGAAGGGTGCATCTCGGTCTGGTCTCGTCCGTCAGTGTCATTTTCCTCAGCATCTGGATTTGGTTGTCTTCCTTCATCTTCATCTGGAAAGGTTGGCATGTTGTACTCGCTGGTTGGTTTGGTTGCAGGTTTTTCAAAAACAGTCATTATGTTCATTCAGACTTGCGTATGTGTGTCCTCCTTTTTGATATTGATTTCCACCATTCGTTTGTGATGGGAGCGGCGGTGACAGTGGCACAGCTGTCTGTTGAGTCATTCCAGTCTGCATGTTGTAAGATGGTATTGGTTGCAGGAATTGGTGAGGGTTATTTGGTCTTGGTCTTCTTCCTTGAGTTATTACAGGACATTCTCTAGCCCAGTGTCCCATTCCATGACATTTGAGGCACCGGCCGATTATTCTTTGGCTTTGATTGTTTGCACCGTTGGAAGTTCCTTTATTTCTTCCAATGTTTCTCAAACTCTTTTGATTTTTCGGTTGAGTACCAGTATAAATCACCACTGGTGTGTTTAGTGTTGTTATGGGCTGTCCTTGTATTGCTGCTGTCGTTTCTTGTGCTTGTTGGGCTTGTATCATTGTCCTTAGTGATGTGGTTAGTTGTTCTATTGCATGTGATACATCCTCTTGCGCTTCCTTGAGTTCACGTCGACCCTCTCCAATTGTAGAGGATGAGGTTGTGAGAGATGGATTTGCTGGAGACGAAGCCACAGGGAATGAATCCATTCGTTGACAGTAGGTTTTGAAAAGTGCCTCCAAAGTTGCACTTTTAGCTCTAATGTGCTCCAGTTCTTTCATAGCTGTTTCCATAAGGTCTTTGGAGTTGATATCTTCCATGTTGCTTGTAGATTGTTGACTTGGTTGGGAGCTGTTAGTCTTATCACTCGACTTAATCAGAGTAAGATAAGGTTCTGCTCTTTTGGCCCATTCTGTCATTTCGGCTTGTATCTTATCAAAAGACTTTTTATATTTCATTCCTTCGTCCAGTTGTTGTTGAAGTCCTTTGCATATTTCATCCAGTTGGTCCTCCCTCTGTTTTACCAGAATGTGGATCTCGTGCGCACAAGTTGTTCAAGTTCTTGTTTGGATACTCTAATTACTCGTTCATTAGAGTAACATGCATCAGAGGTGCTGGAAAAACTCGCCATCTTATCAGTTCAACAGTTCAGTGAAGCCAAGGGATTTCAGAAAAGGAGTTGCTTAGTTGCGCTGATTCTTCTTCAAGTGTCTCCTCTCTTCAGAGGTTCCTGTAATCAATTCAATGTAATGAATGTAATGCACTGGGACTCCATATTTATATTATTTTATTTGTAAAAATTAATTAACTGTTTTACCTAAAATCTAAAAATTACTAACTTGTGCATTATTGATTGTAAAGCACAAAGATGTATTTAAAAGACTTAAAAATATATTTGAAAAAAAATCCAATTTTCTAAAATAGAAAAATGTATATATTTACTAAACTGGCGAAAAACTATGATTTAGGTAAAATATTAATTTAAATGCTTTTGGCAAGGATTCAAATGAAGTTATTTAGACGCACATGAACATAATATTTAGTTACAATTACACTGACTATCATAATGTACTTAGAGTAATGTAAAATATTATTCTGCTGTTTCAACGGGACATTTTCTTATTTGCTCGGTCATTAGTTTGTTGTATTAAGTTAGAGAGACAAAAATGAATGCAGTTCATGAAGTAACAAAAACATTTAATCAATGTAATTCTAACCTTTACTTATGGTTTCTAATTTTGAGTCTTAAAATGACTTTGGCTTGGGAAATAGGTTCAGTTGGATATAATCTTTACAAAGGTTTTAGCCTTTAAATTATTATAAGGATGTCCGAACTTATCCACAGGGGCTATTTTGAAGATATATAAATTAGTTTTCTTTTGATAACTTATCACAATTTATTATAACATTACACATTAAATTTAGATTTTCAGTTATGATAGTAAAGTCATTACAATTTTGACAATAAATGGAAATCTTAATTAGATTAAATTTTGGCAAGAAGTCAGAGAGCTAATAAATGATCTTAGGATTTTATTTGTCTTTAGGACACAGCTTGGACATGTCTGATTCACTGTATTTTTGTTATTATTTAATTACTTGATATTTCAAAATTTGCTAAGAAATTGTTTAATGCAATAAACTACAGAATTGGAATTGTCTTTTCGCTACTTTTTGTTTTCAAGTCAATGGGATGATTTCATATTTAACGTACTTGCTTTTCTGTTTTAAATCTAGGATTTCAATATTATCCATATTAGATAAAGTATGATTCTTTCGCCTTTCTGTAATTAATTTTCTAATTAAAAGACCCTACTTCGCACGTCTGTCTGTTTTATCAACCTCTGGTCAATTTTACAGTGACATGTAAATGCATGTCCTTGTTGAATGTAACGCAATTGGACAGGTTTTGTTTCTTGAAAGCACATAAAATAAACACAAGTTTCGTTTCCCAACACTGATTTTATTTTACTTTTATTTTGTTTTTCTTCTTTTTTGTCTTTGTAACTAGTCAGGGTTTTCTTCCCTCACTAATTCTTGCCCTTAAACTTGCATATATTACTTTTTGTTTGGTTTTTGCCCGTAAACATATGATTTCACGTACAGTGACGCAACCACTACGAATTACGGGTGACTATGTCTTTTCTACTTTTTTGCCGTGTGAAGTTTAAACACGCTTACATACCGTACTGCAGCTTTACAATCCAACTGGGCTAAACCCAAGCTGGTGATTTTTCGTTATAGCGCTATAACTAACACTGTGGAAAACTCTTTCCAATTAAATATGAATAAACTATAAAAAGTAAAAAAGTACAAAAAACATGTAAAATTACCCCATCGCGATTCCACAAGATGACTGATTAGTTATTTATAATTAACTAAAGTAAATTACTATTTAGCCAACTATTTTAACACAAAGTCCCAAAATACATCACATCAATTTGACATTGAACCAATTGACAGAAATTCTCTTAAAAAGGTTGCTGTCATACCTTCTTCTTTAAGCGCTTTTTGTGATGTCCTGTTGGAAGTTTGTGGGAGACGACTCATAGACCTGCTCTTGTCGATGGTCGATGGAAGAAGCGTTGAAGATTCTTCCACACTGCCTTCAGATGTCCTCCTCAATGTGATGTTAAATGCCCGCATTCCTCCGCCATTTGTTGAGGTCAAAACATCTTGGCAGTTGAGCATTGAAATCAGAGAACCAGGACATAGTGCTCAGAAGATCTTTTTATTGACAGTACAGGATCGTCATCACATCAAGTCTTCAACAGAGCGTTTCTGAGCATCTCTGAACGTCTCTGAGCGTCACTTGAGCATCTCATGAATGTCTCATGAGTGTCTCTGCTAGTCCAGTCAAAAGCACAGATANCTAAAAAACACATATTTTGAACACCACTGTAACTAAATGATCTAAAATAGAATATTTGAATCTGTCATTTTTAGTTATATTGAGTCATATTTACTTTAGTTAGTTTATTGTCGGATATCTCACTGGGGTTGTTTTTCTTCTATATTCCTTAGCATACCGCATTCTATTCGTAATACTAGCAGCTTATTCAGGGCATAATCATAAATTCATACACAAATTGTAGAGAGGGTGGAATATTAGTTGCTGTAAGTAATTTATATTTGGGAGTGTACAGGTGGCATATCGTCTCTATTGCCGTAACAATTTAAAACCATGGAACCAAAGATAAACAATACTATCCTTTTTTAATTTTTTATTTCAATATCTACTAAAACACTTTCAGTTAGTTCTAATTAGGAGTATTCTAGGTTTACAACATTACTAATAACTTACTCTATTTGTATGCAGCATATTAATACCTTAAGAAGCTAAAATTTAAAGTTTTGCATCTAATTAATATATTTTTCCTAAATTAGTTTCAAAAATATAAAACACAAAGCAATGCAGGATATAATGTGTGATTACTCCAGTATCATAAGGTTGACTATTTTATGAAAGAATGGTTCAGTTTGTTAACATTAACCCATATAATTTTAAAATTCAACCTAACCTCTATTGTATTATGCAGAAATAATTTTAGAACACGAAAATTCTACAAAGTTTACTCTGAAATCATTGATTGTTGGGCCTGTATTGAATGATATTAAAGAACAAATAGTAAGCTTATTCAAGAATTTACACATTCTTATCCATTTTGTCAGTGGGAATTTCAAATATATTAGTTCTAAAGCATTTTCAGTTCTTCATATGTCATTCATTGGTATTGGCTATAGTTATGCTATTAATTGTCTTAGTTTAATGTGATTTTTGTCAATCAACCGTTTTTTACATAAACTTTCTAATTTATGTGCTATAATGCGTGTATCAAGCATGTGATCTGACACTTTATGCGCATCTAATTGTTTTTACAAAATAATTTTTGTATCAAATTCTATATGTTTTTGATTTAATGTTCCTGTTAGTGCTCATTGATTCTTACCCATGTTGTTGGCTGGTGATTTTCACATCTCTTCTCAGCCAGTTGTATCACAACTCGTCATCGATTGTAGCTGTCCGAGGCCAATCGTTTAATGGAATGTTTCATACTAGAAAACACAGATAGCATAAACAGATTTTAGCATAATCAAAATCAAACATTTAATATAAATCAAGGGAGATGGATTTTACTCTCCTAGTTTTACGTCTTCTTTTTTCCTCCTTTTCTTCCCCTTTCTGGATTTCAGTGGAAGGGTGCATCTCGGTCTGGTCTCGTCCGTCAGTGTCATTTTCCTCAGCATCTGGATTTGGTTGTCTTCCTTCATCTTCATCTGGAAAGTTGGCATGTTGTACTCGCTGGTTGGTTTGGTTGCAGGTTTTTCAAAAACAGTCATTATGTTCATTCAGACTTGCGTATGTGTGTCCTCCTTTTTGATATTGATTTCCACCATTCGTTTGTGATGGGAGCGGCCCGTGACAGTTGGCACAGCTGTCTGTTGAGTCATTCCAGTCTGCATGTTGTAAGATGGTATTGGTTGCAGGAATTGGTGAGGGTTATTTGGTCTTGGTCTTCTTCCTTGAGTTATTACAGGACATTCTCTAGCCCAGTGTCCCATTCCATGACATTTGAGGCACCGGCCGATTATTCTTTGGCTTTGATTGTTTGCACCGTTGGAAGTTCCTTTATTTCTTCCAATGTTTCTCAAACTCTTTTGATTTTTCGGTTGAGTACCAGTATAAATCACCACTGGTGTGTTTAGTGTTGTTATGGGCTGTCCTTGTATTGCTGCTGTCGTTTCTTGTGCTTGTTGGGCTTGTATCATTGTCCTTAGTGATGTGGTTAGTTGTTCTATTGCATGTGATACATCCTCTTGCGCTTCCTTGAGTTCACGTCGACCCTCTCCAATTGTAGAGGATGAGGTTGTGAGAGATGGATTTGCTGGAGACGAAGCCACAGGGAATGAATCCATTCGTTGACAGTAGGTTTTGAAAAGTGCCTCCAAAGTTGCACTTTTAGCTCTAATGTGCTCCAGTTCTTTCATAGCTGTTTCCATAAGGTCTTTGGAGTTGATATCTTCCATGTTGCTTGTAGATTGTTGACTTGGTTGGGAGCTGTTAGTCTTATCACTCGACTTAATCAGAGTAAGATAAGGTTCTGCTCTTTTGGCCCATTCTGTCATTTCGGCTTGTATCTTATCAAAAGACTTTTTATATTTCATTCCTTCGTCCAGTTGTTGTTGAAGTCCTTTGCATATTTCATCCAGTTGGTCCTCCCTCTGTTTTACCAGAATGTGGATCTCGTGCCGCACAAGTTGTTCAAGTTCTTGTTTGGATACTCTAATTACTCGTTCATTAGAGTAACATGCATCAGAGGTGCTGGAAAAACTCGCCATCTTATCAGTTCAACAGTTCAGTTGAAGCCAAGGGATTTCAGAAAAGGAGTTGCTTAGTTGCGCTGATTCTTCTTCAAGTGTCTCCTCTCTTCAGAGGTTCCTGTAATCAATTCAATGTAATGAATGTAATGCACTGGGACTCCATATTTATATTATTTTATTTGTAAAAATTAATTAACTGTTTTTACCTAAAATCTAAAATTACTAACTTGTGCATTATTGATTGTAAAGCACAAAGATGTATTTAAAAGACTTAAAAATATATTTGAAAAAAAAATCCAATTTTCTAAAATAGAAAAATGTATATATTTACTAAACTGGCGAAAAACTATGATTTAGGTAAAATATTAATTTAAATGCTTTTGGCAAGGATTCAAATGAAGTTATTTAGACGCACATGAACATAATATTTAGTTACAATTACACTGACTATCATAATGTACTTAGAGTAATGTAAAAATATTATTCTGCTGTTTCAACGGGACATTTTTTATTTGCTCGGTCATTAGTTTGTTGTATTAAGTTAGAGAGACAAAAATGAATGCAGTTCATGAAGTAACAAAAACATTTAATCAATGTAATTCTAACCTTACTTATGGTTTCTAATTTTGAGTCTTAAATGACTTTGGCTTGGGAAATAGGTTCAGTTGGATATAATCTTTACAAAGGTTTTAGCCTTTAAATTATTATAAGGATGTCCGAACTTATCCACAGGGGCTATTTTGAAGATATATAAATTAGTTTTCTTTTGATAACTTATCACAATTTATTATAACATTACACATTAAATTTAGATTTTCAGTTATGATAGTAAAGTCATTACAATTTGACATAAATGGAAATCTTAATTAGATTAAATTTTGGCAAGAAGTCAGAGAGCTAATAAATGATCTTAGGATTTTATTTGTCTTTAGGACACAGCTTGGACATGTCTGATTCACTGTATTTTTGTTATTATTTAATTACTTGATATTTCAAAATTTGCTAAGAAATTGTTTAATGCAATAAACTACAGAATTGGAATTGTCTTTTCGCTACTTTTTGTTTTCAAGTCAATGGGATGATTTCATATTTAACGTACTTGCTTTTCTGTTTTAAATCTAGGATTTCAATAATTATCCATATTAGATAAAGTATGATTCTTTCGCCTTTCTGTAATTAATTTTCTAATTAAAAGACCCTACTTCGCACGTCTGTCTGTTTTATCAACCTCTGGTCAATTTTACAGTGACATGTAAATGCATGTCCTTGTTGAATGTAACGCAATTGGACAGGTTTTGTTTCTTGAAAGCACATAAAATAAACACAAGTTTCGTTTCCCAACACTGATTTTTATTTTACTTTTTATTTTGTTTTTCTTCTTTTTTGTCTTTTGTAACTAGTCAGGGTTTTCTTCCCTCACTAATTCTTGCCCTTAAACTTGCATATATTACTTTTTGTTTGGTTTTTGCCCGTAAACATATGATTTCACGTACAGTGACGCAACCACTACGAATTACGGGTGACTATGTCTTTTCTACTTTTTTGCCGTGTGAAGTTTAAACACGCTTACATACCGTACTGCAGCTTTACAATCCAACTGGGCTAAACCCAAGCTGGTGATTTTTCGTTATAGCGCTATAACTAACACTGTGGAAAACTCTTTCCAATTAAATATGAATAAACTATAAAAAGTAAAAAGTACAAAAAACATGTAAAATTACCCCATCGCGATTCCACAAGATGACTGATTAGTTATGTTATAATTAACTAAAGTAAATTACTATTTAGCCAACTATTTTAACACAAAGTCCCAAAATACATCACATCAATTTGACATTGAACCAATTGACAGAAATTCTCTTAAAAAGGTTGCTGTCATACCTTCTTCTTTAAGCGCTTTTTGTGATGTCCTGTTGGAAGTTTGTGGGAGACGACTCATAGACCTGCTCTTGTCGATGGTCGATGGAAGAAGCGTTGAAGATTCTCTTCCACACTGCCTTCAGATGTCCTCCTCAATGTGATGTTAAATGCCCGCATTCCTCCGCCATTTGTTGAGGTCAAAACATCTTGGCAGTTGAGCATTGAAATCAGAGAACCAGGACATAGTGCTCAGAAGATCTTTTTATTGACAGGTACAGGATCGTCATCACATCAAGTCTTCAACAGAGCGTTTCTGAGCATCTCTGAACGTCTCTGAGCGTCACTTGAGCATCTCATGAATGTCTCATGAGTGTCTCTGCTAGTCCAGTCAAAAGCACAGATATTTATGCTAGACAATGTCTGTCAAATATTAGCTCATTTATGACTTTGTGGAAAAATACAGAGAAGGGTACACGTATACATTTAGCTTATGTCAGCGTACAAAGGTCTAATTTATAGCGTCTTAACACACAGTTTTCTCGATAAGTATCTGCTGTACGTATAATTATGTATGTACTTTAAACTGGGGTGGTGTGATTATCAACTTGTACAAAGGTAAGCATTAAAGTCAGCACTTTTGTCATATGGTAGTCTAAGATGATGGTCCCCAAAATGGGGTCTATAGACCTCTGGTTTAAAACATGAATAAATATTTCCACAAAACATACAAGAGGAGGCCCTCCTTTAGGCCAAATAATAGTCCATTTTGTGATCATGTTAGCTCACTCAAAGTAAAGATGCTAATATTTCTTTGGTGCAATGACAAAATCTAAACAACAAAAACTTGCTTTTGATCAGGCTTATTTTTGACACAAAGTTACACAGTGCAACTTTACTAATCGAAGAGCTGTTACCAGGTGTTTGTTTAGGTTTCAAACACGTTATAAGCAAAGAAAAACTTCAGACTGAACACTGATGCATCACCATGGTGACGACGAGCAATGAAATTTGTGTAAATTTTGTTTTTTTTTAAGTTAACACTAGTTTGTCTTTAAACCCACACTTCCAGACAAAATACAGACCCTAAATAAGCTAATATGGAAAAGTGTGCTTGAATTAAGTCCAATTTACCTTGTTTTAAGCACAGTTTGACTTTCCTACACTAAGATTTGAAAATAGAACAAGCAAGTGTTATTCCTATTTAAAATGAAGTGGCATTGTTTCTATTTTGAAGTGAGAAAAGACATATTTTATGCTTCTTTCATTGTCAAGTCTTGTATGCAAGCGACTAAAACGAATAACTGCCCAAAATAACCGTTAGTTGCAGCCCTATTCCTAATCAAATAAAACGTAGAACTGCTCTTTAGATAATCAGTTTAATAATACACCATCTGGAGGATTTGTTTGCGCTGTATTTTTTTATGAATAGTGTAATCCTATTTGAAACCAGATGGTGCGTTCTCAGAGATCTGACTCAATGTAAACTGGAACAACCTTTCAACTCAAACTTCTGTCTAGTAATCTGTAAACATTTTAAATCCTGGTGTCCTTCTGCGGATGAAAGTTAAGACAGCTGTAATATTCTGAATTTTTACGTTCTAGTTACACCCTTTTTGCATATTTGTTAAGAAAGCTATTGTTGCGGCAGCTGAGGCTGCTTTAAAAACCTGTGATGCAAATATTACTAAGCCTACACTGAGGTAATGTCAACAAAACAAAGACTCACTCTCAAAGTAGTCTTCACAAGTTGTAAGTGCGCAAACCAAGAACAGGTTAATCATCAAACTGACCTAAATTAGTCCCTATTTTGGCTGAATTTAGTGCAAATGTTTTAATTACCATACAAGTTATTTCTGAAGTAGATAAAATTGTAATAATTGGCTTCTTTTTTAAATTGTTGTTTATTTGTTTTATGACTTGACAATTTAGGAAAGCATTTAAAGACAACTTTACGCAGTTTTAGACTTAAGAATCTGCATTTAAAAAGTGCACAGTGTAACTCACACTATATTTAAACTAAATATGGGATTTTTATTGTTCAAAACTACCTTAAAGCTGCAATCCACCTTGTAAGTGTCATTATTTAAATATAAAATAAGTTTATTTTGTTTTAAAAGAAGAAATATTTGTTGTAATTAAGGAGATACACACCTTATTCCGCCCACTTTTTTTAGCAGCACACTTCCTGTTTAGCTCTGTTAAGGTAGCTAACCCAACATCTGAATTTGAACAAATAGAGGACTGTTGTATTGTTTTTTTTTTTTTTTTTCTTTTCATTGTAAATTTTTAGAATGTATGTTTATGAGTTGTGGCTTTTATCAAAAAATTGCACAGTATTTACGGGTTGTCTGTAATCTCCACAGATCTGACTTTTAACTTGGCCTGGTTGAGCCACGTGCTTGTCGCCATGGAGATATCAGAAGGAGTTTAAAACCATACTTTCGGTTTGGATATTTGGCGCAGACTCTCCAGCAAAAATCCTACATTGTGCACCTTTAAACGGATATTATGACATGGCTTACAATGTAGAAGAAGATAAAAATTGGTTTTCAAGTCTCATCTAATATATTCCCTTACCTCAGCTGGGACATACTGGTCGACAGCAGTTGCTACAGTGGCACAGCAAATCCAGATCAGGACCAAAACAGACAGGACCAGGGTGGTAGTCAAAATCCAGCCGGGCAGCCATGGGTTTCTATTGGAGAAAAGTCAACACATTTCATTTATACAGTAATAATTAAGACATTTTCTCCAGATAGGAAAAGGAACAACATACATTACAGATCATTTTATTTGACCAAAATCTGCCCATAAAGACTTTTATTTCTCAAACTCTGAATGATTACTATAGAGTGATATAGTGTGATTTACCTTGCCAGACAACCAAATATATTGTACTCTCCGTCATAATTGCGCTCACTCATCTCTCTGTCCCGCTCCTGGATTAAAGTGCGGTGGTATTCTTTGTAAATCGGACTGTTCAAAACTATTAGAACAAACAACAAAACGAAATCAGTACAACTTTGAATGTAAAACCAAGAGATGCGTCGCTGAATATTTTGAAACGTGGCTTACAGTTTTTCTGCGGCTCCTCCTTGACGTCATTTTCCACCTCAATCTGAGAGTAAACTCGAATCTGTGGCTCAGTCTGAAAGAGACAAAATTAATTCATTTAGTTATTATTGCTGGTATTTGTAAAGATTTGCACATCCACACAACTGCTTACAAGATTAGACTTAAGATTCCTTGAACCCGCTTCCATCAACACATGATTATATATCCTTTTGAAAATCTTTACACGGTCAAGAAGGATAATTGAGTAATCGTGAGTCTTAACTGTAACTCGTAAATCTGTCTAACCACTCATATTTCTTTGAGATGTAAAAGTAAGTAAAAGATTATTTATGTAAAATTGTAGAATACATATACAATAGTCTATTTCTTTGAGATATATTGCCTACTTATTTTATCTCTTCACTCTGAGTATTTAAGAGACTCACTCTGCCCTTTCCCTAAACATATATCAATTTGAATAATTATGATTTCAGGTATACTCATGATTATTTTCACCATAATCGAGCAACACTAGCTCCTTGTTTTTTAATTCTTACATTCTTACTTAGTGTCTTACGGTTCAAGACATGATAATGAAAAAAAGAAATTAATTGGACATTGCCGGCAGTATTTTACAAATGTTAGAAATCAACATGACATCTGGCACACAATGTTTTTCCATTTTGCAATCACCTTTTTGTGCTGTCCATGTATGAACAACAATGTTCCACAACACACAATGCAAATACAATTATGAATACACAGCATGCAGTTACTATAAATATACCTGGAAAATGACCAGTTTTCCGTCGTCAGCCTGAAGGTAGAAGGTCCAGGAGGAGGAGATGAAGCTGTGGGCCTGGTTCATCATGTCCTCCCAGATCCCTCTCACCAGAGTCAGAGGGTGGAGCAGGTGCATCCGCGGCATCATCGCCTCCAACTAAAACCATAGATTTGAATATTACTATTGATAATAAAAATGCCATGTGGTGCATGTGGTTTCTGCCTAAAATAGTATTAACATAAAGAACTGTATGGGAGTCACTGATTAAACATTTGGAATAAAGAAAAAAGTTGTGAAAAATAATATATTCAGAGATGCTTGCAATACTGTGTCCATTATGTGATGTAACAAACGGAAACAACCTCAGTGAAATGAATATCCAGATAATTATGCATAATTAATGTCGTTAGATAACTTACCTGCTCTTGGTGTTGCACTGTGGAAGGAATCTGGTTTTGACAGCCTAGGTTACAGGCAAACTGCTCGTCTGACTGGGCGTAGGCTTCATTACAAGCTGAAAGAAGACAATGACAAGAGTGAACTAATAGTTGTAGTGTCACAATAAATGATACACATTAAGTACAGTGAGGGTATTTGCAATTGCAGTACTCTTACATTCTTCAGTTATAAAACACAACATCTGTTTTGTATTATATATTTATATGCTACATGATCTTATGTTTCACTTTGTTTGGTTTTTGTTTAACTATAACACTACTACACCAATCACAACATTTGTATGCATACCAAAAATCAATTCAACACATTTCTGGAGTTATCATTTTACTGAAATGTCACGTTAAGATTACATCTGATAATGGAAGCGGCATGGGTAATTGCATTTCGTTCTGACCGTTCACACCTGCGTAGGTAATGACAAGAAAAGTGATGGGAAAAGGGCAAACTAATGTGGCAACTCAATAACAAAAAATGAAAGAGAAAATTACATGTTTCAATCGTCCATGACCACGTAAATGCACATCAAATTTGTAAGGATTTTTGTAGCTATCAAGACTCTTTCAGGCCAGCAACATTTTTATAAATATACATTATTCACAATCATTAAGCATTTATGATTAAAGGTCCCATAATACACACATTTTACTGCAGTTAGCTTTTAGCTATGTTGGAATGTCCTGTTTTGGTTCATTCATTTATTTATCTATGAGTATTTATAGTCTGCTTACGTCTTCCTTGCTGAAGATGCTCTATTCCACCTTGTGATGTTATTAGGTGGTAGATTTAATAACAATTTTTGGCTCAAGTGCATTATAATTTTCTGTTATAGTTTAGATAAAATTACAACACAAGTCTCCATTTTTCTGTGGCACTTTGCAGTGAATATGTTTAAACAAGGCAAAAACAATAGCTGCAGCTTCAAAGTCAGGTATATTTAAGGCTGAAAATATTAAAGTAATTTGGTGTTTGAATTTTAAAAACACAATGGAGCATAGTGACATCATAAGGTGAAATTGTGTCTTTAGTTTGAGAGTCAATAAAAGCAATCTAAACGTGATTTGGGATTTGGGAGTGAATGAAAACAGAAAATCAACTTCAGGTGAGTTTAGGAAATAACATCACCAAACAGCTAAACTGTTATTGTAAAATAGGCCTTTTAATTACTGTAAGTTACCATAGCGTTGACTTAAATTCTGTCTGGTCATGTGACAAATATGCTTTAAAAAGGTAAAACTGTGCTTAGGGTTGCATCCGCCATTAGGTATGTTGGATAAGCTTAATTCTGTCTGGTCATGTGACAAATATGCTTTAAAAAGGTAAAACTGTGCATAGGGTTGCATCCGCCATTTGTTATGTTAGATATTATCAATGTACTGTATGTTGAACTAGAATGTACTTCAGTAGATTTAATTGATCGATAATACAACAGGTCATGTTTGTGCAGTGAAGCAAACACACACCACTTGAATATGAGCATTACTTACATGATTCACACTCAGTTTTGGTTTGATTCAGGTCCTCTGAGTCACGTACAAACTGGCAAATAGCAAAGAGACGACATCCTCTTTGACAGGCGTAGAGCTCATCCTCCTAAAATCCGAAGACACAAATTACATTAGTTTAACACACAAATTACAACAATCGCTGACGATAAAATAGAAAAAAACACGTTGATCTAGTTTGCACAAGCTAGCACAATTTGCAACGTATGGAAGAGATAAGCGCTTACCCGTGGATAAGTGTGCAAACTGTATGTCATTTCGCAGGACTTTCGACAAGATCCTGTGTGTCCCAAAACCGCGTCAAACACATCTTGGGAAGCCGATGTACAAGCAAGGACCGTGAAAAGTCCAACGATGTGGACAAAAGAGCAAAATGTACCCATATTTGCCTCTGCGAACGCCCAACAACAAACAACACACTTCTTCTTCCTCCTAATCTCTCTGTAATCTCGCGAGGTCTGCACTTCTCGCGATATAATCAACGGAATGTTTGCTGCGTTCATTGTCTTTGGCAATCGTACACTTTCGACGTTCGACAAAGTTAAGTCTTAAAGAAATATTACAAGAAAAAATATTTTGTTATTTTTATTTGTAAATATGACGTTAATTAAGTGACTTGAGTGACGCTGATAAATTCTAACACCTCAAAACGAATCCGCTGTAATTCGTATGTGAATATTTAACTATTTTACTGCAGTCCGTAAACCTAGCTGAGTGCAGATGTAGGTATGTGCTATGCTCACCTTGTTTTCTTGGCTTTACGTGTAGGTTAATGTTTTAATTTGTTTCGTTTTATAACTGCCCAAGTCTGTATGATAAGATATTTATCTTACCAAGTTTGATATTGGATACAGTTATGAAAAAGTGTGTTTATAGCAACGCGAAAGTCGCCAAGCTAGTTAGCATTAGCTAGCATAAACGTTGTGCTTTTAACATAGCTCATAAATACCCGGATAAGTTATTATCTTTACTGTAGTAACATGGATAAGTTTGTTATTCGCACTCCACGAGGAGAAACGTCTAAAACAACGAAGACCAAAGAGAAAGTGTACAAGCAAGCTACTATTGAGTCTCTAAAGGTAAGTGTATGCCTCCTGAAAATATAGAAGAGGTTACTATACTAAATTGTTAAATGTGTTTGTAAATGTTTCAGAGAGTCGTTGTGATTGAGGACATCCTTCGTTGCAAGTCTGTGTTGGAGTTGCCTGATCAAAGCAAAGAAAACCTGCTGTCAGCCCTCACTGAACTCAGCCAGAAGATCCCATCCATAGAGGTGCTCAAGTCCACTAAAATAGGTGAAAATAACATTTTTTGGCCATTTAAAAGCGGGAACTGACTGTTTTAAGCAGCATTTTTCTGATTATTTTGTGAAGCTAATCTAGTTCCTAACTTCTCATTATCCCTTTCAAAACAATCTTAAAAATATGCATGAACATTTAACCTTAGATCAAATAAACTGCAGCTGAGTCAATAATGGTCCTCCATAAACCAATATTTGTATTGGTTCACATTCGATATGCATCACTAAAAGCGTGTTTATTTTTGTGCTGTTTTAAGTTTGAGTTGCATAGGATCACATATTGTAAGGACACATTTCTTACAGTGTAATATAATTACTTAATTTTAAATTTTACCATGTTAGATTACTGTGCTTCAAAAAAACAGACCATGGTTCTCTAGCTTTGTAATTAGTTTTTGTATAGCCTCAGGCTTTTGAGCTAATGTCAGGCCCTGACATTAGTTCAAAAGCATACTTAGAAATTTAGGTTTAAATCAATATTTTTTGATGACCATTACAGCTCACTACAAAACCAAATATCACATCTATACTAACCTGTAGAAACTGGTGACGGTTATGAAACTATGTTGAAGCTACAAACGTCATTTGCCTTTACTTATTCATTATAGTTTTTTGACTAAGAAAAATAATAAAATGCTTCTAGTTGCTTTTTTGTAACATGGCATTAAATAGACTGTTTTTGTTTTTCATAAAGTAAACTTGGCAAAGGCAAAACATGGCAACAAAGCAGCCAGTTCATTTATTGAATATCTTTGTTTAAGGTCACACTGTGAACAAGATGAGAAAACATCTGGACCCAGAAGTGAGTACAATGGCAACTAAAGTTTACACTGAGTGGAGGACATTCATCGAGGAGAATTCAAATAAGCCGTCTATTGAAGTCCGTTCAGACAAACAGTCGGAAACTCTGCGCAGTAACGCCAGAAGACTGATGTCTGAAGCTCTGGAGGTCAAAGTGAGTCATGCACAATATTTTAATGGGCTTGTAGTTGTCAAAACGGAAGACAAATAGCATTGACAAATCAATATTTATGACCCAAAGAAGGAAATAAGCAAACACAATCAAATGTTGAATTACTTTTTGTACATTTAAATAATTAGCATCTATAAATGGAGCATTGTCAACCTCAAATATAAGTTTAAGTTGCAAGAAGACAGCCACAACAAGAAGAAGTGGACAATATATCAAATATAATAAAGCATTGAGTAGATTGTTAATGCTAAAAATGCTATAAAAAGAGCAAAAAATAATGCTCTTTTTGTAGCATTATTTTTTCACCTTCAAAGATTATATTTCAAATATATCAGATATTTTCAAGTTTGGCTAATGATTGAACTTCAACTTATAATTTTAAAGACATATCTTTATAAAGTTTTTGTTGGATTTACATAATGCCATATGAATATTATTAAGTTGCGCCAAATATACAATAGAGATATTAATTTATGTCTATATCTCCCTGCCCTGGTCACAACTAAGATTTAGAATTAGAACTTTTTGCCTTAATTGTATATAAATAGTTATAAATAGCTTATTGCTCTCACCAGCCTTTGAACTTCATGCAGTCATGGAAAATCTATAAATGTCATATGTTTTGCTAATCTAATTTCCAGGCCTTGGAAAGGTTTTGGAATTCTCCTGGCTTTAGAAAAGCCACTCAAGTTGAGATTGAGAAAATGTTTAGAAATCTCTCAAGTTGTTGTGTTTGGTCTTAATCTATTAATTAAAGTGGATGATTGAATTGACGTATTTGTGAATTAGTTAAACAAGGGAATTTGGTCATGAAAAAGTCATGGAAATACATGAAGTCAAACTCTATACAAACCCTGTCTAACCACTAGTGTAACAATAAGAATAAAGACCTATTATTCAGTTTCTAACTCTGGTCATATCATCTGCAGGAGGATTGTGGCCTTATCGACAACATTGAGAGAGAGGTCTTCCACCAGAGCTCGCGTTTAGTGAGCAGCTCGTACAGACGGACTGTGAGAGCGCTGGTCTTTGCCTTTAAACACCAAACCCGACATCAGGACTCAGACTAAAGACAAGACTCTGTCCGTCAACAAACTGGTGTCAAAGTATAAGAAATGAAGAAAAAGAAATGGACAAACTGACTGATAACTTGAATTGTTTTACATGTTCACCTTGTTTTGTTTAGTACTTTTTTACAATCAGTGGTACAGAAGAGGCCAAAACATTTAAAAAATCTGTTTTAAACAAGAAATGTTTTATTGCTGCTATTCAATGTGTGTTCAATACAAGTTTTTGTATTGTAAATGAGAATGTTTAGCACAAATTTGTCATTTGAAGATAAAAGATGTGGGGAAAAGAAACAAAAAATGTCATTGTCTCTTTTTACATGAACTCAGATAAACCAAACCATCACTATTATCACAAAACTAATATTCGATTCAAGTTTATAGAGATTAAAAAAATCATTTGGTGGCACAATTATAAGAAGCTTGTGGGATTTCAACTATGTCTTGTATGTGTGTTGATGAAGAATCTTCCACTTTTTTATTGCTAAATATGTGAAATGTTTAAAGTGCAAATATCAACAGTAAACATGATGACCAAAACAACAACACCTGGCATAAATATTGTTTATAGAAGATATGACAGTTTACAGAGTTTAGAGCTGCAACTAAAGGTTTTTTGCATTTCGTTTTTTATTTTGATTTGTTATTATTTTTAATCAATGAGTTTTAGGACACAGATTGTCTATAAATGTAATATTTTTCCTCATTTGAACCCAGAGGAAGCCCAAGTGCAGCTCCTTTACAACATCCTGATGCAGAATAAACAGCTTAGGCGGAAATTCATCCTGATAGACTTCCATGAGGCGCCATCGTCCTGTCTCCAGCGCATCTCCTGCTTCCTTCTTTCAGCTCCTCCTCGCATCTAATCAATGGCCTCATTTAAGTTTCTCTCTTTTTCTACGTAGTTTTGGCACCACCCCACTTCGCTCCTTCAGGAGAGTGTAGATCTTCTGCACCAAAACATTCTGCAATTTTTCTGAGTTTTGAAGCACTGTGATCAAAAACAATTGTTTATGTTTCCTGTGTCTGTTTGAATTAATTCTTGCTCTGTCTAAAGTAAAACCATTTTCTAAGACCACAACATCATTTAGAGCAGGAGTCTCCAACCTTTTTTCTTCTGGAGAACTATTTTTAAAGAACAAAAACGTCAGTGAACTTTAAGTAGGCCAGCACGCAACAGTTCCACCACCTCTAAAAAATGCCCTATTTGCGTTCTGGCTTTTGTCCAACTGTTCAACACGTTCTCCTCCAATGATTTTAACAAGAGTAGGACTTCAAATACAGTAAAATAAAAATAATTCATTTTGGCGACTTTAAAGCCAAGATTCAATGGTTGAACCTTGTTATAACTACATTCCCTCATCATTAGTTTACTCAAAGTTGTATTTAAATTGATTCATGTATTTTTAAGTAATTTTGTATTCTTCCACAGCTTTTGCTCGAGTGTTCAAACACTTCCTGTTCTTGGCTCCGCCCACTTGTCTGTATTTACTTGTTCTAATTCAAAAATGAACACTCAAAGCAAAGTATGTGTGGTTCAAAACTGCCCCATAGTCACTTTCCAACAATTAAAATTAGTCATTTAAAATGTGTTGCTTGTTACAGTTAAATTTTAAAGTGAAGAGGCGGGTCTTAGTACTTCTGCAGTTTTAAACAGGAAGTCACTGAAGGTGTTTCTATTTTCAAGCGGTTTTACAGTGAACAAAATGTAAACTGCTGATCTACATATGTTCTAGTTTAATACTAAAGAGTTTGAAAAATTAAAATATCCTTATAATATCTGACCTAACATTAGATATCTATATAATCCATTATCTATTCATTAGTGCACAAACTTAGGCCTTTTTACAATGATAACAGCCAATTAAGCATGTCTTTATCACAGTTGGAGTTATGATAATATGTGGGCTACTTTGAAGGTTGTGGAGAGCTATTGGTTGGAGACCCCTGTCTTAGAGTGTTTAGTTTATAAAACAATAATGTGATGACTAAAATGCCAAAATAATATTAGTTTTGAATAATTGATTGACCTTAAGCATTCAACAGGAGGCATTACATCATTAAAGGTGGGGTAGCTAACTTTTTTAGTTGTAAATTAGTAAACTTTGTGCTTTCCATTAAAAAGTATATCGTAAATACAACACTTTGTGAAAAAATGAGACCTCTGAGTACTATCGGAACTGAATAATAAAGAATTTTAGTTCTAATCAGGAGCTGAATGCTGAGCTCTGATTGGCTGAACTTGGGGCGGTCACTCTACTTTCACTTTGTTTGTAAAAAGATGTTTATAAGCCATAAATGCAACAAAAATGACTACATGTCGATATTAACCATGTGTCGAAGGATTTATGAAAGGAAGTTGTCAGATTTAAAACCTAAATTATGTTTGCAGTGTAAAAATCAGCTACCCCACCTTTAATTATTTGACCTACCCATGTGGAATTGTCTTATAAGTAATACCATCTTCAAATTGCTTTACCAGGTATCCTAATATTTTGGTCATCACTGAAATGATATTATTTTTATAGCAGAACCAGCCAGATGATCGCTATGATCATGAGGATGACTGCGAGGACACAGATGCTGATGAAGACGATGTCGCTGAGGTCGTGCGGGTCACTGTTGTGTCTCTGAGGGCCTCCTGTCTCCTCTGTCTTCTGGGTTTGTTCCTCTTGGTGGCGCTCTTCTGCTGAAATGATGGACACAGACGCCACTTTTCTCTGCGCGTCGCACTGCACAAAGTACTCCTGAACGTTCTTCTGGTACCCGTCGGAAAAGACGATGTAAAGCTTGTTGACCATGACTGTGATGTTCCGACGTTTCTGCCAAAGGAAAAACAGGAGGCAGGTCAGAATTATATGGTGGGATTTGCTGTTTAACTGTCATAATGTGGGTTTTCTGATTGGTTTATCATTAATATATGGAATTATTACCTAACTAGGTAACTAGCCCCAAGATTTGGTGCATTTCAATGCAAGATAATTTGTTGTTTGTTCATTCATTTTCTTCTGCTTGTTCCTCTCATTCTTCTGCCTTGGGCCTTAGGCAGGGGAATAGGCAATCTCTTATTCATTCACAAGTGAGAATTTACAGTGTTGCCTTATTGACCTATACTTGCTTTTGGAGATTAAGTTTTAATGTTTAGTCTTTATTTGTCATTATTCAATAGACTTACTTCATAATGTAAAATTCGCAGTGAACATTTTCAAAGCTATAGCAAAATTCTCTCAATTGGATCAGTCTTCTTAGAAATTCCCTGTGAATATTACACTCTGAATTTAGACGGTTGAATTTCAAGACTGACATTTCTATAAAAATTTAAGGGTTAATTTTCAATTTTGAATGTTTAAACAGTAAAAAAATATGAATATGTATTCTGTAAAATTCAGCAAGATACATTTTGAATAAAGCATTTTAATTTTACAGTTCTAAGATTCTAAGAGATACCAGTATTTGAAAATCAAAATCTTACAAAACAATTTATCCTCCATATTTATGCTTGATAAAGTTTGATATTGAGATTCTTGAGCATTGCTAATCTCTCGCAAACATCACTTCTGCATAATTCTGTTTCTTCCTGTACTGTTTCCTGTCTCGTGTGTTGTACCTGTCCAGAGGTGCCACAGTTGACAAATTGAGCCTGGATCTTGTAAACGGAGGTGGAGAGCTGAGCTGTGCAGGACGGGTTTCCCAGGTAGATGTTTTCTCGCTCCAGCTGCGGCACCGACTGCTGAGGGATCAGGATGGAGAACTCTGAACGTGTGCAGCTGATGTTCACCGGCACAACTAAAAACACAAGGTTTGAACTGAAAACAGCTTTACATTTAAGTAATACGTAGCAAACATTTGTCCAATATACAGTATGTGGATTTTGAATGGCATTTTAGTCAAGTTTTGGATTTAGTTGTGTCTAATCATCAGTGATTGGCTTGGGTCTTTTTAATCAAGACTTTCTGTCACTTGTTTGGAATAGAGTTTGGATTTTGTAAAAAGAAATTAGGATGTTTAATTCAGATTTTTTGAATAAAATAAATATTCTGTTGCAATATTATGCAAATATACATCTATATTTTTAAGTTAATTGGTTGTGTATTTTTTTTTCTTTTTGACACTGGTTGCCCTGTTCCAGATAACAAATGTATTGTTTTGTGAACAAATTATGAATGATACATACCACACAGGAACTAGAAAACCCACTTTAAAATGATCAGTGCCAGTATTTCTGATATTGGTCGATACCTATAGTTACATCAAATATACTGTATCACCCATCCCTAAAAGAAATGTAACTATATTTTAGTTTGGAATGGTAAGTGAATGAGAAGTCTTCCTTGTTTTTATTCATAAATACAAAAATGCTATGTTCAACTATCAATGTTAGAAAAAAACAAACAAAAAAAATATTTTTTCTAGGAAGGATTTACAGTTGACTACCATGCAAATTTGTTGTTCATGAAAAAAAGATTTAAATAAATAAATAAAACACATTTAAATAGTGTTTTTTTTTTGTAAAACCCAGCCCTAACTCAGCAATTCCCAAAGTGGGGGGGGGGGATGAAAAGAAATTTGAATTTGAGCTTAGCAATTACAATATTTATTTCATTACTTCAAATCTACTGCAAAAAAGGAAAATCTAACTTAGATAAAATGACTTGAATTAAACATATTAATCTTAAAAGACTAATTTTAAGATTTTTTCACTTAATAAAAGGAATTCTAACTAAGATTACTGTATTTTACATGTTTTAAAATATTCTATCCTGATTTATCTATATATAAAGCAAATTTGTGTCTGTTTTTAAGTCATAATTACTTGAATCAAGAATAGATTTGCCTAAAAATCTTGTCAGGAGTACTTGAAACTAGCATTTTCTGCTCAAAACAACGAAGTTAGACAAATTTTCTTACTGCACTGGCAAATTATTTCACTTGAAATAAGACATTCTTACCTCAAAATAAGCACATTTTTTTATTTTTTGAAAGGCCTTTTTTGCAGTGAGTCCACAAACAACATTCTATATTTTTTTATTTCATTAATTCATTGCATAGTCTTACTTGGGGGATGGCTTATGGAACCTACAAGCCAATTGGAGGACACTAGAGAGTTTGGGAGCAGCTGCTCTAAAGGATCAGGTGAATCAAACTAAATCACAAATCTCCCTAATACAAGTTTATAGAAATCACATTACCTCCGAGATACGACGCGGTGAAGCCTCTGTGTGCTTCGTTCCTGTCTGTGCTCAGGACCACCAGGAGCTTGTTGCCCTTGGACACCAGAGACGGGGGCTGGTCCTTCCCACACCAGCGTCCCAGCAGAGCGTCGTCCTGCGTCCCCCCGTCGTAAACCGTCACGCTGTCATAATCGCACTCGTCTGTCTGGCTGTTTCTGTCCTCCAGGTCCATGAGGGTGAAGAACAGTTTGATCCTGTATCCGGGCGACAGGCTGATGCTCCAGTGGCAGTTGATGTTGTTGGGGTAGATTTTGGGGAAGTGGGGGCTGCTGAAGTTGCCGCTGATGCCGGATAAAATCTGCTGGCACTCACCTGAAAGAGAAGAGAGAAATGATTTGTGAAAATTCAGTGCTTTTTTTGCGTGTGTTTTTTTTTTTGCAAAACCATCTTGTAAAACGTTACCAGAAAATAATAGGAAATTCACAGGTTCTGTAGACCTGGGCAAACTGCGGCCCTCAGACTGTTTTGATCTGGCCCCCAGAACGATTTTGAGAATAAGTGCTAACCCTAACCCTTCATTTGATTGATTTAGCTGTGGAACATGTGTCTTTGCTTGATGCCCTATAGTTATGATAATAATGATCTAAATAATAGATTAAAAAGCCTATTTGACAAAAAATGTACTTACAATAACGACAATTTGTCGCACCAATGACCAAATTTTATCCCTCCACCACTTGTCCAGGTTTGAATCTGGCCCTCAGGGAAAATAATTGCCCACCCCTGACTTAAAGGTTCACCGTGTAACTTTTTGGCCAAACATATACTTGAATAGAAGCATCTTTTTGTCATTTAAATGTCTTTATTGCACTAAATAAATAATAAAAATTCTGCATCTTTACTCTGAATAGGCTTACATGACCAAAAAATTGACTGCTATTTGTTCTGGAGGGGGGCTGCAATCTTGTTTCTATAGAAAAGCGGTTACTATAGCTCTATTTTTTTTTTAGATCCAGAGTATCGTTTTAACGTTCTAATTCGAGTGAATTGCGTAGTTGACTTTTCACCTCCAAAAATTAATAGATTTTTTTATTAATACAGTTCACTATAACTTTTCTTTCACCTGCTCTTGTCCGTGAACTTTGTATTGCTTTGTGTTAGAAATGGAACATGATCTCAAGCCCAAGATTTTACAAGATAAAAATAACCTGGGGCCAAATTTGTTAACTGAACTGGACATTTTTTGTCAATATTCTGTCATGTCTGGTCCTTTTGGGAATTGAGATCGACTGATAGGCTATGTGTTTTTCTTGGCCAAAGCCAATTTTTAAAAATTCTGTCAGCCAAAGCTTATATCAACGGCTGATTTCAAAAACAATTTCTTTTCTTATTTTAGTTTTAGAAAAGTGTAGCTGGGATCAGATAGCATAACCAAAAAAAAAGTTTGAAAAAAACAAGTATTTTGTCTCATTGTTAAATGAATGAAATGCACATCACATAACATTGAGTAATTTAAGAAGGTGCTCCTTTTCAACACAGTAACACATGACACTGCAGCCTTGAGCTTTTTCTGTCTGAAAGCACATGAGTTCATATTGACAAACAAACTTATCCAAGCTTGTGCTGCAGTCAAAATCATAAAACAAGAATAAAACGTTACTAATCAAAGCTGCATCCTTAAGAATAGAGAGAGAAATCTTATCATTTTCTCCAAAACTATCTGGGAACTCAGCTGATCCCTGCATGATAAAATTTTGGTCAAAAATGAAGGCGTATAGCCAATATGCAAAAAAAAAAACAAAAAAAAAAAACAAATATCAGCCCCAAAATATCAGCCGACTGATATATCGGTTTCTCTCTAAATTATATTCTCCCATATATGTCATTAAGCTGCCTCCACTAGAAAACCAAGCAGGTTGACTTTTGGATCAGATCTGTAAAGAGGATCAATCCATCAAGCGCGTGGTGGACCCATCAGGTAGTATTCTATTAAAACCAACATTTTGGAACTTTTAAACCTCTTATTTAGCGAAACAATTGTATTATTTTCTCACCAGAGTAATAATAGGCCTTGAAGCCCCTCCCTCCGATGTTGAAGTCGGACTTGAAAACCACCAGTAGTTGGTTGGAGCTGGTCACAGTTTTGGGGGGTTGATCTGCTCCACAGTATTTGCCCAGGTGACGATGTGTGACTGTGGGACCGTCAAACAGAGCCACAAAGTCAAAGTTACAGCCTTCGTTGTTTTCTAGCTGAAAGTCGAGAAAAACCAGGCTGACCACGCTGGTGTTGGACACGTGAATGGACCAGGAGCAGTCTGCGTTGTTGCTGTACTCCTGAGGGTAACCGGGGCTGGATATGACCCCGGAGAGGCCGGTCAGGACGCCACCACACATGTCTGAAAGAAACGTACAGGAAAGGTACGTTTATTCCGGTACTGAACACTAAATCATCTTTTTTTTTACATTTTAAGTGCAGTGGCTAATGCAGTTTCTATGTTACATCATGCTGGACAACCCTCAGTGTTGCCAGATTCTCAGAGAGCAACAAGCGACCAAGGTTTTGAAAAAAAAAGTCAGAAAACAAGTGACCTCAGCTTCTCAATAAAAAGTAAATAATATAATAAAGTAAACATTATGTATTACATGTGTGTTAATGATATTCTTGACATATTTTTATTATTAAATACTTTAAACATAAACATTTTCTAAAGGACCATATTTCTGTCATTAGTGCTCAGGCTCAAACCTGGAAAAATAGCTAAAAGTCCCCTTGTTTCCATGACTTTCCATAAATAAAAGCCCAAAGTTGCTATAAAAGAGCAGACTTGACCAAGGTGTCTGATTACAAACACTGCAAATACAGTATGTGTTCTGACCAATCAATCAAATTGCTGCTTATATCTCCATTTGTTTTGCATTTAAAACGTTTATTTGAGAAGAAATTATTGTTAAATTGTCTTGATTTACATGTTTGAGCAGATTACATCTATCTATCAAAAGTTACAAGAAACAACATGTACAGTGCCTTGTGAAAGTATCCAACCCCCTTGAACTTTTTTACATTTTCTCTTATTATGACCACAAAAATCAAACATATTTCACTGAAACTTTGTGTGAAAGATCAACACTAAGTCATACATGATCTATTTTTTTTTTTACAAATTAAAACCTGAAAAGTAGGCGTGCAAAATTATCCAACCCCCTTCTTTTCTGAGTGCAACACATTGCTTTTAGAGGCTTTAGAAGTTCCAATGTTGACCTAACAAACAAATAGAGTCCACCTGTGTGTAATCCACCCTCAGTATTAATGTAGCTGTTCTGTAAAAACCTCAGAGGTTTGTTTGAGAGTATTGGGGAGCGGTCAGCACCATGAAGTCCAAAGAACACACCACACATGTCAGGGATAAAGCTGTGGAGAAGTAAAAAGCAGGATTAGGTTATAAAAAGATTTCCAAGGCTCTAAACATCTCACAGAGCACTGTTTACACCATCATCCATAAATGGAAGGAGTATGGCACAACTGCAAATCTACCAAGATCAGCTACACTTAAACTTACAGTTTGAACAAGGAGAGAATTGGTCAGAGATGTAGCCAAGAGGCCCATGGTGACTCTGGAGGAACTGCAAAGATCTACAGCTCAGGTTAGGGAATCTGTCAAAGGTACAACTTTTAGTTCTGCACTACACAAATCTGGCCTTTATGAAAGAAAGCCATTGCTGAAAGAAAGCCATAAGAAATCATGTTTTCACTTTGCCAAAAGCCATGTGGGGGACACAGTAACCATGTGGAGGAAGATGCTCTGGTCAGATGAACAAATTGAACTTTTTGGCCAAATGCAAAACGCTATGTGTGGCAGCAACCTAACACTGCTCATGACTCTGAATGCACCATCCACACAATCAAAAATACAAGTGCCAGCATTATTTTCTGCACATGCTTTTCTTCAGCAGGGACAGGGAATATGGTCAGAGTTGATGGAAAGATGGATGGAGCCAAATACAGGGCAATATTGGAAGAAAACTTATTGGAGTCTGAAAACACTTGAGACTGGGGCGGAGGTTTATCTTTCAACAGGACAACGACCCCAAACATAAAGCCAAGGCTACATTGGAATGGTTTAAAACAAAACATATTCATGTCTTAGAATGGCCCAGACAAAGCCCAGACCTAAATCCAATCGAGAATCTGTGGCAAGATCTGAAAACTGCTGTTCACAAACACACTCCATCTAATCTGACTGAGCTGGAGCTATTATGCAAAGAAGAATGGGCAAAAATGTCAAGATGTGGAAAAGCTGGTAGAAACATACCCAAAGAGACTTGGAGCTGTAATTGCAGCAAAAGGCGGTTCCAGAAAATATTGACTCAGAGGGGTTGGATAATTTTGCACGCCTACTTTTCAGGTTTTAATTTGTAAAAAAAAAATAGATAATGTATGACTGTCCTTCCACTTCACCATTGTGTGCAACCTAGTGTTGGTCTTTCACACAAAGTTTCAGTGAAAAATGTTTGATTTTTGTGGTCATAATAAGGCACTGTAGTAACAATTGTGTAAATGTCAGTGTATTGGGGGTCCTACAAGTATTATTTATGGTCATCACCAGCACTCACATTGTTATCATTTAAAATGCACCCGCAAGCAGACAGTTTGCTCAATAATTTTCAATTAGGCCTACTTTGTACAATGTGTGTATATTCATTTTGTTTTGTATCATTTGATAGTTGTAGCTCTTTCTGACTTTAATTTTCTTCAAATCGTTGCATTGCAGCTCTTTCGCTGTTAAAAGTTGCAGACCCCTGATTTAGGTTGTGGAATTCAGTTGTTGGGTTTATTTTAGCTGTTATTATATCTATTTGAGAGATTACCCCGGACGACATAAAAAACAAACATGGCACAGGGCCATAAACAGTGAAGTAAATCATTCAAAGTTTTGCATTTGACCTAATTTTGATAAACTTATATAGCATTAAAATGTTTGTGTATTCAACTATGGTAGAAGAGTTGCTAAAACTTGACATTAAATTCTATACTTTTTGTTATTTGTGTCAATCTAGCAGGATGTCGAAGGGCCCAAAAAATAAAAAAATTGGTCTGCAGTTTGGGCATGTCTGATTGAGTGATTATGTTTATGTTTATCAGTTTGAGTTTCCTAAAAACTCCTAACACAGGTGGTAATTTCTGGTCCCAGCATTAGCACAGTTTCAATCCTGGAACAACCTTGGTGCAGAACTTGCTGGATATTTTCCATTTAGCACTTCAAGTACACCTATAACTCAGATTGATATCACCTGATGTTAAGCCAAAGGTCTTCTGCAGCAATAAAAACTACTAAAAGCTGTTTTTTTTTTCTTTTTTTTTTGCTGATGCAGACCTGTTCTCCTCCAAGCTAAAAGTTGTTTTTCTGCCACACAGAGAGAAAAATGGCATCCCTCCAAGCCATTTTCCATCAGACAAGAGCACTTACCTTTCCTGTAGCCGACGCTGAAGCCTCTATGGGCCACATGCCGGTCCGAATGGAAGATAATGGACATGACATTCCAGGAAGACGTGAACTGAGGTGGCGAGATGTCTCCACAAAACGTCCCGAGCAGGTTCCCCTCGTCTTCCGAAATGCCGTTGTAAATCTTGATGTAGTCGTAGGCGCAGCTGGTGTGGTACTCCAGCTCGAAATGGTGGAACGTGAGGAGCACCGAGGAGCCCTCCGCCACCACGATGAGCCAGGAGCAGTCGATGTTGTACGGATACAGGCCCGGGAAGTTTGGGCTGGAGATGTTTCCCGACGAAGAGGACAGGATACCGCCGCATTTACTCCTGCAGAAAGAGAGAATTTGGCAAAATATTTAGCAAAAAAAATTAAGCAATATATAGTACGCTATACTGCATGTTTCAAAATTTTGCTTGTTAAAGGTGGGGTAGCTGATTTCCACGCTGGAAAACCATTATTCATTTTCCGTTTGGGCCTTATAAACCTCTTTTTACAAACCCCAAAGTGAAACTGGAGAGGACCACCCAAGCTCAGTCAATAAGAATTATAAATAATTCAGACATGATGTTTCATGGTTGAAAATTCAAAGTTGGAATTTTACCAGTGTTCATTCTTTTTTTTACCGCTTGTTCTTGTTAGGGGTCATTGGTGAGCCTAGCCCAGCAACTTTGGGCCTTAGGCGGAGGAACACCCTGGACAGACAACTTGTTGCAGGTTCAGAGACAGACAATCATTCACTCTCTCTCTCATTCACTTGGGGAGATTTACAGTGATGTCAAATTAACCTAAACATTTGTGGAGGTGGGAGGAAGCCGGAGTGCCTGGAGAAAACCCACGATGACACTGTGAGAACATGCAAACTCCACCCAGAGAGATCATGAGATGTTGACTTGTTTCGATCGGGAGTCAAACCCACAATCTTCTTATTGGGAAGCAAACTCTAACGCTTCTGCTACTGATATACTTTACTGATTTTTTGCAATTTTCAAACAAATAATTTAGACTTTGATGATCAGCTTTGTTGCCCATTGTATGTCACTGTACTCGACTAGTTGATGTTGTATAAGTTTCTTTTCTGTGATCTTGACTGCAAACCTCCTTGAGGATAAATAGTTTTCTGAACTGAACTGAATTTGAATTAGATGTACAAACATTGAACAGTAAAGACTGAATTACAGACACATCAATAAATACAACATACACAGTAATCATCTGTGATCAAATAAAATATATATTTTTTTATTTCTCAGACTGTCTCATATAGATTTTATTGTTTTTGTTGTTTGTTTGTTTTTGTGGGTTTTACCACTAACACAATGTCTTAATTGTATAATATCAAAGATAGTTTTCTTCCATAGTTGTGTGAAGGGGACATCATCTCCAACCCATTTTAGCATTATAGTCTTTCTAGCTAACATAAACAGACATTATATAATGTCTCTGTGAGGCTTTAAAACTACAAAAACTACAGAATTTAGGTATAAAGCCAAGTGTATAAAACAGTGAGTCAGAGGTCTATGTCTGCCCTATGAGCTTCTGCATGATGCATCTTAAATGACTGTATATTTTTACACCCCCACAAGCAATAAAATGTAGCCCCAGTGACTGACATTATTATTATTTATCATTTAGTTGTAGTAGCTGAATTATAATTAAAATCCTGTTGTTGTTTTTTTACAACTTAGAACATGCTGCTCAAGTTGGCCTAAGCTCAAGACTAAACATGCTTTTACACACAACTTGGCCATATATAAAATTAAATCAAACTTTTAGCACACCCACAAATTTAACAGAAACATTCTGACTAACCACACCTTACAACCTTAAATAAATAATAAAATCCCTCTTGTGTGACAGACCTTATCTGTAGATTCCCTCATTTTCCCTGCAAGACAGCACTTTTCTTTCAGGCCCATTTTTCCATCACGAAGATAACAAATACTCACCCTTTTTCGACTGCGCCGTGTCAACCATCAGCAGAACATGAAGGAGCACAGCAGCCACGCCGGGTCCCATGTTTTGTTATTGTTGATTCGGCTTTTGTCACGCCTCACCTGCTTCTCCGCCGCGGACATAGACAAGGCTGGTGTCAGAGCATACAGCCTTGAAACGTCAGCAGCACCGGCCCGCGAGCTTAATGGGACTCTGAAAAATTTATCCAGGGAACTGGATACTCGAACCCTGCTCCTGCCTCCTGTCCCCCTTTGGTTAATTTAATGACTGATATCCAATGAGCGTTGAGTGGCTTGTCAGGACACAGTTTGGGGAGGGGTATGTATTTTTAATGACGGCCTCAGTACACGACATGGGCAGCAGATGTAAGAGGGGCTGTTTAGTGGAGATGTGGGATCGTGATAAAAGAGGAATAATTGACACAGCGTGACTGAGTGACTAGATAATGTATGGGAATCCTTTCTTAAAAATAAATTGATTTGATCTTATGGACTGGTTTTCTTAATAAACAGTCATAGCTTTTGGATGTGCACTTGTACTGGGCTCCTGTCTTAAAATTAGAAACTGGAAATTTAAATTGTCTTAAATTTTTTCAAAATTAGAAATTTAGGTCTTTGAAGTGGCATGTTTAAGACCTTGTATTTCCAGCAGATATATCCAAGTTAAATGGAGATTGTGTAAAAAAGTACTTGGAACTTTTCGATTTATAATGAAGATAAGTTTGTTATCTTAAGTTCGGGAGCAGGACCATACCACAGCTACGCCCCTTCCGGTTTGTGGTCTTTGCTACTGAAGTACTTTTTAGTTTCTGTCCCCATTTTGGGAGCGTTCACACAGAGCAGGAACTATAGGAACTTTTTTAGCTTCTGTTTTAACACCACAGACTATAAAGATGGTAATGTTAAAGCCAGTTAGATCCAGTTTCAGAAACTGCTGCTGTGTGAACACAAACATGAAGACAGGATAGCTCTTCTGACTAAACAGGAACTGAAGGAATGTTGGGACTAGTTCAGTTCTGGGTACTTTCATGTGGGAAAACGCCTATTGCATTTGCTGTGATGTTCGTCATGTCAATACGCGTCAGAGCAACAGCTCAGAATAGAGGTGCGTAGAGCGGAGCACTCAAAGGAAAAGCATGTTTCACTTAGTAAGCGTTTTTTAAGGTAAACTTACTGTGAGTTTACTGTGAGTGTGCGCAGTAACATAAGTCCAACACTGTGCGTAATAGACCAGGCTTCATCGTGTGCATTGCGTTACATTTTCTTTATTTATATAAGGTGTAGATCAGACATGTGGTGAAAATATCAGCTTTTAAATCACCACGTGTAAAAAAAAAAACAACTCTCTACTTTGTTCTGCGTTAGCTTCAATTTGTTAGCCGCTGCACTTTATAAACATAATAAAACTGATACAAAATGGACCAGAGTCGTGGGAGCACCACAGATCATCTGAGTGTGTGACTGTGAAGGTCCACATAAAGCTGCTCACTGCAGATGAGCGCAGTGAAGAGACAGGTGCAACACCTGTCAGTGATCATGTGGCAGGCGCAGGCATGACTGCATCAAATCGGAACAGGCCTCTACAAATTATTTTAGTAAAAAATAATTGAAACTTATGTAATTTTATGAGCCAATAAATAGTGCTTTATATGACTTAACAAAAACATAATATATTTTTTGTTTATTTTTATTAGATATTTATTTCTTGTCAAAAAATTATGTTTTTTAAAAGTGCCTGTGGTTGTAAATTTTGATAGACAAGGTCTTAAAAAGGTCATAAAAACTTTGCCTTTAGTCTAAAATGTTGGCAAAACATTGCAAAAAAACAAAAACTCCCATATGAAATTTTAGCTCAGGAATTTGGTTTTAATTTAAGACATTGAAAAGTCTTAAATTTGCCTTTGTACATCTCAAAATCTTTCTTAAATTTTAATGAACCAGTTTTTCCCTGATCTGTTTCACACTGCTGCAGCTTTGTCAGAAAATTCTTTCTACTCTCAATAACAAACAATTCGAGTCTTTCCTCTATTTTTATTTTGGAGATGGAATAGGTTGCTGTATGCATTCCTTTTGTTAATTGATTTGATTTTTTTCTTTTTATTGTAGCAAAATTTAAGACTCTGGACTTGACTTGGATTTGAATTGAAATATTTGAGACTTGAGACTTGAGTCCCACTTCTGTTAATAAGGCTAGGTAAAATTGGAAAGAATGATCTCTGTTTTTTCCCTTTATTTTTTATCCATCTTGAGTTTGGATTCAGTTTAATTTAGTCTTTTTTAAAGACAAATTAAACTTCATAGATGGCTTTTGGTAATGATTTCATAAACATGTATTATACAGATTTCTAACACAGAAAAAAAAATCATTCAAAGTCTCCAAACCATGTTTTTGGTGACAGCGAATTGTCTGGAGCTCATGTTTATATAAGTAAAAAAAATGTACATGGCTGAATTTACAGTTCTTGATCATTGATTATTGCTCAACCCTAGAACTAAACATTCACATGTAATATTAGGCTTGAACCAGCTTACTTCTGGACTGAAAATTTGAACACTAGATTTTAAACTAATATACTCACGTAATCAAAGTTCCTTCTTAGTTTCCTTACATTAGAATAGACAATATCTTTTGTTTTCTGCATCAGTTCAGAATAATTTCCTTTGCTTGCTCAGGAGACTCTTACTGTCATTCCTTGCATTTGTCAAACGTCAATCACAACCATGAATCATCATTTCTACAGCTCTGACATCTGTCTGAACGCACAACAAAAACACACATATAAGCACATTTGAATTTTGACTCAGAGCTGTCGCAGAGAGAGATAAAATACACAAAATAAGCAAGTTCAAAAAGTCAGTGCAGCTCAGGTTTGGAGAGAAAATACCACGAGAATATCTAATGGCATCAGAGTGGCACTCACTTCCCTAAATGGCCTGCTAGATGGCGCTGTTGCTCCACGAAACGCTGCTCCCAACTCTCCTCTGTGCTGCTAAAAAGTCATGCCGAGCCCTAAGCTGAAATAAATAAGAATGTGATTAAAATCAGTCAAGTGTTTTTCACACGGCAGTTCCTGGAAACTAAAATGAACCAGCTTTTCCTTTGAATTTTAATTCCGTCCTTTCCGAAACGCTTGTCATTGATCAAGGATGTGGAGTAGCGGGCAGCGCACAAATGTGTTTCATAAAGATATGCTTGTTTGGGGCAATTAAAATCAGCTATTAACGAGTACACGCAGGCAAAAACAAATAGGGCTGAAACGTGCAGAATTCCCACAGCATAAAGACGAGTGTGTTTGATCTGAAATGAGGTTTAATTGAATGATGCCAGGCTGAACACTTGAGTTTAACGTTTTGGTGCAATTAATCGTTTCCAACACTGTTAATAAGACTTTTTAATTTCTCATTTTAGATGTACTTTGTTGAGTTTTGTTAAAGACCCCACAATTGTGAAGTATTAAACAGAGTGTATACTGTATGTGCACAACTCACTAGGCACAATATATTTTTTGACACAAAGTAAAACAATAGCCAGGTTATGTAGATGACATCACAGCGTTTTAAATACATAGTGAGTGGCAAAAATGAATTAGAGTTAATGGAGTGAAATTAGGCTATGTTTTCCCTTGTAAAAGTTAAAAAGCAACTAAACAAAGGAAAAACAGCTTCAGTGTAAGAAATATAAACAGTATTGAGTTTGTATCTGAGATAAACAGTGGCTGAAAAGCAGATAAACATAAGAACACTGAAGTTTCTTTCACCTTTCTGACCGACATAACCTTTTTATCTATAAAATGTTTGTTTTTAGATGTTTTAGTTCATGTAATGAGTGAATGTTTATACAACAAAAATGTTCTAAATCTCCAACTGAGTGCATAATGTAAACTATGATCCTCTTTTTCACGGTGGCAGAGTGGATAGCACTCTCGCCTCATAGTAGGAAGATTGTGAGTTTGACTCCTGCTCTGCACAAGGGCTTTCTATGTAGAGTTTGCATGTTTCTTTCCAGGTCTGGGTGGGTTTCCTTTCTGCAATCTGTTTTTTTCCACTAACCAAAAACATGTTTAGGAATATCCTCCATGGAAGCACTAACCAAGCCTAGAAGATCCAGAGATGGGTCTCTTCGCCTTAAGAGATGCCTCAGTGACATTGAGGGATGGGTCAAATGCAGAGAACAAATTTCCCAACAAGAACAATTAAGTGTCCCTTAACCTATTTATTGTTACATCTAGGAATGGGAAGATATTGAATATAGTATTGAATCTTTCAATATTGGGGTTTCAATTCTTATGTTGAGTTTGATCCTCATGTGTCTTCCATAGCTCTGTTTTGTCATTTTCGTGCTGTTAGGTGATCCATTGCACTGTCTTTCTCAGTCAGAGGAAGTAAACAGCAGTATATTCTCGTTATATTCCTACTGTGGCGAGTTTTGTCATCTGTTTGTTATTGTTTAAAAAAAAAACGACCAGTTATGAACTCCTCTTTAGACTTTATCTTGATATACTTCCGATTTAATTCCCTAAAATCAACATTAAGGTAACCTGGCTCACAATACATTAATTCATGTATCACTGAGTTCTACACATTATCAATCGAATGTCTGTCGCTGAAAACGGAAGTAGTAGTCGAGAAGTCACGTTTTTCTTTTGTTTAATACAGGTGAAAACAGCTATGTTTGGTTTGGTTGAAATGTGCGTTTCATCCACACTGAATAGTGCGCTGTGATTGGTTTGGCTCACTGTGCTGTCTCTAACCCTAAGGCAGGCGTCACTTCAAATGGATTTTTCAGATTTTGTGAAAATTACAAATATCGTGTGAATCTGTCTAGTACAACAGTATTAGTTGTGAGGCTTAACAAAATCGAAAACATATTGTGACATAATAGAATCATGCGGTTACTTCCAACCTCAACCCACCCCTGTACGTTCCAAATCTCCTAAGCCTATATCAAACAAGACCCTTTTTTCAGTAACTTATTAATGTAGCTCATTATTTCAAAAGTTGACAAGAAATTACTGCTTCCCAATCTGTTATTAACAAAAGACCTATTGTGTTTTGAATGTTCTTTCATTCATTTTTCTACAGCTTGTTCCCCTTTAGATATACCCCAGTCACATCCCAGTTACTTTGGGCCTTAGGCAGGGAAACACCATGGACAATGCCATACTCATCTCAGTCTAGCACAGACACAGTGCTGGAAGTAACTCATTACAAAACTAGTTGCTGTAACATATTCCTTTTATTCGTAACTTATTAATGTAGTCAAATAGTTGACTAATAAATTACTGGATCATCTTAACAAGAATTGAGACTTACGAAAATTGAAAAACAACTTTAATTGGAAACTGGAGCATCTATAGAACACAAAAGAAAGACACAAGAAAACATGCAAAGGCGTCATATTCTTCTGGGAAATTGACTGACCACTCGATGATAACCTAACCTTCCCTCCACCAGTAAGAGGGCACACCGTCATCTTTCCACACATACTCAAGCCTCTAACGATTTGACATTTCTCAACGCTACATAAGCATGGCCTATATGCTTACACAATCTATTCTATATGAGGCCGATGATGGCGAGTATTGACTTCTGTGCGCGGGGCCTGACAGTGTGAGGATGAGATGAATGCATAAGACTCAGAGGACAATATAAAGTTAATGACACGGCCTGCAGCTCAAAAAGACAGCCATAGCGTTTATGCATATGCTCCGCTCTGCGGGTCTGTTATTTCATATTGTTAATGGTTAATGGTATATTCCTGCCGCAGGCTAACGACAAAAGGATGTCAGAGCGCCTAATAGGGAAATACTGAACATGAATGTCTGATGGAGGAATGAGAGTGCATTTTCCTCCAAATAAAAAAACAATGTAAACGATTCTTTGATTCAACATGTAATAGACATTTAAAAAGACCTATTGTGTTTTCTTGATGTACATTCAATCTTTTTTGACCACTTATTCCAACCTGTTCTCACAGATATGTGTCTAAAACCACACAATTTGAAACAGCGTGTCATATGAGTAAGTTCTATTTTTTGCGTGTGCTTCATGCATTGCTGCCCCAGTTCATTTCTTTGATGGATGTAAAGACGTGTTATTTTTCATGAATACTAACCCAATCCTAATCTTAATCAACTCTGAGCTTCAGACCTAAATTTAGCCGTTAATCCCAATTAAAAGCTCCTGTTTGTCCGCATCCAAATTATACCACGCCGAAAAATGAGCATGTAATAAACACAAGAAAAGGTAGAAACAACCACGTCATGACACACAATTTGTCATGGCGTGGTTTAAAGACGCATTCCATGAGAACATACGATTGACTCTGGCCTAGTAACTTTGGGCCTTAGGCGGGTAAACACCCTGTACAATGGCCAACTAATTAACTAGTGTTAGTATGTATAGACAGTGTTGGAATTAACTCATTGCAAAATAGCTGCTGTAATATATACAGTTTTTCAGTAACTGCATAATGTTCTTTACTTGAAAATGCAATTTCGTAACAGAAAAGTTCATCATTACAAATTGAAAAGGAGCCGAGAGAAGAATTAATCCGCTCGAACACTTACAGCTTCTTACAATACTGTATAGTCATTCATAATACTGTATTTAATAATCTTTACATTTGGTCGATTGCATCGTTCATGTTTTTTTTTTTTTTTGTTTGTTTTTAGCTTGTTGTTTTTTAAACTGTATAAAATTGACACTGCAGGATCAAAACAACTTTGACACAGGAACTGCAACAATAAGACTTTGTTTTCCTGTTGACCTGATTCAAAGGAGATGTAAGGAAAAGCCAGAGTTTAGTGAAGCCACATTTATATAAATGAATTAGTAATCAAATTTAAATGTAATATTAGAACAATGTACTAACATAACACAAATGTGTGAATAGCTAAAAGTAAGTGAAAGTAGTGCCACTCAGTAGGAGATTGTAATAGTGTAACTAATAAACTATGCGTCTTATGTCAGTAGTAAAAGAGATATACCGAATTATCAGCTGGCCCATATTTGGATTGTTTTGCATATCAGCCATATCAACTATCAACTATCGACTTCATTTTAGGATGATATTTGATCACCTGAGCTCCCAGTTTTCTCTCTCTCCATTCATTAGTGTGCAGCATTGATTTGATCATTGACATGTTAATAGGTAAAGTTTTGATCTTGTTCTAGGACTTCAGCTGCAGCACAAGCTTTGGTAAGAATGAACTTATGTGCTTTGATACAGAGAAAGCTTGTGGTTGCACTGGTACAGTTTATTTGGTCTTTTACCATTTTACTACTGTAGATCCCATTTTTTATGTATAAAATATGACATAACTTGTTCATTGTAAAACACACAACTGATTTAAAACAGCTTAGAAGTATAAACATATTCATTGAGTTTCTGCTCAAATCTGCAGAACTGACAAGCCTCACCTCTTTATTGTAAATTTGTTACTACTTCTGCATTTTTGAACAGGAAGTCAATGCATCTAATGATCTACTTAGTCCAGCTCTAAAAAGCACAATGTCTGCTTTCAACTTATTGGGTTGCCTGCATTATTTTCTTTTCTTTTACCTCACAATTGCATTTAAACATGTGTAAATTTGTCAAAATCGTCAAAAAGTACATCTAACACACATTCCATTCTACGTAGTTATCTTGTTTTTCTATTACTGTTCACCTTACAGCCGCGTATTTTTTCCTCCCCTGGACTGAAGTGATTTAGTTACATTTCCACCTTCTGCAGAGGCGACCAAGGACAATATTGATATGTCATTGCTGTGCCTTTTCGGGGAGCTCACATTGGATTATAGGCTCTAATAAGCTTAGGCTCCTTCTGTCGTTATGAAGCCAATAAAATCAGTTACTCATGTCAAGAACACAAAGGAGAAATGACAATGCTGTTTCTGCTGTTAGTTTTTCTCCTGAAATGATTGCAGTAAAATTATATATAGTATTGCCAAAAAGTAAATTCAGTTATTAAAAGTTATTATTATTAACAAATGAACAAGCACAGTTTATCATTAGAACTCTGGAGTAATCGTTGCAGGAAATAGGCCTCCAGATATTGAACCAAAAAACACTTTTTTGCAGCTAGAACACTCATTTACCACATTTGAATGTATTTCTGATTAATTTAAAGTTAAGCGCTTTTCTTTAAAAAAAATTAAATTTCTAAATGACCCCAAACTTTTTAATCACATTGTGTGTTTAATGAATTTCAAATGCTCTTAACTCTTTCGCTGCCAATGACAAAAAATACGTCATTGTGCTGCCAATCGTAGCCTGCCAATGACATCTATTTCCGTCGCAGATCTTTTATTCTCTGCCACGATTAGGGGCTTTCTGATGCACTTGCTGACTTCGTCTGCAGTCCATTACATGGTGCAGTTTCACAGATTCAACAGCAGAGGGGGGAGTTGTGTGAGCACAAAGACCCAGAGGAAGTCACATAAGCGGGAAACACATGTGCTCTATGTTTACTTTTAGGCAGTGCAGTCGGCTCGCTTTCTTTTCAAACTTAATACAGGCAAAACTTCTTGGACTAAAAACATTGCTGAGTAAGTTTGAAGCAGAAGATTTATCTTTAAAATGAAGAAAATCATGATCCTACGACCCATGCAGCTAGTCTAGAGGAGATATGAAACTTTCTCTTCCGTGAGTGATCCAAAAGTGGTCAGTGTAAGTAAAACTACTGTATTTCTTCAATGTTTAGAGGGTTAAACATAATTTATGCCCCATGAAAGAGATTGAATCTATGCATCTGCATCAGAAAGTAGAAAAATACTGTACTGCCGCCTCGTCTGTAAAACAGCTTTTGTTAGTTTAAAGATAAAAAAGACACTCGTCCTGATTGTTTTATTCACATAAACCTCATATTTTTATACAATATTACTTCATTGTAATTGTCTTATTCTTTCACTAAAAGTTAATCAGACTAAAATACCATTGACATAAAGCTTGATTTAGAAAAGGGCGTTATCTCAAAAGTCAAACGCTGAAAACGAATGAAAACAAGAAACTTCAAATGCCTATAAAAAGGAACAGATTAATGTAAACAAACAAGTCATTTTTTAATGAAAGTAGACACTTGTAGGTCTCATTTGATGTACAACATGCCATGATCCCAGTTGCACAAAGTTGTTTTTTTTTTTTTAGCTGTGAATATTGCTTAAAATTAGCAAATATACATGGCAGGGAAGGAGGTCAAAACACGAATAGGGCTGGCACGGAAATAGTTAAGTAATAAATCAATTCCAATTGATTTATTAATTCCCCAAGAGTTAACAACACAAATATAGTCAATAATGCCATATAGATCAGCTCATTTAAGGATGCTCTCTCAAACCAGGATTTGTAGAGGCTGTTCATGATGAAGACATTTTGAAGATGTGGCCTGAAGCTTTGTGTCGCAGGTGTAATTAATAAAGCATCATAATTAGCTTCATTTGCACTAAGCTGTTGCTAGCCTACAGTGATTAAGGCTAATTCGTTTTCCCAAGACATCCAAAGGCAAAACAGCCACTATCTGTGTGATTTAAGTGTAATGTTTGTATTGATTCAGTCACTAAATGGTAAAATGGCAGCCGCAGTAGCTCAAAGTGTATCATGTTAAATAAAAGTGCTTAGTAAGGTGCATTGCTAAAAATGAACACTCAGAAGTGCTCAGTTGGTAAAAATACTGTTCATAACATTGTGTTCAAGGGCACAGAAAAGAGAAAAGAACCTGGTATTCAATAATTTGTTTCAGTGATTAAAAAATGAAACTCAAATAGTTTTTCAAATAGTTTTCTGGATTTTTTAAGTAAAACATTCTTCAAATGTCATCTATTAAAACCTTTTCAGAGATTCTTTCCACTTAAAGATTAAAGTTAACCTCAGATTTAGAGGTTAGCTTCAGAGGCAAGGACTACACCTCAATGCATTTAAGATATTTATTAATGATCAATAGATGGCTGGATCAAGAGACTCAGAATGGGAGTTCTATCGCAAATGTCTGTAGATGGCAGCCCAGTCTCCAGAGAAAACGTAGATATACAATCAAATGTCAAAAGTGTATAGGTACGTTTTCACAGCCTGTTCTCATGGATAAGCGTGTGAATACCACGCTATTGTAAACAGCGTCATATGAACGCTACTTCTATTTTATGCGTGTGTATTTGACGCGTTTCTGTCCTAGTTAATTTCAGTGGTGAATGTTAACAGGTGTTATTATTCATGAAGACTAACACAATCCTAATCCTAACCTTAACCAACTTCAAGCCAAAGAGCTAAACTTACCCATTGTTGTAACTTCAGACCTAAATTTTGCCGTTAATCCCTTGAAAAACCTTGTGTTTGTCGTCAACCACTAGGTGTGTCCAGACTACGCTGGAAAAAACGAGCGTGTAATTGCACGCCAAAACAGGCAGAGGGCGTCGTCGTGACACGCAATTTCTCATGGCGTGCTGTTTTACGCATTCCATGAGAACACGTTGGTTTTCATGACTTTTTTTTTTTATGTCAGTATGTTACAAAAAAACAAAATGTAAATAATCAAACATTTTTTATTAAAGCCCTTGCGGCAACATTTTCTTTTTAGTAACTTGAAACATAAAATCTGCGTTGCCAGTTGCCGTGTATGCAGCTGTTTGATTGGCTTGTGGCTATTAGCGAACCAGCAAATCAATGCACAGGAAAATAGTACAGAAAACCAAAAATGACGCTTACAGAAAAACAGTATTTAGTCGAGCATGGATTGTTGTCATTTACTCTTGTTCAACATAAGTAGAGGAGAATGGCCGATAAAAAACAAAGTCAGAGGAGTTGCAGCACCCGCAGTATGAATGCGCGGGAAATAGAAGTTGAGCTCAATCGGTGAGAAACATTTGTTCTCCGTCAGAGTTAACTACTCACTCGCAACGTTTTGTCTTTTTCGTCAAGCATTACGTCAGGCACATGTATATTTGGCATTTGTTCAGTGACTGTCGTTTTGACTTGACAACCTGCATCATGTGTGGCTAACACTAGCCTCACATGATAGACAGCCAAGTTACTGAAAACCAAACTCATGTATGCTTTTACATTTGGTCCAGTGTAAGACAAAACCCTGTTTACCACAGAATGGTACAAAACATTAAGAGTAAAGTCAGGGAAACTTGTAAATTTAGGCAAACATAGAAGAGGCTATGGATCAGCGAGCATTCATTAGCTTTTCCAAATACCTTGCTTTGTGCTAAAAGATGTCCTACTTCCACAAACAAATGTACTGAACATGCCTAGAAGCAGCCATTACTTTCTTTACCAAAAAATAAGAAAATATGTGAGAATTTGTCAGTTTTGCGCTCCATGTAATGCTGTGTACATGCACTTCTGCCCCCCGTCATGGCGCATCCACCTGATCAAGTGACCTAGGTGAAAATGGTCAGTATCAAAAGAAAAACGAAAATGCCACCTCCGGGCACTAAAAACAAACAAACTAAAAAAGACCCAGAACCCTAAACTGCACCCAAAAAATTTAAAATAGAACAACAACAAAAATAGAACTACAAAAAGCAGAAATATAAAGATACAAAACTATTCTATTAAATCAAACCTACAAAAAAACATAAAAGAAAAAAAGTGCTAGAACCTAACAACCTAACATACATCCAAAGCCTCTTCCAAGCTCCATTTGCTGTAATCAAACATTTATGTGTAAAGTTCATCAGTGACAATTGGCCCCAGTCTTAATCTGATTCTTTCACTATAAGGTCTCGTTCAATAGCTGGACTAAAAGCAAATGCTAAAACCACATTAAATATTAACAAGAGAGAAGAGAACGCATTAACACTTTCTGGATTAGAAGACACTGAAGCTGTTTTTAAGTCTTTGGGGAGCAGTTCACAGTCTCAGCTAAAAGGTGTGCTCATTACTGCATTTCAGTCTGGTGGGAATCCATTATTCAGCTTGGTTCATTTGTAGCTAATTTGCAGTCCATTTCACTGTTTTAGCTTTCATCAGTGTTAATATGAGAGGCACATGTCAAAGAGGCTCCACTTGACCCTTGATTTCCTCCAGGGAAAATAACACACGATTCAGTTTTAAGCACATTTAGCTGCTCTTTTTTCGTGCATTTGCAGAGTGATTTACTGTGTTTTTAAAGCCTTTTTCTATTCATCCTGTGTGCAGTAATGTACCGTCATTTTCAAAAATAATATCTCAAGTAGAAGTCGAAAGTGGTATTAAGAGTATAAAAAGAGTTTAGGAACTAATTAAGAGAATGTTTCTACAAATTGAATCCTAATGTTGACTTAGACCTTGGTGTGTCGGTCTAATTTTTAGTTCATTATTCCGTCATTTTCTACCGCTTCTTCTCGGTATGGGTTGTGAGTGACTGGAGCCTAGTCAGTGATCAGGCTCTTTAGAGATTCCAATGTGACTCTTTGGCCTGACACTGTTAAGAAAAAAATAACAAAAAACATTCCAATATATGGTATTAATGTGTGCAGACTGAGGACTGTCTGAAACTGCCGTCAGGTTTTACAAGTGTGCTCTTCTATCATTATTAGTACTCTCATTGTCATAAATGCATGATAAATCATACAAATTTAGTCTACGGCTTGTGTGAGGTCACATGTAAGCACTAAAGCGGGGACAAGGAACAAAAATTCACAGGGACCTCTAACAATAACATGCAAAGAAATTTAAAAATTTGAGAAATATTTTCATCTTGGCAGTTCAAGCTTTTTAAGAATGTACAAAGTTATTTCGGAGGTTGTTGACTTTTTCCTCCATCCCTCCAGTATAGCATCTAAAATGCACCAGAATGTAGAAAGTGATACATTATTTGATCAAGCATAATAGACCTAATTTGTAAAACGCTTGTATATTCACCCTTTTATCTTGTGTATTTTTATTTTACTATTGTTACGCCTCATTCGAGAGCTGTTTTCCAATTCAACCTAAAGGTTGCTGGCTGGAAAAGACCATGAGGCAACCCCCTACTCGATGACTTGACATAATCGCGGTCAACCTTCAACAAGTCGGAGTCACTGTGGAGTATCAACAAACATGTTAAAGACTTTACAAATCAGACGAACAATTCACACGTGTGTTTAAAAAGAGATGTGTTTGTACCTAAATGCTAATGCTAACAGGAAATTCTTGTACAGAAGTTGGCTATTTTGAACAAAAACAAGTAAACTGATGTTCCATGCACAGAGCCAGTTAACCTAAACGGCCATGTTTTTGGAGATGGGAAAAAACCCACAGTGATACGAGGAGAACATGTTAACTCCATCCAGAGAGATTGTGAGATGTTGACTTGACTCAACCTGGAAGTCTATCCCACAATCTCATTGTTGGGAAGCTAGAGCTCTAACCAATCTGCTACTGTGCACCCCAATTTGATGTTAAGTTGTGCAAGTGACCTCTCTTTACAAGTAACTGAAGTCCAGATGTGAATTGTGTTTTATTTGAAATTTAGTCTGCACTGGAAAGAAGATAGAAAGTTTAAAAATTAGCTTTTTATTACTGTGCAAAAGGTCACCTCACCAGATCTTGGGCTCATTTGCTTGTCACTATGTCAGAGATTAAAGGCATATTATACACTTGAGGATGCACAGTGGCAGAGTGGTTAGAGCTCTGGCTTGCGTGTTCCAATCCCAAGTCTCATGTTCTCCCTGTGTTCCCGTGACTTCAGATCAAGGTACACTTTGAGTCCCCAAAGAAATATTTGTCTTGAGCATTTGACCCATCCTTCAATGTCACCGTGCAGCACTCGGAGACCCATCACCCATCTTTCGTCTTGCTAGGTCAGGACAACAGTAGCTGGAGAATATTCCTAAATGTGCATGTTTTCTTGGTACTTCGGCTTCTTCCCACCTTCATAAACCTGTATCAGTCAGTCAAAGTGAAAGATTGTCCTTCTGTGTCTGTTTCTATGTATTAACCCTACGATGAGTTTGCTATTAGTCGGTTGTTACTCTGGCCCAAAGTCACTGGGAAAGGCTCCAGTTGAAAGAGAACAAGCTGTAGGAAATGAATGAATGAATAATACATATTAAGTTTCTATTCCTACAGTGGATATACATTATTTTCCTCACATTGACGTAACACCTAAGCAATAATGTATCTATAAGCTCAGTTTTCAAAGCATATTTAGTTAAAAGTGTCCAAAACTTTTGCTGTAATATCCACAACATGTCAAGTAACAGAGTGGAATCAATTTGCATAAACTATACCAGATGAATGAACTGTAATTTGTTCTCACTTTCTCTCATAAACAACATGAATCATTTGTCTTTGTGAACAGCTTTCAGTGTGTCTAAGTTTTGCTCTGCTTTTACACCTTAACTTTTTTGTATTCCTGCCATCTCTATTTCCATTTTTACTGTAGGCAAAATCAATACAGTGTCTTCAAATATCAATTTTGTCACTGATTAGGTTTCCGATCTTTTTCTCCATCTGCGGTTAGTTTATTTCCATCAATATCTTCTGGCTATAGTTACACCAAAATAAATTATTCAGCTTATCTTGTGTTGTCCGTCAAATGAAATCTGCGCTGTTGACTAATACAGGCTCAATCAAAACAATAGCGTCTTTGACATTGAGTTAACATTGGCAACTCTTCTCGTCTTGCTGCAGCTTCATCTTTGCTTGTATATTTTGTCGGATCTCGTAAGAATCACTCCTGCCTCTGGACCATCTGCTCCTCTGTTTCATGTCTAACCACAGCTCCTGAAATGACACTGAAATGAATACAGCCGACAAACAAACAGTGCAGCAATGTCAGATAATAGACAACTTTGGCTGTTAGAACTATCAACACTCACTTTTGGCTGGCTATGTTAGCACAAACAATAAAGTTCATGCAGATTACACTTAGGGATTAGACAATTCTGTTTTGTCATGATTCAATACTTGTTTTGTTGTATGAATCACAATTCCATGAGTTTTTTAAACTTCACAAGAAACCAACTTTTGTCTGTGTATTTGCAATAAGACTGGCTTCTAAAAAAATAATAATGTTACTGCTTTAATTCATTTTAAGGGATTAGGTTTTCATATTTCTGTCATTTCTGGTCAATTTTTGCGAAACAAAAAGTGTCAGAATGACAAAACTCACCTCAATAAGATTTAATGACATAAGCTGCCTTTGCCTTTCTAACTAAGAAATGTCAGTGGAATCAACCCTTTCCTAGCTGCACAGAAATTACTAAAGATCATTGGAGGGACACATGAGGATGAACCCAACACCAGAATTGAATTGAAAGACCACTATTAAACAATTCGACAAATTTTGTTTTCCTCCCATCCCTACTGTACTGTCATTGAATTTTTATCTTTTATGTTGAATTTGCACCAAAGCGGCTTCTGCAATATCATTATTCTTCACCTGATGGCAAAACAGCTGTGAATCTGGCCGATCTAATAACATCCTTTGGTCACACATAATGTTGAGGGTTGGATACATGATATGAGTGAAGTGTCTTGTCCGATGTGAAAAACACACTGTTTGGGGAGCCCGATCTTACAAGAAAGTGTACATTTACCACGACATGACACAATATGTAAATTAGGTATGATTAGCACGAGTTCACGGCCGTCCTGCGTAATTATAGTACGCGTCACAGTCCCCATTCATTTCTATGGTAGTTGTTAAGACATGTTCTTATTTATGATTATTAATGAAATCCTGATTCTAATCTTAACCTGCCCCAAGCCCCAGACCTAATCTTACCAATTTTAGTAACTTTATGCCTGAACTTACCCGTTTCACCTGAAGAAAACGTCCCCACGTGGTTTCAATTAAACTCGTGTTTTTTTTGACGCTGTGAAATCTCATGTCATTTTTACCTTTTTCATATCGTGCTAAATGCACGACGTAACATAAGTACTAAAAATAGCTGTGAAGTCGTAGTCCAAATACGCTGTTTTTGTGTCGTGGTAAAAGTACGCCATCTAGTGAGACTGTGTTGGTTTGGGAAGTTTGGAATTGCACCTGAGCAAAACATTTTTGTTGTTTTTGAGACTAAATGGAGAATGGACTTGTTTTGAGACTAAATGTCTGACATGTCTATATCATATAAAATGTCAAGATTCTGCCTTTCTGTTGGTACCTGGAATCGGAACTCATCATAGACCGGCCTTCTACTGATGCTAATTTCAGGATTAAGTATGGACGGCCTCAGAGTCAGGACTAAACATGGACCGCCTCCTGCTGGAGCCAGAATCAGGACTAAACATGGACCCACCTCAGAGTCTGGACTAAACATGGACCGGTATCAGAGTCTGGACTAAGCATAGACTAGTCTCAGAGTCTGGACTAAACATGGACCCGCCTCAGAGTCAGGACTCAACATGGACCAGCCTCAAAGTCAAGACTAAACGTGGACAGGTCTCCTGCTAGTGTCAGTGACAGGACTAAATATGGACCAGCCTCAGAGTCAGGACTAAACGTAGACCAACCTCCTGCTGATGCCGAAGTCAGGACTAAACTTGGACTAGTCTCCTGCTGGTGCCAGAGTCAGGACTAAACATGGACCGGCCTAAGTCAGGACTAAACATGGACCAACCTCATAGTCAGGACTGAACATAGACCAACCTCCGCTGATGCCAAAGTCAGAACTATATGACCCGCCTCCTGCTGGTGCCTAAATGAGAGCAGAATATGACTAAAATCTGCACTTCTCTTCCTTACAGTTAAATTCGTGATCATTAGTCTTGTTCCTCCTAATTCCTGAGTTGAACTTTTCTTCAGAACAGGCTGATGTCATACTAGTCAGACATTTGGAAACCAGAGCCTCTTTACTTTTCGCTCTTTCTCTTCTCTGCTCTTGCTGACGGCCACAATAGTTCCTTGTTTACGTGCCCCAGTCCTCATCTCTCCTCATTTGACTTCCTGCTATCTTGAGTAACTCTGCTGCCTGCCTCTCTGTGAAATGTTAATTAAAATGTTGTCTCCTTTTTGCCCCAAACTGCTCAAAAGTCTAGACATCAGACAAATTAGATTGGGTTATAAAATGCCGGCCTGGTTGTAATTATTAATCAGGGAAAAAGGACAAGGAATCGCATGTCTTTCTATTTACTTTCTTTAACTCAGATTATTGAGTTACTGTATGTCAAAATGTAGATTCAAGTTGATTTAGACTATTGGACTTATGACTTATTACAATTTCAGCAGGACTTTCTTGGGTAAATAAAGATTAACAAACACGACAAACGATGAAAGGGCTGATTTGGCAATGGACATTGTGAGGCAACCACTTGATACACATTTCTAATATAATCTTTTTCCACTCTGTAGACGTTTCGAACTAAGCATAAATGTAAGGGACCATAGTTAATGTTTCTTAAATGTGTCAGAAATATAGAGGGTTATCTAATGTGCAAGTCACCTGCAGAAAAATAGTGTATCCGTTTAGTTGGCTGGGGAACTAAACGGATACACTAAGCCTGGTGCCTTGAGTAGTGCAGCTGTCTCAGGCTTTTCAAGCTGCGCAAGTTGCCAGTTAAAGATCGGGAACTCTCTTTAAAAGGCTGACTTTGACAAACAGCAAGCGATTCCAGATCTATATTGTTACTGAATGTGAGCATGACATTAGGAAGTGTCCTCATTCAGTGGCCTGATATTTACTTGTATTTGGTGGAAAAAACTAGTGTACAAAAGCCACGAATATGCAAATCTCTTGAAGAGTATGAAAACCTAATTTGTGGAAAAGTACAAGAGGTGAGTTACCACAACATTCTTAAAGATTTCTGTGTAAGTTGTGTCAATTAATTATCAACAAAGTGGAGAACTACAGACTACAGCAAACTGCACCTGTGTGGAATTATTTTGTGCAGATTTCTAAGTGATGGGATGTGGTGGAGGAAGGGCGTGCCGCATAGTGTTGCACGAGCGCGGCTGCAAGAGAAGAATTTTAAATGGACCGGCTGGGCTTGGTTAGCTGGAAGGGGAGAGCTAACAGAGGAGCCTGCTGGAGCGAGGTGGAGAGGAGCTGGATGGGACAGGACAAAGGAGCTGCAGGTAAGTCTCCCAGGTTATACAAGTGCTTAAGCTCCATGTCTATTTTGTCCACTTTTTTATATTGTTTTAGCAAATGTGACAAGAAACATGCCAGATTTAAGTATAAACAGGAATGTGACTGCTGCAGGTGCTCTCAATCAGTTAGGTTGATAGAGGGTGTTCATTGAAAAAATGGAACAAAGTTATGAGAAAACTTCAAATATCCATGCACTCCAAAACAATAATGAGCCACACAGAGGAAGTAAAATAAAAGGTCTTTATTAACTTGGCCTATTAGCCAACATGTTTCGACCTTCACAGGTCTTTATCAGGGCAATAAAATCATGGACTAAATGACATGAGCGTGAGCTTATATAGAACCCATCAATAGTAGCACACTAAAAGGTAGACCGAGGTAGACGGAGCCTCACCAGGTGTGGAGGGAAATGCACCAAAAAAATCAACATGAACAGAACCAAAAAGACATATACTGTATAATAAAAAAAGTAATGTATTGAAAAAATTTAACCAAAAAACAAAAACATTTAGAATAATAAAATAATAATATATGATACACAAAGAAACAAATACAAAAACACACTTATATAAAACAAGATAAATCAAAATCCTCATTGAGACCAGGATGTTTACAGGCTTTTAATGTATGAATCCAGAAAGATTTCCTCTGATTTAATTAAACATGGCAGATTTGCCATTATTTCCATGGTAACAGTTGTTGCTTCCCGTGCTTTATAGCCCACAGAAATCACAAATTATAAAGATCAGACCCTTGTTAGAGGTCATTGTTGAGTTTTCTAACCACTTAGTTTCTTTATTACTACTTACTCACATTGTTACGAAAGCTTTGGGGAAACTGTGAGGAGCACACCACTGAAATTATGCAGATGGTTTTTGCCCTTAGCTGGAATGTAGATTGTCTTCTGTTGGCAAATAAAATGAACAAATAAATCTAAACACCCAATGTTGTGTTTATTTCAAGATATGATCTAACATTTATGTGACTATCGAGCATCTCTTTTATAAATCCATATTTGGGTTTGATTACAGCGTTGTTGGAATTTTCATTTGTTTACAACTGTTATTCTGGCCCCAGTGTGAATAAACAAACTAGAGTAACAAGTGTAAACACGGACCAAAATAAACAGGAAAAATCCACCTGGAAATGACTAATTCAGTTGGAGACATGTATTCTTCATCCTCCATCTGGCTTCTGCGGCTCATTTTCACTGCGCATATCTCCACCGTGTCAGATTTTTTCTACTATCAATATGTCCTACTTTTTAAATAGTGCACTGGAAAATTTTGAAGTGTGTGCGTATATCACAAAAGACAGTTATAATTTCTATAGAATATTATTTTCTATTATGATCCGGTCAGACAGGAAGAATACAGTACAAAAAATACATATCTAACCTTGCTTAAAAGCACATGGATTCAGTATTTTAATGCGGATTTGAGTTGTTTTAACTGTATGTCTAAATTAAAACATTTGCTGTTGTCATCATCAATAATAATTTTTAATACCCATTTTTAGATCTGGTGTGATATATGTGACGGATAGCTTGCAGCAGGCTCTGTCAATTTGGTGCTTGCTTCTTATTAGTGTTGTGCTAGCCGGCAACCAATAAAAGAGCGTTCCATTGCGTCACACGCCCTTTGACCCACACACTTCCTGGGTCCATTTGAGTTGGCTCTTGTCGTCTTCTATCTATAGCAAATGTTAATGTTGTCTTTTGTGGTTCTGTGTTCGTCGTTGGCTACATTTGTTGTCCCGAGCAGTTGTCACGGCTGCACCCATGTGTGCTGTACGTTTAAAAACGAATGCAGCAAAGATAGCTGCCAGGGTGGGCTTTAGCCAACCTAAAATGTATTTTATAGATGTGAAGGGAGTCGTCTGCGTGCTTTCCAAGACCACAGAGTCCCAAGATTGAGACAAGACCAAGACCACTGAGGGTCAAGACCAGCGAGCCCAAAATCAAGACCATCTTTGAAGTTTTATACAATTTTCTGTGTCTTCCTGAACTTATTGTGTCTACCTGAGCTTATTGTGCAGTCCTTAATACTAACTGTAACTGGGACATGTCACTGTGCTCCTGGTGCAAGTTTAGCAGAGTGTGGTGATGATGAAACGTAGTCTCAGTGCTCAAGACAAGACTGAGTCCAAGACTGGCCAAATTAGACAGAGTTCAAGCCAAAACCAAGTCTAAGAACCTCGAGACCAAGACAAGAGATCGTTAAAGTGTGCTCAGTCTATGACAAGACCAAGACCTTAAAAAAGTAGTCTGAAGACTGGTCTTAGACCCAACGGTCTCAGTACTCTGTGTAACATCAGTGGACAATACATGGACTGAAATGAATGTTATAAATGACACAAGTCATGAAGAAGAAATGTACAAATAAATGGTTATGTTTTTCTAAATTGAAATCATGCCTCTGTCCCAATCAATAAAATCTTTGTGCCTTATTATGAGCCGTGGTGTTGTTGGTTACTTTAAAATATATATTTATTTTATGGCATAGCCCCTCAGCCACTATATAAGCAACATAAATCTGAATTTTACAGTTGTATGGCCAAGCAAAATTGCCCAGACAGCCACTCAGTATTCAAAACAGATTTAGACCTAACGCATAATGCACATTTTGTACTGCATTCTTCTGTAATGGAGCTGTAATTTAACAAAACAGAGGGACGTTAACACAGACCTACAACAACAGGACTATATAACATCTTCTTTCCTAAAAAAGGACATTGTGCCATTTGAATAACAACAGTAACAACAGTGCAATCCAGCAGAGATACAGACCTCTGATCGCAGAACAAAACATGCATGTCTGATAGGTTGGAGCACTCTTGAGGAATAATTTACTACGCACATGGATAAACAATGCCAGGTAATCAAGTCCTTATTGAGAACCAATGGAAAGCCACCCCTAGAGTCCCTGAAAACGATGCCCAACAGTGTGATAATAGTTAGAGGCACAGCTGCAGAAATAAACAATAGGGTAAAGGTGTGAGGTTAACAGCTATTGGTCAGAAGTACTCCAGGGAAGCACAGCAACCAATTAGTCTGATTAAATAGGGCCAGCTCATAAACGGTTTCCAATGCAATAATAAACACTGGACATTTTTCTGTAGAAATTGTGCTTATTATAGGACACTGTCAGCCAGACTACATCTCAAATTTATCACAACTCCAGTATCACTATTTTTTCTAGACAATCTTTTTTTAAACCTGATTAAGATAAATTTGTATCAAATTTTCTAGAAAAATAACATAAAATTCTTTGCCTCAGCACAGATATACTGCTAATGTTTTTTATTGTTTTAAATGAAAATTAGTTTGCAGTTTTCGATCTACTTCTACTACGTATGTTATTTTGGTTCACTAAAAAACAGCAAGCCAGCTTGTTATTATTGTTAGCATTCCGACAGGGTTTGTTTTTTAAAAGCTGTGGAGGCTCAGAACGCATTAGGTAAGTGAGATGTGGATGTAAAGTTTTCTGTTTGTGTCACCACAAACCATAAGGACTCAGTTAGAAAGGAATAAGATTCTCAGTAGCTTGCTTGCAGCAGCAAGGATCTCTGAGGTATCCTCCAAATCCACTGTCCATCCATGGATCTGGATAGGACATTTAGTCGTTGTATAAATAGCGCCAATGGCTGCTCCATTGGTTCTGCAGCAGAAAAATTCCTCTACAAGCTAGAAAACATTTTTGCCTAGAGCGCAATGAAAATACAAACTGCTCCTGTTCGGCAGAGACACCATCTACAGATTGGTCGAATTTTGTGGCAATTCTTACCTACGTATTTCACAGCATAAACACTGCGTATGAAATGGCTTTTAAACTTTGGCTTCGGCTACCGCTGCTCACTCTGTAACTACCGCTCTGATTGATCCGAACGGACAAAACGTTCTGCTCGCGCAAAGAAACACAACTGTACATGTTCCATGGTAGAGCAGTAAGGCTGAAGCTAACGGCCATATGGCAACGAATGTTTCCAAAAGATGTAGCTATTTGTAATAAAGCCATGTTTTCAAATGCTGTTAAAATCAGCTTTGTAGAGAAAAGGATGTGCATCTTGATGTCAGTATTATAACAGTTTTAAAGTAGTCCCAGTGCTGGTTAGAATATTCAGATTCAAAATATAAGGAATCAAGATGTTTTTTCTAAAAGTTCACTCTTTTCTTTGCACAGGTTGACACTTAGGTTAAGTAGTTTGTAAACTATTTGAACAGACAACTGACCTAAAATGAAGCTAACCCTAAACTCCCTCACAGACACATTACAAACAAAACAAGGAAACGATGAAAGGAGGGACAGTTTTGAATGGTCAAATCAACGCAGATGTCACAGTCTAGAAACAACATGGACCCTTGGAGTGAGACACAGTAGATTTGTGAATATTTCAATGTGAAACAAATAATTTCACTTGTTTTCTGGAACTTTTTGCCCAAAACAAGTGTATTTTTCTAGTTTTTGGACACTAGAATTTTGCATTAGATCTATAGTAATCAGACGAACCTTGCAAAAAGCCAAACCTTTACTCCTCTAACCCCTCCGCCACCACACACCTCTACATAACATCAGTCTCTTGTGCTGTCAGTGCAGTGCGTGGATGTTCAGATGCCTCTCATAATGCATTATCATTAGCCGGCTGCTGACTGATGAGAGAGAGTCAGTATTTATGGGGCTGTGAACGCGCCTTGTTTGTGTTGGATTGTGTCATATATCAGGAGTCTGCCCTTGTCTGATGGCCACTGAAGCTCTATTAGCACCGCAGCCCTGATGGATGCGGCCCACGAGCCTGGTGGAAGTGTGGGACTGAAGTGCAAAGCTGCCGACATATAAAGAAAAGTATGAAGTGCAAATATGTATGAGCCATTGTGGTGGACATTAAAGGACTAATGTCTTTGAAAAGCTCATTCTTTTTGTGAAAGGGCTTACGTCTCGAAAGAACAGACCTGTAACTTGGGTTGGTGTCTATAGAGAAAGGTTAATACAAGAGGTGTGGATTTACAAATGGTGACTTGGACTCAAATCAGACTTTTTGTTGACTTGAGACTTGACTTGATAAAATCGGATAAAAGACGTGGGACTTGACTTAAACTTGTTAAAAGTACCAGATTTTAAGTTGTAATTTTTATTGTTGTAAAGTGGCTTTGTGACTATTTTGAACCATACATGCTTTAAATCTGAATCTTTTGAATAATCACAGTTAAATACAGACAAGTGGGCGGGCATAGGTGGTAGGTGAGAACTGGACTTTTCTGAGAACTCAATCATTAGCTGCAGGGAAATACAAGATTACTCAAACATGCATGATTTGGTCTTAATTAAACTTAGAGTAAACTTGCGGGAACCACTGGTTGGAGACAAATGCACAAATAAGTCTCTCCATGTTTGGCTCTGACACTTTTGTTTTTGCCAATGTTTTGTACATAAAACCCTGACGATGTTATTGACCTGATGTGACTATTAAAAGTTATACACATTGCCTATTTTAGCTATCACAGAGACTAACAAAGGTGAAAAGGCTAGTTGTGTTTTAACAAGAGCTGGCTTGATATATCGGCAAAAGAACTTTCTTGAAAGAATCAATTTTGTGGGATTTTTTTTTATGACAACAGAGGCATTCAGGGAGTATTTATTCATGTGTGCATTATGTTGTCATAGTAACTGTGTCGCTTTGAAGTGGCATCTGTATTTGTGTGTTAACCTTATAGACATCAGCTGACAGACTCAACCACCACTGTGGATTATAATCCTTTAAAAAAATGGTTTATTTCAGTGATTGGGTCTTTTCAAATTAAGACATTTTTTAAAATACATTGTCAGGCTTTTTCTGAGCAGCGACGTGGGGCAGCGAGGGTCATACATTCCCATTAATTTACTGTCAAATATGTTTATGGGAAGCGAGTGCTATAATTTGACATCCACACAGTATTTCATATAGAAAGATCACAGAAAATATACTGTGAAACTGAAGCTCTTTTGCATACAAATATGGCTGAAAAAAACATCAAGTTTTAGATTATATTGTCAATGTTGTTTTCAAGAATCCAAAGATGAATGTTGAGTATGTAGTTAACAGAACTGATAAAGGGAGGGAACTTTCAACCTGGGTACACGTGTAATATTTCACTTTTGTGATTCATTTTGCAAACATTTGTCTGACAATAGGCTGCGTTTACATGACATCACAACATTCTCCAAATCAAGACCAAATGAAGACCATCTTTGTCATTTACACAGATGGCAGTGTCTGCATTATCTTGATCTTTGTTGTGATCTTGCAGACATGATGCAGTTGTTAGGACAGGTCATAGCACTCATGCATCGCAAAAACTATATCTAGAGTTGACTTGGATTCAGAATTTTAATCTGGATTTGAGTTGTTTTAACTGGATAAGATGTAATTGCTTGTGTAATGTAGAATATTTCACTTGCTTCAAGGCCTTTCCGACTGGTTATAAAAGAATAAGAATTTTTTTTTTTGGCAAATAATTTGGCTCAAAATAAGTATTAACGACTTGAAATTAGTTTGAAACAACACAAATTATCTAGGTTTCTACAATAAACTGATCTTAAATTAGTTACAATGCTTGAAATTAGGTTCAAATCATTTTTTGCAGTATGGTGCAAGTTTAGCAGAGCGTGGTTGTTATAAAATGTTTGCTTTACTACATTCTTTTATTGATCTCCAGTCCTACAACACCACTAACTTGATGCTAATGCACCTTAGCATCTTTCTTTTAATTTCTTTATACTTTTCAGACATATTACCACATCAACAACCCCCATTTAAACGTGGTTATGACTTGACTTGAATTAGTCGTACTAAAAATACATTTATTTCCCCAGAAAATGTCTAAAAAGAGGTAAAAAATTAACAGTATTTTGCCCACACCCCCAAATATGACGCACTGCTGACTGTTTGTATCATCGCATTTTAGAACGTGAAGACAACCTATTAAGCTTGAGCAAAAACCTTTGAAGACAAGTTGTTGCACATTTTGACTGACTTAATATCGTCCTAAAAAATATTCATTCTTGCCACTATCACCCAGCCCTACTTACACAAAGACACTCACTTTTAGCTCAGCCTCAACACTATAACATCCTCAGTCTTGTTGCCATGGCTCTGATGTTACAGCCAAATCTGTCATCCTAAAAAAAAAAAAGTGAACATCCGATCGCTGTCTGCCGCTTCATTTCCTTTGAATTCTTGTCAGCACTCATTAGGAAAACGACGCTGTTGCCGCGACAACGAGCAGAGGGCGGGCTGCCAAGACATGTATACGCCGCCAGACAATCCTCGTGCCGGTCTAGGGTTTTGATTTCAACGTTTCGAGCTTGTACTTGGAGAACTTGTCCAAAAAATGCTGTTACATTTAGTGCCAAACCCGAGCCCTTGTTTCACAGCTCAGTGGTTGATCGTAGTTCTGATCAAGGACGGTGAAAAAAGAGAAAGTCAAACTGCAATGTGACAACTGAATGCTGACAAGCCGTAGTGATAATTAAAACATTGTTGGGAAAGATACGATGTTTAAATGTTGTTGTGATGGTGCTAATTGGTCGCAACTCTTCCGATTCTACAAACGTTGTGTTAGTGGAGGAAGGTTGGACAAAACAGTAATTTTACTGTGAGACTTGCTTCTTTCACCTCGACAGTTGGTCAAGCTCATGCCGTTTCTAAACACTATTTTGATGTTCTGATCCTTTTATTACCACACGTTTAGCTTTAGTAATGATTTGTACGCTGGAGTGAGTCAGCTCTCCTTTGGGCATCCACAGCTTGTGCAAAATGCAGCAGCATAGCTTTTACTGGCAGTTAGCCCTTTTTCATTCTGGCCTGAACTCGTTTGACTAGGATGGTCTAAAATTCAAACTGTTTCATTCACCTTTGGAGCACAAGCAAATGACTGGATGAAACTCTGTAGTTTTTGCGTCTAAGAACTAAGAGTCTCTGATTATAAGTGTGAACTTTCTTTGGACAAAAGAAAACAACTGTGTTCTACATACCTGGCATCCAGTTCCTGCGCTGTCATGGTCCGCCCACGTTTCTTCTTCATGTGTCCCTACAGTGCACTATGGGGGCCAAGACTTCTCCTTCCGTTTTGCAAACCTGCACTGTGGGAGAGATTGGTCATCTAATCCCGTGTTTTAATTGAATTTTAGTTATTTCACCTTTATTTTGAACGTTGAACAAGCTATTGTTGTATTTGAATCAATATTAAGCCTTTGAGTTGTTCAGATGTTTTTATTTATTGACATGAAGAAGTCTGGAAATATACTGACACTGTCATTGTCTCTTCTTTGTAGTTTGGCCAATTTTTAGCTTCACATGTTGACTCTGTTCGCTTTTATTGTAATCCAGATTAATGAAGACCGCCTCCAAGTGTTTGGCTTTGTCCAGTGGTTCACTCCTGCAACAATCATAAACCAGCACACACAACGCAGAAAGAAATACACCGGTCACATACACAGTATATTCAGCATTTCCAGGTGCTTCACAGTTTGTTTTTATCAGATCAAGAAACAACAGTGTGACAGGCGTCTGTCTCCTGAAGCTTCAGACAGTGTTTTTCTCGACATTTTTTCACTCACCTGAATGTAACTTTTAAGGCCGTAGGGTCCAATTTCATTCACAAATATTGATTTGTTGATTAACTTTTGTTTTCGCACAGTGATAAACTCTTGTAGTAAGCTGACAACTGTTCTTTTTGACTTGTTTCCACTGTTTGTATCTATGAGCGGAGGCTCTTTCTGCAGGTCGGGTGCATGTGCTTGATAAACAAAAATGCCCTCTATAAGACAGAGCCACTGAATGTGTTTTTTCTTATTTATATTTTTTCTTTGGCTTATATCCAAGAAGGATTTGTTTCTGTCGACTATGTAATGTTTGTTCATCTCTTTCTTTTTAATCGTTCTCACAGTTTTTAGCTATAGCTTCATGTGTGTACAACACTTTGATCTACTTTCTTGTTTTTAAAGCGTATTTTGAGCTACATTTGGATTGACGCCAATATCTGCAAAAGCTCAGAAATCACCAACTTTTCACATATTGATGCTGACAAAGACCAAAACGCTGATCCATTAACAGACTTGTGTTTTCCTGAACGACAAGCCTTTGATTTGTTCAAGATCAACACATTATTTCAAAATCTCAAAAACTGCGACATGTGTTTTTATTTATAATGTTTCAATATTTATAATTAGAGTTATCTACATTAACAGGAATTGTGCCATACTTTGATGCATGTTTCTGTATTTATGAAGCAACCAATTTAAAGTGAAGCAAATTATACTTTGCACACAAGACATTATCTTGCTATTCTACCACCTATTTCGTTTTTCTAACTTTTTATTCAATCCTCTTTTCAAGTATTAACTATTCAAAATATGCTCATAATTTGAGCCACGTTGCTTTTTATCATAAATACACAAAAGACACAGAAGTATTTGAAGACGATCATGTATCAGTACGATGCAGAGCTAAATTCAAAGTGTTAATCGTTAGCTTCAAGCCTCCTACACACACAATTCACTTTTATTGTTAAATTCATGTTGTTTGGCAGAAGCTGTGTATTGTTCTACACTTGTTCACGTCTTTGCCAACACAGAACGTGCAGTGCTTTGCTTTATGTAAAATAATTTGACAAAGAGAGATGATTGCATTGCTGCTTCTATTTTCAGCCCTGCGTACTATTATAACTACACATTAACCTTTTCCCTGTATTAGCTTTTTTACGTCGTATATATAGATCTAATATTAATCCATCTTTCCTCTCGAATGATAAAATCTCACCAATCTCTCCTGCCGTCTACCTACAGCCGCAGCTCTATCCTATTATTTCTGCAAAGGTTGTACGGTCACCCAGCCAAGATTACTCCATTCTCCGGCTCTGTATCCAAATGCTCTCAGAATAGAATATGGAAATGCGTTTCTTAGCTCACGCTCTGCTTTGCGCCGTGTGTCGTGTTTTCTCTTTGTGTCAAATAACTATTTCATCAACTTCCCACCGGGGGCAGCACACGCGGATGTCCTCGCCTGGTCAGACCATTTCGGCAGCTCCTTTGTGGGTAAATTGTTCAGTGGCACAAGCGCAAATTGGACATAAAATTACCTGTGTTGGCGAGACAAAAGCAGAATAGGACAGCGTTGTGGATCATTTACTCTGTCCAGGGCCTTTTGTGCACAGGTAACATCTCCCTTTTAAGCTATTATTACGACTAAATGGAATACGCCTGATTGCTAAAAGGGGTTCAGATAAGGTTAGAGGGTTGAAAAAAAACAACTGTCATGTGACCAGTTTTAAAAAGATCTCTATTACACACGTTTTATTTTTCCTATTTTTGTTTTTCTAATCTGCAAAACAAAACTTCTAGAATTAAACATGGTATACTCATTTTTTTTAATAAAAAGTAACATGGAAAAGGCAAAAGACATGCATGATGAGACAGGTGCGTTAAATAAATGGGAAAGACCCTGAAAGTAGGGATCCAGCACACATTTTTTTTTGCCTGAAGAAGGTCGAAACTAAAATTTTCCACTCATTATACTTTCTACATCTAATAATGTCTCGTTTGTTCACCAAACTCCACTAATTTCCTCTGTTGTTGTTGTGGCTGTTAGCATACGACACGGTGGCACAGTGGTTAGTGCTCTGGCCTTATAGCAAGAAGGTCTTAGGTTCGACTCCTGGGACACCCGCCTTTGGGAATGGGAAAGACCCTGAAAGCAAAATACGGACTGAAGTGAGAAGTTTAAAATGAATAATTTCAGTTTGTTTACATCGGCAAAAATCAGGTATAGAACCTTTAAAAACATATGATCTTGATTACCAAAAAGTACAAGATAATCTCAAGATATTTGTTCTTGATTCAGGTGACATACTATTTGTTTTCTTACTTTGTGTTTTTTATAGCCTACTAAATAAAATAAGATGCAGTTTCTTTAGTTGTCTTATATCTTCGTATATAAAAGCACAAAAAGTCTTGTTCCACTGACAAACAACAAGTCTCCTTTAATGTTTTACAATAATAAATATACCAGTAAAATAGATCACGGCAGAACCAAATAATTTGAGGGAATAAATGAACATACAATATTTATTAATTTTTCCCCATGTCTTTATAAACAAATTAAATATAGTTCCACTGTACTTTTCTTAGATTGAACACCCCTGGCCTCTACCCAAAACTATCTGATTTAGGACAAGATATGAACAAATCCTTGATCAAGATCTTGTTCAGTCCAAGATGGTAAAGTTTATAAAGAGATTCTGCTGTGCTGCTGTGGAGAGTGCAGCGGTCAGTGCTGTCCCGCTCTGAGGGGGAGGGAGGGGGAGGCAGATGGCCTGTGATGGGCCTAACTGTGTTTAATGGAGCCGTAATGTCCAGATGGAGTTTAGGAAAAGTTCAGCGCTTCACTTAACGTAAATGGGACAACAATTAGGCAAAGGAAATATTGTGAAATTCCAACTTTATCATGTCAGTGTCCAAACACAGCAGAACATCCAGCTGAGTTTTTAGTTTATTCTTGGAAGAAATATTTATTTTATATAATCTTTATTTCAGTCACAAGGTGGTCCATAAAAAAAAAAAAAAAAAAAATTAAATGTTAAATTGTTAAAATGTAATTATATTTTACTTTAATTGTTAAAACCAAGCTAATTCTTGAATAATTAATCTAAGCCTTTACAACACTTTTTTTTGTTTTGTTTAGTTTTTGTTTCTGGCCAAAACTGACTTTCTTTTTCAAACTACAACATCTACACAAGAATTTGGATTTTTCAACAATTTGCATTTTGAAACCTGTTTTTTTTTCCTTGCGTGCAGACTGGCAGTTCATCAACGCCTCGGAGCTGTCGCGTGAAGAAGTCGTTAGATTAACCATGAATAATTGACAGCACACATCTCCTCTGAAATATTCATTCAAATTTATCAGCTCCATTTGTAATGCACAAACATCAGACCTCAGGAATAAACTGCTATTAGAGAAGAAGAATGCACAAGGATCTTTAATACATGACAACTGCATTATTTATTCATCACTTCTACATAAAAGAGGAGATGTTGCTGCTCCGTGTTAACATGTCTCATGATCCGTAAATCAGATGTAGAAATACAACCAGGATGAGCCAATGTAGAAAAGATAAAACAGGAGTAAATCGGTCTAATTCACTCATAACTTTCACAGACTTTGTAGAACAGCTCTTGTCTTCACATTATGGATGGAACGATTCTGATTTATCACAATGCTATGTCAGTATCAATGCATGGGTTAATCTATTCATGTTAAAATTAGTCTGCAATGTCCTGCCTCCATCCTGTTTGTTCACCCATCCTCACTACGTTTGTTTGTCTGTTGTTGTTAGCATTGTGGCAGTCTGCTGTTAGCGTAACGGCACGTCTTGCTTCTAACAAGTGTTATATAAGTTAAACTTATTGTGGTGAACAATTCGGAGGCTAAGAATGGATTAGGTAAGTGAGCATAAACATGTAGACTGAATTAGGAAATTTTAAATTATTAATTTGGAAGGATGTAGAAGTCAGGTACAGGACAAACAAGACAGATGGACAAATATAAGTTACATTTATGCAGTGTTCCTGTTCCAATACATCAAAACCAATAAAAATAGTGTAAGAAAGCTCACGTGACATGTGTTTCTAATAAATTGATTTAGAGCTCTACCTCTCTACGGCTCTAGTGAAAAATTCTCAGGAAACAATCAAGCTATATTGCCTGATATGCTAATGTGCAGAAATACTCAAAGCAAGTCTGGATGACTGACGGACTTAAAAACAGTGCACAAGATCTTGGAGATGTACCTATGACATTACAAAACTGGGACATTCAGAAAAGAATTTTTTTGGGACTCAAAGGGGAACAAAACATATCTCAAAGACAAAACATCGGCTGTGTTTTTGATGAGGAAGCAATGTTAAGAGACACATAGTTTGCCTAAGTATGTGTCCTTTAAAGGTGGAGTAGCTAACTTTTTAGTTATAAATTAGTAAACTTTGCACGAAAAAGTATATAGTAAATGCAGCAAAAAATGAGACCTCTGAGTATTGTCTGAACTGAATTATAAAGAATTTTAGTTCTAATCAGGACTGAATGCTGCTCTCTGATTGGCTGAGCTTGAGTGGTCCTCTCCAGTTTCACTTTGTTGTTTGTAAAAACAGTTTATAAGCCATAAATGCAACCAAAATAAATACAGTGGATATTAACCATGTGTTGAAGGATTTATGAGAGGAGGTTGTCAGATTTAAAACCTAAATAGTGTTTGCAGTGTAAAAATCAGCTACCCCACCTTTAACTCAAACAAAACACTAATATGCTGGAGTTTAAAAAGTAAGAAACCTGTATTTGAAATGTTGAGAGTACAAAGTGTAGTAAAAATCACTGACATAACCTACTGGTTGAAATCATTTAGAGGTGCTGTGCCCGATTTTTTACAATAAAATAGCTTCAAATCATTTTCCCCGGAACAGTAACATCTTATATTGTCTTGTTTTTCACCAAAATCTATGAAGTTCATCTGTTGTTGTTTTCAGCATTGTGGCTAGCTGCTGTTAGCTGGCCTGTCTTGCTCCGAACAACTGTGAAAATGGCACAAAACACATCTTGGTAAACTTTTCGTGAGTGAAAAAGTGTCTGATGTAGTTTAAAATTTAACAAAGCAAAAATAAGGCATAGCACCTTTAACGCTACTTGCCACCATCAGTAATGTTCAAAGTGATATTTATGAAAAAGCATAGCATATTTGGTTTGACACTCAGACAGGTGGTCCGAGCAGAGGTGAGTGGACCCCTCCTGCCTTCGCTCTCTGCCATGATGGAAAGGTCATGGGCACAGCATGTACATCCCATAATAGCCTCTCCACTCTTTAGACAGACAGGAACAGGCACGTTCAATCACTATGGCGACAATTGTTACAGACAAAGGTTGTGACAGCAAGTGCCCTTTTACAGTATGAAGAGGATAAAGACTGTTTTTACGTCTTTCATGGAGGTTTTTATGTTCAGAGGAAGACTGATCAAAATACTTTGTATACATGCTACTTTCAATTAATGTACACAAAATTAAGTAATACTAAGGATGCATTTGCCGCAAGTCCAAGTCAAGTCCCAAGTCAAAGAGAGACAAGTCCATGAGTTCCAAGTCAAAGAGAGACAAGTCCAAGTTAAGTCTCAAGTCAAAGAGAGACAAGTCCAAGTCAAGTCCCAAGTCAAAGAGAGAGATAAGTCCAAGTCAAGTCTCAAGTCAAAGAGAGACAAGTCCAAGTCAAGTCCCAAGTCAAAGAGAAGCAAGTCCAAGTGAAGTCCTAAGTCAGAGCCCCATAAGTCCAAGTCGAGTCCAAGTCCTCTGCTTTTAGTTTCAAGTCTTTTCAAGTCTTTAAATCCAAATACAGCTTGTTTCTATTTCATGTATTTTCATAAACAATCCCATATAAAACTAATTTCTGGTCACAAAAAAATAATGATGTTGTGGTTTGTAAATGTAAAATTACACAACTTATTTTTGAGAAACATCAAAGGCATGTTAAGTCACAGGAATTCAAGTCCAAGTCAAGTCTTGAGACTTATTCTATTTCATCAAGTCAAATCTCAAGTTGTCAAAATAGTGACTCAAGTCTGACTCAAGTCCAAGTCATAACTTGCCACTGCCAACCATATCAAAACTAGATTAGGCTTAAAGTAGAGCTCAAAATGGTTTACAATTAGGTCTAAAACAATGTACACCAGACATATGGAAGCTCTAAGTGTGCTTAGCCCAAAAGAAAGACTAGATAACCAAAAATGAATAGATTTGTCATTAAAAAAGAAAAATTCTAACTGCAGTTTGCTTCAAGTAGCACAAGATTGAGATTGATTTAATTTTCTTTGCCCGTATGTGATACTAAAAAAAGTAACTGAGGAGAATGTTTAGAAGACAAAAACAACTAGCGATACATTTGTCTTTTAAGATTTAATATACAAAAAGCAGATCAATTATTTACCCTTTAAGCGCCAGGGTATTTTTTAAAATCACAAATCCAGTAAATATAAAGACTGTAACCTTTTACCAGCAGAATCAAAACTGATATCTACTGTCTGTATTATTTTATACACTTAAACCTGGTGCAGAATTGCTATTTTTGTACTGAAATACTTAATTTTATATCTAGAAAATCTAACTTAGTAATAATGTGCAATACCAGCAAAACAAGTCAGTCAGTGCCTTTCAATTTTCTTGATTTTCTGAGCCATCTTGCCACAGTTCTATAAATACAATACAGGAATCAATCAGAACACAACTCTGAATGGTTTTATAAGACGAAACACCGCCATAACACGCTCGTTAAAGTTGATTTTGCAAAATATGTCTCCTTTAAGACCAACCGGGGGGCACTGGGCTCCCCTTCAAGGATGCACGCTTCATAAAGTTAACAGCCTAGCATTCATTAGCTCGATTAGCGCCATATCGGAAAGGTAACAGTGTCATTGACCTCTGTGCAAGCGTTTCTATGGGAACCATCACTCACCATAAGTCCTAAAGTCCCTCAAGTCTCCTTTGGGCACAACTAGTCAACTTACTTTTTTTTTGTGCTGATTGGCTGTATCATCATTTTCAAGCACATTTAATTTTGTTTCAGTCAGGTGTCTTAAATCCCCCGACGTGAGATCAGGATTGTACACGTCCCATTATTACGAGTGATGTCACTGGAGGGGTTTTTCCGAAAAGGAGAGGTGGTCCCGTGACTGCGAAGGGTGCTCAGCGGTGCGGCAAATTGAAAGAGGTGCAGTGTCCGATTTATGGGCCGTCAGCTTTATTAGGTCTTGTTTGCAGAGACAGAAAAGTGGATGCGTTGGTTTCACACCTAAAGTTACAAGTGTCAGCTGTTAGTCTGCAGGGACAAGGAGGATGGAGACTGTCTCGGCTTTTTCTGCAGCAAAATGAAATACAAAAGAAGTTTAATATTGGGCTGTTTACTTAGTTTGTGGTCACAGTGATTTGTTTTTCTCTATTAGATAAATACTTGTTTGTATTTCAGTCTAACATTTTAATGCTGTGTGTGTTTTACTCATTAGAGATTTGTTAGCCCACTTAATATGGGTCTAAAACTAAAATATGCCTACATTAGTCATACAGGGCTTAACTGCAATTTACTGCTTGGCAAATTTACCAAAGAAAATTTTGACAGAAATTAAATTCTCCTTTTAATTGAGAGTGGATCAGAACAACAGTTTTATCGCTCACTGCTCAACAACTACAACAGCAACCTAAGGACCTGGCGTCTTTCAACATCTTTCTTTAACTTTCTGTTTACTTTCCTGATATAATGCCACATTAACAACCTCCATTTAAATTTAGTTATGACTTGACTTTAATTAGTAAGGCTAAAAATACACTTAAATTGCCAGAAAATGTCTTAAAAGAGGATTTTAAGTCCTTGACTTTCCCCTTCAGCAGGTCACCCCTAAGAATATGAAGTGTTGCAGACTGTATGTATTATTTAGGGTAAGGGTTAGTAACAGTTTCACTTAGGTGTTTCTACATGCTCAAAGAAACCTGGTGAGAATGAGAAAATGATCTCTCTTTGGACTAGACGACATGCTGACAGTAGCGCATGTGAAAAGTTTTGTCGCAGTCAATTACAGTGAGTTTCTTTGAAATATATAGGAATGATAGGCCTACATGAGAACTGCTCAAATTCTAAAGCACATCTAATTAAAAAAATCCACTTTCCCCTTATTTTGCATCTTATGAAACTGTTTTTTGGAGTTGCTGTTAACAATCCAACGTTTTTGTGTGTGTATGAAGCAGTCAATAAATGGCATACTTTATTCAATGTGTACAATCAAGTTGTGACTCTTCAAATGTGTTTCAAATATATTTTTACAACAAAACTACCATAATTTCCTTGAATTTCACAGAGAAGCAAATGTATGGGAGACGTAAAGCTGCCACTGTGTGTTTGATTTTAAACCCTTCGCGATGAGGGTTGCTGTCAGGCCTATAAATCTTAGATTTACGTTGGATGTCTGTTTCCTGTTACACGGGTAAAAGAATAAAAATGCAGTACAAAAAACATGACTAACTTGCATTACCTGATAGTTTGAGTTAGTTGAGTTAGTTAATTGTATCCCATTAGATTTAAAACATGCTGTAGAGTCCAGGAAGAGAACCAGTTGACTGTAATATTTCTTGCACCAAACCTCGGCGGAGCAGGTCTAACACTAGCTCTTTTTGGCCCACTACGCTCCTGTCTCCGCTGTCATTGTTAATATTCAGCCTGTACTTCCATTCGAGACAGTCATAGGCTACTGCAGACACCATTATGTGCAGTCTCAAAATAACCATTCGGCTACAACGCTGGGAATAGCCATGGGACAGTGAGAGCAAATGACCAGTTACCCCCGCTGTGACCCTTCAGCCAGAAAAACCCAGAGTTAAACCACACAGACGGGAGGACGCGGCATGTTTAGGAATAAGGAGAGGAGAGCGGAGAGCAGCGGGACAAAAGTGGGTCGAGTGAGAAAAGCTTCGGAGAGTGACGTGAGAAATCTAAAAAGCCATTTGTGGGGAATTGAATTTCTAATGACGCTACATGGAAAGTGGGCTTTGAGACGGCAGAAGCAGAAAGAGAAGTAGAAAGAGGAGGAACAGAGAGCAATGGTTTATGGGAATTTACTGTAGCGTGATTTGTGCATGTTTGAGTATTGTATGAGGCTTGAGTGTTGAGGAAATGCCCACATACCAGTTGTGATTATGCATGACCATTATGTTAAAGTGCCTATGAAAAGTTGAACTACTCATTTCATAAAGACGTAGTTAATATCAATATATTTAAGGCTTTACTAAGCATTTTTCAAATTTCATTCCAGTTTGGCCGTTTTTTAGCATTGAAAATGTACTTCCTTTTCAGAAATATGGGTCTAAGGTAGTTGCCTAGTGACCATTTAATAAATTGGGCCAGAACTCCTCAAAAGTAGATTTTTTTTTTTTTTGAGCCATAAAATACACTAAACTAACTTCTTTTTGTAATGTGTGTTACAAAGCCATAAAAATCAGTTTCTTGTGAGAAAATTGAAAATGTCTTTGTTCCCTATTGTGATCTATCAGTTTAGAACTCTGCTCTACTTCCTGGTATTTTCAACATATTTCACATTTTTCTCCACAAACTTGTTCTTGATAAACGTAAAACTATCATTTATAATTACAACTGGTATTAATCTACCCAAAATAAATAAAAAATTTGAAAAACTTGTCATAACCTGTCATAATACGCACTTTAAATATACTAGATGTGAAACTTAGCAAGTTGTTTCTACACTATTATGCAGAAAAAAGCATTTTACAAACAGGAAAACACAAAACAGTGAAGTATTTATGTTATATATGAAAATTATTGTTAGTGCAGAATGTTGAGAACATGCCATTGTCTCTAAAAGAATCATGAGTATTCATTGCAGCACACACTGAGTAAAGAGTAATCTACTGTATACATAGGGTGATAAAAGATCTTGTGTTACGAGATCTCGTGAGACAAATTCTCCTTGTGCAAGCACAAAGAAAATTGTGCTGTGTTTACATTTAGACTGGACATGAAAATGGGGATCTATCTTTGGATAAATCCAAATGTATGAATTGGGTGGTGTGATGTATTCATGATAAATTCCTTACATTCTTTATGGCAGATTATCAGAATTTTTTTTCTAGCCCGTTTTTTTTGCCAGGTGTGACTTCTACCTGGCTCACGACAGATTGATATGGCATCTCTCTGCTTGAGTTCTACACATGTTCGATCTGGAGGCTCTCGTCAAGCAGTTGGGAAAGGAGTCTCGTGAAACTCCGATCTGATTGACAAGATTTGAAGACTATCTATGACATATTGGTTCATCTAACAAAGTTTGAAGCATTCACAACAATCCACTGCCACGAACCATACGCTGCGTCTTTCAGCTGTCTCCCGTGTTGTGTCATCTCCAGCGATTTGCATTTTCCCTGCGCTTGGTCTGTCCTCCGGTTTAACATCTGTGTTTCTCGCGTGCTCCATCATACTTAGCAAGGGCTATTACGATTAATTGACTAGTCGACAAAATGAAAAGACCACTTAATTATTGCAAAAAATATCAACTGTAACTGACTTTTTGGAATAAACACTAAGCTAATTCATGGTGAATTTATGATGTATTTATGCTGTAGTTCACCATGAGTCACCAAGAACTATCATGAATTCATGGTTTCATTAATAAATCATTCATTCACCATCAATTCATCTAATGAACTAACATGAAATCATGTTAGTTAACCATGACTTTTAAACCACTGTGAACACAAGGAATTCACAAGAAAAAGATATTTGAACTAAAAATAGTAATTCATCATGACTTTTGAAAGTCATGCATGAACATCATGAATTTCCTTTATAAAAAAAACAAACAAAAACAATCTAGCCTTTTAGTAAACTTAGTTGTGAAGAACATAATGAACTCATAATGAATTCATTGTTTTTAGTCCTTTGTGCTGCATTTAAGCTTCTGGTTTTATTTAAATAAATTCAAGTCATTCAAGCGTTATTGGTTAGGATTAGAAACAGCACAATTATAACCCAGATAGGTAGAGTTCTGTGACATTTGCACTAAAAAAAATAGAAAGAAAATTTACTTATTGTCGACTAAAGACATAGCTCAGTACATATCGTCTATTAAATAGAAGTCCAGACTATACTGAGAAACAATAGACACATAAATTAGTTGTAAATGACTCAATACATTGCATCAAGATTGCCTTGAAGAACAGAGTGAAAATATCTGTGTTTATTTTGTTTAACAGTCCAGCGACAGGGCCACGCATAAACAAGACGCTTCTGACAGATCGATAAAGTCTGTGCTAATAGCGATCATAAGTTTAAAGATTATAGCTCTCTGTCTCATCCGCATTAGTTTGTCTAGACTGTGTGTGTGTGTGTCTTTCTCCATTAACTCTTCATCAAATGCTCTTCCTCGCTGCGTGTCTGGCATCCGCATCACTTCCTGCTTTTGGCACCGCATTCGGAAACTTACATAAGCGTCTCAAAGTCTCCCAACTGCCAAAAAGACAAATAAATATAAAAATAAATAAGGCAGAAGCAGATTATCTGAAGGAGGCAGCGTTTGTGGAGATTTTTTTTTTTCTAATTTTCTTGATTATCTTTGAACTAACAGTGGCGCGTCGTAATCCTCGTTTATGCAAATCTGCCGCGTGATTCCTTCATCAAAGATCAGGATTTAAGAACAAACTGTGGCATATGTGGAGCTAAAATTAAATATTGTTTATAGTATATCTGTAAAAGTAATGCTGCAAGCTGGTTGAGGATGAAGTTGACTTTTCAGAACAAAGAGATACTGTGTAGTTATATTGTGGATGGTTTAACAAATTGTTTTGATCAGCAAACAGGTGTAAACATATTTTTGTTGACAAGCAGGAATATCAAGCCAAGTGTTAAATGGTCCCAGCATAGCAGATCATAATGACATCCAAAATGACTAAAAACATAAATAAACAGTTCGCAACCTTTTGTCAGTCGTGACCCCAAAATAACAACTGCAGGCATTCGCAACCCCCAAACACAAAATATAGGAAGTCATAAAGTAGTCTTTACTCTTATGTTTGATTTAGTTTTGAAGAAGCCTATATAATAAAGACAGTAAATAGGGACTTGTCTATCGGTGCATTTCAAAGGTGTCAGATCAATGTTCATGATCAGAGGACCACAGACAATCATTTTGAGATGTTGACAACTACTGATTTAAAAGACAAATATGTTGTCTTATTTCCATTTAAAGGGACCTATTGCATTTTATTCTGTGGATTAAGGAATATATTGTAATATATGTAAATCAGTAATTTACATTTTGCTATTTGTAAAACACAAAATTTAGGTAAAAGCATTGTAACAGAAAAAGGTCCATTGACTTCCAGTTGAAAACTGCAGAACTGGTAAGCCCCACCTCTTCATTTAAGATTTTATGTAACAAGCGGTAAACTAAAATGATACTTTTTATTGTTGTAATGTGGCTCTGTGACTATTTTGAACCATACACGCTTCAGTATGAACCCGATTTTTTTAATAATCCACAATTAACTACAGACAAGTGGGCGGGGATAGGTGGTAAGTGATGGCAGGGCTTTTCTGAGCACTCAATCATCAGGTGCAGGACAAAACAAGATTACTCAAACAGGCAGGAATCATTCTTAATAAAACTTGTTAAACTAATGACAACGAAACGACATTTTAACTAAAATAACCTCAAACTTTTAATGCATCGGCTCTCGTTTTTAGAGCTGTGACGTCATCGTGACATGGCGTGAAAAGGGTCTAGATGTTGTAGAGATTTATATACCAGTTCAACAGAAATTACTTTAAATAAATACAAGGTACCAAACAAAAGAGATTTTTAATTTGAATATCTTCAAAACAACATTAGTTATCTAGTAATAATCTGCCCTTCACTCTTTACATTGATTTGTTCTTTGTTCATGTTTGATTATTTTATATTTACCTGCTTTTGTGCCCTTTTTGCTCCCTCCTGTTACTTCCTGTTACTTGCTCCTGACTTTTGTCCCACTTACACCACTCAACTGCATAATCCGCGGCTTATTTTCCCTCGCGTTCCAATTTGGTTTTTAATAATTAATTTCCTGACCGGCGCTCTCAACAGAAAACATCATTACAGTAAAGCAGGCCGGTCAGCACAAACCGTAAACTCAATGATAATAAATTAATAGTGATTTTCAATTACTAATTAAATCTACTTTATCGACACGTGCAACTCGCTCCCGCTGAACAAAAGCCATTACTGTTAAGTGTAGCACAAATTAAACATAAGCTTATTCCCGGGTTTTTAATATGATTTGAGCCGCAGCTAAAATGTGTAATTTTTCATTTGTGTAGATAGCCATAACGGAGCCGGGGGAGCGTATTTATTTTAAGGATATTTCGCCATGACAACCACATTAATCAACATTAAATTGTACGTTTGGCTGCTAATGGCAATTCATTTTGTTCGGCTGTGCCTCCGAATATTAATATGCTTAAATCACTCAGATATGAACTGTGCCGGGACAATATATTGCTTGTTAACTTGGCACAGATGAAGTTACAAGGAGCTTATTTAATAGGAGTTCTAAAGTTTATTAAAGTTTTATGACGTAAACAGCTGAATAATGTATTGTTGAGCGGTCATCCCAATCACATAGTATTTATATAGCACCTTCCAACAACCTTTATATATACATAAGGTGGCTAACAGGATAAACATTTGTCCAAAAATCATATTTTTTTTGTTCAAGTCATTGTTGTTATGTGTTTTTTTTTCTCGTGCACAGCATAAAAACAAGAAAAAGGAACATATATTCAACATTTTTTAAATTCAAGCTTGTGAAAGTGTATCAGAGTTTTACTCAAGCTGTATTTGGATTGATTCGTGTGTGTTGGGTAAATGGTAAAAGTCTCTATTTATCGGGTGCTTTTCCACTTTTCAAGGCACTCAAAGCGCTTTACAATGAAGAATCTTGTTTTGCAACTGATGCTCAAGTGCTCAGAAAATCCATGTTTTCGTCCGCCACGGTCTACGTGCAATTGTTTTACAAATTCTGATTCAGTGTGAAACATTTAGAGTTTAAAAAGTCACTTTCCAATAATAACAATTCTTTTCTTAAGGAGACATATTGTGTACAATCTATTTTTTTATCCTTGTTATAACTGCCTTCTTTCATCAATATACCCAAAGTTTTATTAAAGGTGGGGTAGTCAATCATCAGTAAACTTTGTGCTTTCCACTTAAAAGTAAAGACAGCACTTTGTGAAAAAAATGAGACCTCTGAGTACTGTCTGAACTGAATAATGAAGAATTTTAGTTCTAATCAGGAGCTGAATGCAGCTCTCTGATTGGCTGAGCTTGGGTGGTCCTCTCCAGTTTCATTTTGTTGTTTGTAAAAAGAAGTTTATAAGCCATAAATGCAACTAGAATTAATTAATTAATTAATTAGAATTAATTAATTATGACGATATTAACAGGTGTTGAAGGATTTATGAGAGGAAATTGTCCGATTTAAAACCTCAATCATGTTTGCGGTGTAAAAATCAGCTACATCTTTAAGAATGGTTCCTGCATGTTTGAGTAATCTTGTATTGTCCTGCAGCTGATGATTGTGTTCTCAGAAAAGCCCAGTTCTCACCTATCACTTATCCCCGCCCACTTGTTTTTATTTAATTGGGATTATTCAGTAAAGCATGTATGGTTCAAAATAGTCACATAACCACTTTACAACAATAGAAACTAAAATTTTAACTCTGCTCCTTGTTACTTTAAATCTTACACTGAGGAGCCAGGGCTGCAGGCTTGAACAGGGAGTAAATCTTATTTATTTCTAAGCTGTTTTACATCAGTTTTTTGTTTTACAACAAACAAAATATTACTGATCTCCATATATTCATTTTTGGTTGCAATTACAGCTTATAAACGTCTTTTTCTGAAGTGAAGCTGTAAAGGACTAAAATTTGTTATCATTCATTCAGACAGTTACTCAGCGGTCTCATTTTTTCACAAAGCTCTGCATTTATCTCAAACTTTTTAGTGGAAAAAACAATATTTACTTCTTTACAAATAAAAAAATGCAATAGGGTTTCCCTTTTACATTTAAGTTATGGGGTTTATCAGTTTTGCATTTTGAGTAGAAAGCAAAGAACCATATTTTAAGCTATTTAGATACATTTGTGTTTTACAATGAACACAATCTAAATGACTGGTCTACAAACTCAGTACTTCTCCTTTAATGACTTTCAGATGGAGGTCTACATAAAACAATAATCGCCAAGCAAGAACTAATGTGTTTTACTGTGAGGTGAGAGAAGTATAATTTTCTTGTAGTCAGCTTATTTCTTTCAAATTAGTGAAAAAATATATTTTCCCAGAGATTTTCAAGACGTCTTGTCTTAAAGTCTTTTTATCTTACTAAAATGACCTTAGCTAAATTGGTCTTAAAATAACTCTAACATAAACTGTGCTGGAAATAAGATAAATGAACATGTGTTTTTGTAGTGTATGTTCGTTGTACCCACAAAAACGGACAGTAAACAATTACTTGAAAGCTCTGGTGAATCTATATAAATATCTTCAGAAGCAATCATTTTCTGTGTGGCGCCTGGAGTACGAGATGTGATGTGAGCTGCTGCTTCTCTCGAACAAGACGAGGGGCGTAGACCGTACAAGGCGAGACTACTAATGAACAACGTATAGAGTAAGTCCGGACTCCGGTCCGGATCCGGACCTCGAGACCATTTTGTCCGGACCGCGGGCAGCCGTTCCTCGTATTTTTAATTCTGTGCTCTACAACACCCATGAGCGGACCTTGCGTTACATGTTTACAGCGCTTCTCCACCAGAAGCGCTTCCTCCCTACCGCACGTCTCCGTCTCTCTCTCTCCCGTCTCTCTCCCTTTCTCTCTCTCTCCGTCTCTCTCTCTCTCTCCTCCCTCCCTCGGGAAACTGCGTGCATGCGACTGTCAGTGCAGCGTCGAAACAGAGCTATTTAAAAGACAGATCGTTTCTTTGAGAAGCATTTCGAACTCCCAGTGATATTCTGTGAAATTGGAGGTTCATATTGATCTTTATTTTATTCAATCTGCCTTCTATACACGGAGAAAAGGCCAAAATGTACAGTGAAAGATAACGTGTGTAAATAACAGCGGATAAAATCGCGCAAAAACGGCGCACCGCGGAAATGTTTGAAGAGGTCTTTACAACTTTTACTTTTGCCTGAATGTGACATAAAAACATACACTAACCTTATAAAAGCAGCAGCTCCCGTGTTTTCCCCTGCTCTGATCACTCAGGACGGTCCTGTCAGGCCGAGTCACTGACGCTCCTAAAGCACAGTTTTACAGGGGCAGAGCTAAAGGCATCTTGGGCTGGGGCCCCTAAATCTGGCTTCTATGGGGGGGCCCTATTTGTATTTTGTTTATTTAACTGCCTCGTGTCTTTTTAATTATATTAAAAATAACATCACACAATAGGATCATCACATCTAAAACGCACCAAAATACAGGAAATTGCATTGAATTTTTAAAAAATTACACCAGAACCTTGTTAGATTGAAATATATTTGTATTTAAGGCTTATGGGTCTAAGGGTCTGTCTGTAGATTTAAATTAAATACAAATTTATTTCGAGAGAGGTTGGGGTGTGGGGAGCACTACAATTTATATGTTTACATGACTTTAATGTTTACACTCTGCTATAAGCACTTAATATAATGTCATAAAGTTGAATAATAACAATAATAAATGTTATACTTTTTCATCCGGACCTTTGAACTTGATCGTGTTTTAATTCGGACCTTTGGATAAAAAGTTTGAGAACCCCTGGTATAGAGTCTACTGACAGCCAGGCATTCTGACACAGTTTAGTTTAGAATTGTCATCTTATGCAAGTCACAAGTCAAAACAAGCTCATGTAAATTTACCCAAATGTTAGTCTGAGTTCAGTCTGATGCAGAGTGTCAAGGGTAGTTTGTCTGTCTGCTTCTTTCAAGGGCACAGCATTTGAGTGGCAACACAAAGCTGCGAAAATGTGGCATTGTGGGAATTTGTCCAAACGAGTTGAAGTCAAATTTAAAGTCTGTTATTATTGTGTTTTGGAAAGTCAGTTCTTTGGGTAGAAGTAAGATCATACTTTGTAAATTATTGCATTGTGCTTTTTGAGCAGCTTAATCAGGGATAAATATTGACTTTCAGTGTTTGAATTGTAACTGTACTAGAGTTACAGATATAGTCCGAAGTCTTGCCCTATGCTTCACCAAGACTTTATAGAGAATGGATCTGATCACTCAACACAGTTACATATAATGTTTATCTATATAACGATAATACCATATCATGAGCACATTTCTTCCCCTTTTTTGAATGTCTATTACACAATGTTTCCATTTTACGCTGTGAAAAAAGTCAAACAGAAAAGCTATTTCCTCAGCTTCTTTAGGATGCTGTTTTGAAGACACATTGAAGGGACAAATCAGGTAAAGTGACATTATTATGTTGTACGAGAGATGTTTCAGATGTTTCAGTATTGCACAAGATTAAATGTGTTGATGTCCTGAGTTAACTGTGTTCATTGTACAGTCTGACAGCGGCTGGAAGGAAGGACCTGAACCTTTCTTTCACACAGCGAGGGTGAATCAGTCTGTCCCTGAAGCTGCTTTTCAGAGCAGACAGGGTGTCCGGCAAGAGTTGAGACTCATGGTCCAGCGTAGATGTGAATGTAGCTTCTGTCACCCACCTCCCGCACTGACTCTAGAGAACAGCCCAAGATGGAGCTGGACTTCTTGGTGACGTTGTCCAACTTGTTCCTCTCCTTCTCTTTGATGTTGCTGCTCCAGCAGACCACATCGTACAGGATTCTGATGCCACAACAAAGTCGTAGAAGGTTCTCAGGAGTGGCCCCCTGACTCCAAAAGACCTGAGTCTCCTCAGGAGGTAGAGCCTGCTCTGGCACTTCAGTGCATCAGTGTTGTGAGTCCAGTCCAGTTAATTGTTCAGATGAACACCCATGTACAATCTAGCTACATTTTTAGTACTAAACCAGGACAAGACCAGGACATAAACCACACTATAACCACACTAGGAACTTAAGCAAATTAACTCACTTCCAGAACTTAAACTGAACTAAACAGGACTAGACAGGGTCTAAAACTATCTGAACTAGGACTACATTAGGACTAAAACTGAACTAAACCATGACTACTATCATATAAGCAAAAATACTATTACCATTGCCAATTTTGTTCAATTGTTTTTAGCAGATGTTGACTTGTTCTAAATATTTTTTTTCTTCTTCTTGTTTTAAGATGGTAATTTTTTTCCAATGTAGGCTTAATACAAATGTACCAGTACTCTTTGTTTCACCTGGGTTTGCCTGGATACTTTTGTTTGGTCACAGTGACAGAATTGTCCAGACAAACATTGGGAAGACTATCAGTCAGCACAAAGGTGTCAGCAATTCATTTTTGGGTAAACCTATTTGCAACAAGTAAAACAAGTCCACGTACAGAACCAACATTTTTTTCACGACTATTTTTATTAACTGCACAAAGGGGCAAACTTATCACACAGGTGGCAGCACTCATCTCTCTCTATGATAACATCTGCACAGAAAAACAAGGCAAGATGTATCACTTTTGTATCAGAGATGTTTTAAAATGGGGAGCGCAGTCATATGTCACTATTAAGGTTGCATCGGGTGGATAGCTCATGTCTTTGCAGAGCACAAAATGAAATATAAGGGAAACATATTTTGGACAATGGGTTTTTGCAGCATTGAAACTGCGCCAAGGTGAGAACATTTGAATTCAGTCTTTCAAGTCTTTAGTTTTCTTTGTGTCCTTTTGTTGATCTCAGACTATGGCAACACCTACATGACAAACTTTGAATATGCTATCATTATCTTTTACGCTTTAAATGTTTATTTTACTAAGCGTTCATTAAAGCACAGCAAGATTTTAACTAATATACTTGGTCAAGCAGAAAAACATCCTGATCAACTCACTTTAGCGTAATTTTAAAAGAGAAAACTAATTTCAATCTTGTTCATTTGAATGTGACCCAAAGCCTTTTTTAAATGGCATGAGCTTTGTGTAATGACTGAGCAATTAAAATGAGTTTCCTCTGCGTAGTGGCACTCCTTTAGAAACATTGTGAGAAGCCCAGTGACATGAAAGGAACTCAAAGTAGATTTGCTGCTCCTCCACATTGAGAGGACCCAGTTGAGGTTTGTCCCAGAGAGAGGACACTCTGGAGAAGAACCAGGATATTGTATGTCTCTCACCTGGCCAGGGAACATCTGGGGATCCGTGTAGAAGACCTGGAGAAGGTGTGTGTTAAAAGAATGTCTGAGTCTCCCTGCTCAGACTACAGCCTCTGCGAAACCATCTCGGACAAATGGAAGAAAGCAGAATGGAGTTTAACATTTTGTATTTGTTATCAAAACCAAAACTTTTTGAAACTTTCTTAAAAGACCAGGCATGTCCAAACTGCGGCCTTTGGACCATTGTTTTTTTTTTTGGGCCCTCAGACTTCCTGCTAAATTGGCCCAAATTACAAAAAAGATATAGTTTTTAGATTAGAGCTACTCCTCTATCAAAGTCAAAATAACAACTATTTTGATCTTATACAAACCTAAAATGAATGTTTAATGCCTTACTAAAAGTGTAGCGGTTCATTAAAATTAGGTCAAATGGTAAACTTTTGAATATATCACTTCACAGTCATGTTCTATACGCTTGCAACTGCAAGCACCTCTACAATATATCTGAAATATAGGCTATATACTATCCATTTATCTATATATTCATTCATTCATTCATTCATTCATTTTCTACCGCCTAATCCCTTTAGGGGTCGCGGGTGACTGGAGCCTATCCCAGTGACTTTGGGCCTTAGGCGGGGAACACCCTGGACAGTGGCCAACTTTCCGCAGGGTTAGACAGACAAACATTCACTCTCTCATTCACTCACTAAGAGAAATTTACAGTGATGCCCAATTAACCTAAACATGCATGTTTTTGGAGGTGGGAGGAAACCGGAGTACCCGGAGAAAACCCAAGGGCCACGGGGAGAACATGCAAACTCCACCCAGAGAGAGCGTGAGATCGTGTTAATATGGTCCGACCTGGGAGTCGAACCCACGACCTCCTTATTGGGAAGCCAGAGCTCTAACCACTTGGCTACCGTGCATCCTTATCTATATGTTATTTTGATATTCATTAAAAGCATAGGGTAACACATGCCCTATAGCTGTAAATTAACCAAATAAAGTAAAATAATGGGTCACACATTCTCAAAAACATGTCGAGGGCCTGATGAAACCAGGCTGAGGGCCACCTCTGGCCCCTGGAGGACAGTTTGCCCCGGTCTGATCTAGAGTTACAGCCAAAGTGTTCAACTGTTTCTGAAAACATTGTCAAGCTAACTCCAGGCTCAGACTGCACTCGGTCCAGCTCTGGTCCTGTTGTGCTGCAGTTCTCATGAAAGGAAAAGGTCTGCAAGTGGCGCTGGCGGTTTGGTGAAAATTTCTTCCAACAGAAAGAATCTAGACTAGAGAGTCGGATCACCTGCACATGTAGCACCGGAATGTCAGAGTGAACCTTGTATGGAAGCCCAAGGTGACTGCACTAGAGCTGTGGCGCTAGATCAGATACAGTTCGACCCTGGGGTTGATTCAGATTTGGTAATGGCCTCAAATTGTCGAATGCATGTTTAGTCGCATTTGGTGTGTGTGTAGGCCTATGCATAACACAAGTTTTAAGTCTCACTAACCAGGTGTTTTAGATGTCTCGAGTCTTACAATAAAACAACATTTGTGGTTCCAGACTGTCTATACTGTTGTTGTAATGTCCTCGGGTGTGATATCTCTCTTGTTCAGCCTCCAGTGTCTATACGCTGGCATATGGTTGGGTTGTGATCATGAACAGGAGACAGCAGATGGAAATGAGCTCATGCGAGTGTTCCAGCTTGTTTACATGGCTGTATCTTCATTCACTTGTACTTAGTAAATATACATTTCCCCCAAGGAATATTATATCTTCAGTTTTGTCTTCATTGTGGTTGCCCTGTTAAAGAGTTTGAGCTGTCAACAATATACATTTTTAGTACAAAACACAAAAGTTGAGCTTTCTAAAATAATCCAAATAACCGATGTACATGAGTCATAGCTGGCAGTCCTTCAGACAGACAGAGCCACTGCAGGGTCAATTGTCCGGCACTGACCTGTGAACAGCTCCATTATCCCACCATCACATTGGCGTCTGACTCGTCTCCCAAGTCTGCGCTCACAATATCAATGTTGTCAACTGGACCCGACTCCACATTCAGTCACGGCCGCCGTACAAAATATAACATCATCTTTCCCTTTCAGTGCAGATGGCAATTCTGGTCACAATTGGACGGCACTGCACGGGTCAGCACTTCCATTCGATTGGCAGAGATGTGGACGTTTCTAAAGGTGGTTATGACAAAGGCGGTGCTACCTACAATATTTTGCAGTCAATTTATGTCCTGCAAGTGTTTCTACGCTTATCTTTCAATCAGACAAAAATAAGCAGGGAGTTATGTAAGGTAACTGCATTGCGGCCATTTGCTATAGTCCACATTTTGTCATTAAAAACAAACCAATTTACAGGGCAGATTTTAGTTTATGCCACTGCAAAACAGTCACAAACTTATTTTGTTTTTATGACAGATGAAGGAGGCAGACAGTGAGGCATCTTTGAGTCTGTAGTCTGCATGTTCTCCCTGTGTCTGAGTAGTTATTCAAGTATTTTCACAAAACACACACACAATAAAGATTATTCCTCCAGCTACTCAAGTATAATTTATAGTTATCATTATCAAAACTTTTCGTTAGGTTGTGCACTTTAAATTGGCACACACGTGTCAGGAGGCCCAGTTCAGGCTATTGACTGATTGACTGTATAAGGGAAGGCTGAAGACTACATGACTGGGGTGTTGAACTGTATATCTGAAAGTATAGTGTTGCACAGGGCCTCTCCTGTACCTGATTAGACACCCGCCACCCCTTCTGACATTCAGACACTAGGAAACATGGCACATGGCAACATGGTTTAATACAAATTGCAGGTATTCCAGTTGCAAAGGCATCAATCTGAGCAAGGAGGCCCAATACATGGTCTCTGTGTGCTGTGTCTTCCTTGGGGCCTGAGGGACATGTCTCATTAGGGAAGTGCTTAGGAGGCATCTGAAACAGATGCCTGAGCTACCTCAGCTGCTCCAGAATGACTGAACTCCCATCCAACCTAGTGCCTCCAATTATGGCGCCACCTAGTGCCTCCAATTATTTTCAATGCATTCCAGCAACTAGATCACGTCTCGCAGGACTGTTGACAGTTTCCAAAAAGCAGGAAATCATGTCGTCCAATAAGCGGAGCGGAGTCTTAGCCAGAACCAACCTGAGTTGAAATACCAGAATGTATGTGTTCTCCTCCTTTGACCTTGTGTCAAATATATATGACACTTAGAATATGATATTGTACCTTTTAATTTAGAAGTTTACCACATAGAAACAGCAACAATCACTGACAGACATGTTCATGCTCTGCTTCATGAACAACAAAACGACCAAAAAGCAGTAACTGGTTAAATTAATCCTTTACGAACGAACCCCAATGATGTGATATCAGATGGTTTCCACAAAGTGAAATGAAACTGGCTGATGCATCAGGCTAGCACCTAGCCAACCTGCAGAGGAAACTCATCTCAACTGCTTGTCCTTTCTATCATCACCCAAAGGTCACGGTCATACTGTAGGTGAGAGTTAGAACTGCTGACGCTGAACCAATCCATCTGTCAATCTCATTCTCCATCCTCGTGAACCAAACACTGAGATTCTTTACCTCCACTTGAAATAAACACTCTATACAGCTCAGTTACATGTTTAGTTCAATACTTTCTAATAAATGTGATCTATGCCTTTTTAAAATATATTTCAAAAAATTACTGTGTTCTATGCTATGTCTAATCATAATGTTTCTCTTTACTACAAGGTACTCAACTTTTTTGACAGATTTAGGAGGTCTATTTACGTTGTTTGGCACTAATCCTAACTATTTTGTATTTGTCTGCTTCTGTACAGATCCAACCTGTACATTTGCCAGATTTAAGAACGTGTTTCTTTTATAATCCATCAAACATGCGTGACAGTTTACCCCATAATGCAAACATTGCCTTTACTTTTGTTTTACCTTTCTTGACCTTAGATTTAATATTGCAGCATATACCTCCCATAGCAGTTTATCTGTTTGTGTGAATAGGAAATTGAAGCAGTGTTGGATCTGCTCTGTCTGCCTGACTGTGATTCATGAGTCTCCATTTGGCTGTAGGGAGATAGAAATGAATGGGTCTTAAGGGGAACCAGGTTTTCACCATTCATCTTAAAGTCTGAACAAGCAAACGCACTTTATTAACACAAAAGCAGACATCCATATTGTTCTGCTTTGTTGGATCCACCTCACAGGTCCGGCAAATATATTTCCCAGAAGCAATTATGTTCCTCTAAGCTCTACAGCCCTGCGGGGACAAAAAAGACACAAACTTTGAAGACAGATTGGTGACAGGGAGACGTATCCAATTAGCGAGCAGATATTCTCTAATCTACAAAGTGAAAGATATTGACAAATGTTTGATGAGGCTCCGAGTGTCTGCTGTTTTATGCCCACAAGTGATTAACACTGTATTTAGCATACAGGGCCAATTTGTCTAATTAAAGGCTGATAGAAATGGCTTTCAGTATTACAAAGCATAAAAAACAGACAGAATTATTTCAGTTTAATATAAAAATAGTGTCATATTTTTCTGCCTGCTTTTCTTTTACTGACATTGGATTTAAAGTGAAATGATGTGAAAAGTCAACTGAACAATTAATTGGTTGAAGGAAACATTTTTTTAGGTTTAATGAGTAAATCTTAACCTACCCCCAGCCCTAAATTTACCCATTTGGAACTTGAAGCCTAAACTAAACCCAAAGAAAATGTTTCCATGGACTTCACCCATTATACGCAGTTATTTTCGTTTTGGCTTTTCGTAACATTGACATAAAAAAGGCTTGAAAATGTGCTTGTCGTATGTTTTCTTCAGAGACTGTTGCAGAAAAGACACCACCCTAAACAGAGTTGCTGAAAATATAGCTAAGTACAACTGGGACAACAGCATAACAAGGTAAAAGTGCTAGCTTAGCATATTTTAAGTGTTGGAACAGTTGCATGTTAAATTTTTCTTTCTTTCATTCATCTTCCTTTTGTTTGTCAGAGAGTGAGAGCTCACTACCTCTGCTGCGTCTTGAGCTAAATTCACAACGTGCAGCACAAATAAAGTTGTGTACTTAGGTGACACACTTTACACTAATGATCTAATTGGTTACTTGTCATGTAAAACAACAAATGCTGTGTTCAGACCGGACAGCGTTTAAGCATCTAAATTTCCGGGTTAAAGCGTATTTTGCCGCAAAATATTTTAGAAGCTGAAGCCCCAACAGGCCGCCCCAACATGTTATGTTTGTTATGCTCGTAGACAGATCACGTTGAGAGAGGAGGGAGAGAGAGAGATGGAGGCTTGCTGCCTTTATAAAACGTAGCTTACCCGGTTTTACCCGGAGCTTAACAACTTTCTCCTCCAGGCAATGCCCTTTTGCTATCACTATCCTCCTCGGCTCCTCCAGTGTCACGTCGTAGCAACAGGCATTTTTAATAGATCCATGTGAGCGCACAAGACGCTGCGTCCTCAAAGGCATGAAGGCACGTCAATAGACGCCCAGATACTAATTCGCACTGCAAATTCGCTGAACGCTCAAGACACAGATTTACATTGACTTAACATTGAAAATGGACGCAAAAACGCAAATATGCTGCCGGTCTGAATGCACTTCTTTCACTTCACAAAAAAACAAAACACAGTTTTGTGGTTTGATCATCTATTCCGCAGTCTGACCATTTTTTTTGATAAAGTTCATCCAGGTCCCTGATTGGCTGCTAATCCATTTGTCAGTTATGTTCACCCAAACTTGATAACTTGTGTAGTGACCAGACTGATATACTGTAGATCTGTAATAAATACAGAGAGATATCATTCCAGACTTTTCCAGGCAACAATTTCCTTGCATTTGAAACATTCTTTTCCAGCACATTGGATGTAGTCAATAAATATTCACTTGTGCCGTCATAAAACACAAGCTTCTCTGTCTTATGGAGATGATAAGAGCATGCATCATATTTGCTTCGTCATTGCTTTTCAGAGTTTTTGAACACTGTGAATGATTCTCTAGGACTGAAGAAAACATTTTTATTGCAGAAATCTTTTTATGCATAACTATTTATCCTCCTGCTATCATCAGCTCATACGCTTTTACCCTCCAGTGCAACCTTTTTAAATGATCTTATGTTGCAAATATCAAAGATCGACATCGTGGCAAATGGCACTTTTCAGAAACCTATACAATTTAGAAGACCTTTTGGCAGGTATAGCTTTTTAATAGAGTTTTTACTTTATTCCACGGCATGTCTTATGAAACATGCCCAATGGATATGGTTCAGAAAGCAATACATTTTGATGCCTTGTGTCGCTGAGGGGAGAAACACTAGACTTTGATGTTACTTTGAAATGTGCAAGAGAAATATTTTCTGACAAAAACACGATGATTTTTGTTGTTTTGGATCATGCTTTTCAAGTGACAAAAACATTAAAGACAGTGATGAATTTGACATCAGTTGAAGGCAATGTTCACATATTTTTTCCATGTTGACAGGTGAAATGTTACATGTTAACCCTCTTTGGTTATTAGTTTGCCTGGAATGTTTCAAAGTATGATATTAAAGGGGGCTGTATCTAATTTCTTTCTTTCTTTTTATGTGATTAGTTTTGCCTCAAATGTGGAAAAATTTGTTTGCAGTGCCTCGTATACATCTATTCTGGTCCTACTAGACGAGTCATTTTCCTCTGGACTCTGGCTCTATAGACTTAAACTCTATATCTGCATTTAGATCCTCTCTTTTCCATGTGATTGTGTTCAAGGTTTCTCTCTTTTTTATTTTTAGTTTTACCTTGCAGAGAAGGAAGATCTAAGGATAAGGGAAGCTTTGGGACATTTATCAATTTGCTTTTCTTGTTTACTAAAAATCTGTTTTGACATGCTTGACCATTCACTGCTTCTTATTTTCTGAATTACTTTAACAATACTCCAACACTTTCCTGAAGGTTCACAATGGCAAGTATAGACAAAGCAGAACAAGAAAAACCTAAAATGAGAACACCGCAAAAGAAACAATAACATCATGGACTGGGAACGGCGCATGGGTCATAGGAGCTGAAAACAACAAGTTCAAACGCTGGATCAAGGAGGCCATAGAAATCAGAACGCGAGGCCTCCAGGAAGTAACATCTAATAAACATCATGTCACCACGGAGACTGGTGACGCTTCTGAAGACGGCTCGCAGCTAGCAGCCAAACATGTCAAAAAATCAATACAACTCACTAAAAAGTTGTCTGAATAGAAGAAATAGTTACAGCCATTTTACGCTTTGGTTTTTCGTAATATAGTGACGTCAAAAATGGCGTGAAAACGTGCTTATGGTACATTTTAATGTGTACGATTTTTTTAACTGTTTTTTTTTATCATTGTTTATGCATTTCTTATCATTGATGTTTGCTAAATTAACAGTCTTGGGAAGTCCTCATAGACAAATTTTGTTGTGATTTTGGGCTATACAAAATAAATTGATTGGATTTAAATAAGAGTTGTATGCTAGTTGTTGTTAGCATCCTGGTTCTACTTTTACTGGTGTTATTTTCCAGTAGAAATACCTTTATAAATATATTCTTACTATGTGTGAGGATGACTGTTCTACAGATCTGAATGTGTGGTTTGGCTTTCATGGTGTGTCATCTAAGCCTCTCTCACTATACTTTACTAAATCCAGTGATAGAAAAATGCAGACAACTTTCTGATCCACAAATGCCCAAACTAAAGCTATCTTAATTTGCAGATAGCTTAGTGATCTACGGGTGTGTAGATTTGAACAACTGTCTTTATGAAATAAGAAACAAAACAAACATTCTTGTATTTAGGGTCACATTTGAGAACATAATACTGTATCTGTTCTACCAAAGAGGACAAGGTAAATATTCTCATTCTTGTAACTTGACATGATTCTATATTGCTAAACTAATATTGAAGCTTCAAACCACCATATAAAAGCAGAAAACCATGTTGTTGTTGAAGAGAACTATATTATTTTCTCAATGTAACGAAATTTTGCAGCTCCTTCAGGAAATCACATTTCCTCTTTATCAGTTTATTTTTTCCACCATATGTCTACAAAACACATCACAAACACAGGTATTTTACACACATGAAACATTACTTTGTCCATTCACAGTGGACACCCATTAGGAAGCCAACTTCCCCCATAATATTATTCATGTAACTACAACACACATAAAATTATCATCCGGACAATTTAGCATTTTCAACTGACCTACTTCCACAGACTTTTGCAATAACAGCTGCCTTGACCTCACGCTGTTTTCACAAAAACTCCACAATCCCCCTAATCTTCCGTAAGTCTCTGAACATAATATCTGTCAAACAAGTTTCGACACCCCATCTCACCTGTTAATAACCAATTTTCTCTCTTCCTCCCTTCACCTCTCCACAAAAGACTGAGCAGCTTGAGTTTTATTAACACTCCACGCTTCCATTAAAGGCCAATTAGGAGTCAAGAATTTGTTCGCATTTGTGTCTAAGTGTCTGCTATGATTCATTTGCCGTAAACAAAGGAGCCGTTGGGGAGCATCTTAGCATAGCTTCACCTGCATTAGCATTCCTTATTGCAATATCATAGGCTAACGCGGCCATATGTTGCATAAAGATGAGTACAATTAATCCCAGTGTTACTTAATGCACTCAACAAACTATTTATCCCCCGGTGACTCGCGGGTTTAAAATTCAAATAGACAAGACGCTTAAAAAAAACTGGCCCCTACCCAAGGTCGATTGCGCATTTACAACAGGTCTAATTGAGAATTTGATTTAGTCGCTCGGGGGTGGACACAGCGGCGTTGACGGGAATGCTAAAGATGCGCTATCAGAGTTTGATCACAACTAATCAAAAAGCAGACACACTTTTCTTTAGGCGAGAGGGGCATGGCTTTAGCGAGAGGCATTTGTATTCGGGAGGGCAGTCGGACGTCCGTAAACAAGATTGATACAAGTCACCGGAATGAGCCCAGCGCAATTAAAGGAGGATTTACACAGTCTAAGCGAGTCCCAAATGCTCCGCGGGGTAATGCCAAACTCAGTTATAAACAGCGGTGGTTGGAAGGTGGAGGGATGTGATAGAGGTAAAAAAATAAATCGGCAAGAAGCATATATTTGTGTCAGAATTTGAGGAAAAGATCAACGACGCAAATGTTAGATACAAATTAACATAAAAAGACTGATGATCTATTCCCACTTGTTATGTTTTGTGTTTTAGTTCTCAAGTCAAGTCCCTTTTCTTGCCCGTGCATTCCTGCTTAGCTGTATTAACGTAGCTAACATGTTAGCTTCTTTGTCTTGAGAGATGCTCTTAAGTAGTTATATCAGTTAAAATAAACAATAACTAAACTTTCAAACAACTTGTGTATGTGCGCTTTTTGTGATCATTACAATATTTGATGTTTGATTGTGGCTAATGTAACTTAGGCTAACTGCAGCTACACTGAAAGTGAGCTGCCCAGAATGAGATGAATAAAGTTAGGATAATGTCAAAACAACAGTGGCCATTTGGGACCTGACTTGACTTGCTTTTTTGACTTGGGACTTGACCCAGACTTGTTCTTTTTGACTTGGACTTGCCTTGGACTTGTCTTTCTTTGACTTGGGATTGGACTTGTCTCTCTTAGACTTGGGATTTTTCTCTCTTTGACTTTGGACTTGACTTGAATTTGTCTCTCTTAGACTTGGACTTGTCTCTCTTTGACTTGGGACTTGACTAGGACTTGCCTCTTTTTGATTTTGACCTCACTTTGAGTACAAGTCAATGATTTTCGACTCCTTGAAAGGATTCAAATCATCATCATTCGTTTGTCTCAAAGAGTCGTTCAAAAATCTAACTCTTTTTTTATTACCTCCCTCAGTCTACCCTGTATTAATTAAAAGTGCCAAGTGAAATACATTAGAGCAGCCCTTGCCAAACTTTCAGAGCCGCGGCCCCCTGTTGGTGCGAAGTTTGCCCGAGGCCCCCCTAGTAATATTTCCACACACAATAATGTAAATGTATTTCCTCTCAGATTAAGATGTAAAACAGCAAGTTGATAATGACTGTAGACTTGGATAGTATGGATTTAAAATAGTAAATTAATCAAATTGAGGATACAAAGTTAGTTTCAAACTCAGTTTTCTGTCATACTCTATTGTGTGGACAACTTTTGGGGCCCCCTGCAGAGCCCTGAGGCCCCCAGGGGCCCGGACCCCACTTTGGGAATCACTGCATTAGAGAACAAACGCAATTGAACAAATCATTTAGATTATGTCGCCAATATTTTAGTGAAGTGTAATTTTGCATTTCTCTCCCTTTCTCTCCCCTTCCCTTCGCTCTCTAACTCCTCACACAGACAAGTGTGGAGAAATGCGCCTAATAAGGACATGAACTTAGACAAGTCTAAATGTACGATCAGGCTCATAGCCCACCACAATCTGCCTCTCTATATGAATTTATAATTCGCGGTCTTGACCTGTGAGTCAAAAGACGACAAACCGACAAACACTTGTTTAAGGCAGTGCACACTTGTGTAACTATTGCACACACCAAGAACTGTATCTGAGAGAACACAAGAGTTCCATGTTCACTGTTCAGTTCATCCACAATTGAGTGAAAATAACCTCCTTTCTCTCTTTGTTTTTGCAATTGTTTCCTCCCCAATGACAGGATGAATCGCTCACCATTGTACCTCGGTTTTCATAGTTTACAATGAAAGGTCGTTCAAAAGAATCACATCACTATTGAGAACCACTGGCCTAAGATGGCTCCTCAGCCCAATCTAAGAGCTGGATCTCATACACAGACACACACATAGTTTTGAGAGTTTGAAGTTATTACATCTACTTTCCCAACATTACCTCAAATGCTCTGAACTCGTCAACAGTATAAAGCTCTGTGGAGTCGTCTGTCAGTGACACGAGTCTGTTCTCGAGGAATCTGTGAATAAATGTGCCCTGATTAAAGCCACACTCCATTGAATGTTTCATGGACTTCAGAATGAGCTTGTGTTGTGACGAGCTTTGATGCCGTCTCAGGCTTGTCTCAGTCGCCAAATACATCCTAAATCCAAGAGAAAAAATGCAGATGAGACAACATTTTTAGACATTTTCTGAAACCCTTTTATTAGTTGAAGAAAAGCCTTGGTCAAATATGGATATAATATGAATATATGGATAGAAAATGTTTTTAGGGTAATTAATTATTCCACAGAACAACTTAAAAGTCTTTCTGACAGCCCTCTGGTAAAACTATTTTATGAAGCACCTGGACAAGATAAAAAGAAAGTTAATACCCTCTTCTTTACCTACAAATAAACTTCTGAGATGAGTTGCTTGATATGGCAATGCTGTAGAGGTGTGCAAACTGAGTCTGGATTTTTTGGACTTAAAAAAAAGCAGAACATCTTACAGATTTACCTATGACTTCACCTCTGACAATCAGCTTGATGAGGAAGCATTGTTAGAACAGGTTTCAAAACTCAAAAAGTACATTTTGCCCCCGTTGAAAATTCAATGACAAATCCAGATATGACAAGACAAAAATCATTGCAAGTGGCCTCTAAGGAGCTTATGTGCGACGCTGTCAAAGGTCAATGAGTTAGAGTAACTTAAATCTTTGTGTTGATTTATCTATCTATGTCATTTTAAGATTTTCAACTTAGACTTTTAAGTTATAAGAGACATGCATGACAGAGAGAGGAGAAAGAGAGAGGGAAACAGAGAAAAAGACAGAGAGAGATAGAGAGGGAGAGAGAAGAGAATGAGAGAAAGACAGAAGAGAAAGAGGGAGAGAGAAAGGAAGTCAGAGAGAGAGAAGAGAAAGAGAGAGAAAGGGAGAAAATTGAGAATGGGAGAAAATCAGAGAGCGAGAGAGAGGAGAGAACAAAAAAGAGAAAGAGAGTCAGAGAGAGATAAAGAGCAAGGGAGAAAGAGAGCGAGAGAGAGTCAGAATGGAAAGCGAGGAAAGAGAGGGGGGAAAGAGAAAGACTGGAGAGAGACTGGAGAGAGAGAATAACAGACGACACGCATCCTCTTCTCTTCTCTCTAACTCTGGTAGCAGGTGGTTCTGCTTCTGGTAATGGTGCTCTCTCATCTGGCCCACCTCTACCCAGCCTATTGTGTCGTAAGAAGATAATTTAAAGGTAAGCTCACCCCCCAAACTCCACCCACAAACACATTTCAAACACAGCAAACTCATTGAAAAGCACTGGGGAAAAGGAAAAGGAGGGGCTCAGAGAGAAGAGCAGCAGTGTGATTGGATTGACAGCAGGTGTCTGCAATTATAGCTCGATTTTGAATGGTCAATGCACGCTGAGGTCACATAGCTCTTGGAGCTGACATGAGAGACACAGCCAGTTTGTGACTATTTGCTCAATTTGCACTAAAATGCCAAAAAAATGACTCAGTAGACAATGCTATTTAAACACCACATACATAGTTTAACAGCCAAAAATACTTATTTTAGGGTTTAGCTTCTCTTTAATGAAACCAGTTGCATTTTAGCATGAGAGTGGAAAGATGTGTATGTTGAGGTTGCAGAAAGAGATTGTTTGAATGTGTAGGGGTAGGACTGTTTTTTATGTATTGTATTGCACTTTTGTTTTAGTTTTATATCAATTAAATAAAGTTTTATTTGATCAGACCTAAAACCAAAAACAACCAAGAGTTTTGTGAAGCTCAGACAGGAAATAGCTTAGTCAAATGTGAAAGACGCTAAGGTTAGTGGCCATTGCACTGCTATCTTCTGTTCCATTACCTTCTATTTGTGTATCTGTTTACCTCTCAACAAACTTCTTCTGTTACATAAAGTCTTCAAAAACTTTAGTAATAAAACACGCGCTGCTGTATCTCTGACACATTTTACCTGCGGCCTAAACAAAAAACAGCTCATCCCAAAATATTAACGCTTGTTTTGTCTCATATTTTCTATTTAACCCCAGTTGTTTAGAAGACAGCAAGTTGAGAATTTGGGGGAAATTGGTTTTGCTAATGAAAATAACTTCTGGTTAAAACAAATGAACTGTAAATGGCATCCACACAGCCTTGCATACACCATTTTTCCTGTTCCGTGTCGCTACAGTTGGACGTGAAGCTTATGTGAATCATTTGTCTTAATGTTTTTTTCGCTACTTTCTCTGTGTGCACCGCTAAGCCCAACCTGAAAATGTGGGAACGCTCCAATGTCGCCCTTTCCTTCCCCTGCTCCACCAACACTGATTATACAATTGATTTTTTTTCCACTAGTGGTTCCTGCTATAGAAACAGTAATAACAATTTATCTTGGGCCCTTGTTCCATTACAGCCAGAGCTGCAGCCGGAAAAAGCAGAGCAAAAGTGCAGTGTTTTTTATGATTTATGGAGGTTATTTGACCCGCGCTTATTAGAGGGATCTGCTAAACTTGATGCAGACCTCAGAAATAGACTATGGACCGGGTTTAGGATCATGGCAGCACCGGGAAAAGATGGAATAGGGTGTCCAGGCAGATTGGGAAACAAGGAAGAACCATATGAGCACTGCTCTCTTAAGAAATACGTATATCATTTAGAACATAGAAGAGTTTGAAATGACACTTAAAGAATGTAAAAGCTAAAGCAATGCTTCACTACAGTCGTGTCCAATGTGAGGCCTGAGGACCAAGTGTGACCATAATAATTTTTATTACACCTAAAGCCGACTGCACACGAGAGGAGTTTAGAATCTTTTGCAATTATTAGACGTGTCTAAAACATAACAAGCCAAGGACATTACAGCCATTATTTATCTCGCATTATGGGCAGGAAGAACAGCAGAGAACAGAGCGTTATCACATGACCAAAGGGCAGAGAAGCCAGGGAAACAATCCGTATCTGATTTACAGTGAACAGTGGTGGATACAGCAACATAATGCTTTGAAATAAAGACTGGCCCATCATAGTAAAGTGGGCCAGGGACTGGGCCACATTTCTTGGTTAGATCTGGTTTTCAGTCGTCTGCAGTACTTTTAAATCAACTTCATCAGCTAAAATTCTACTGATATTTGTTTTGTTCACTTTTGTTCTGGTTCACAAATTGTTCTCTAGTCTAGTCAAATATGTAGATCTAGAGTCATAGTAAAATATAATTGAATAGCCCTGCTGTAGAGCAATAAAAACAGATGCAGCATTAGTTATTATCACTGTATGATGTAAAGAAGATCCCACATTTTGCCTTCTTGCACAGCTCAAAAAGTCGTGACAGAATCGCAGTAACGCACAGACATAAGAAGAGAAATGACAAAAAATCTCTTACAAAAATCTTGGCCACGCTTCCCTAAACTCGTAGAGGGGCACATTGGGCTTACAATCAGGCCAAAACACTTGTAGTGTGCTTCAGACTCATTGAAGAATTGTCCCAAACAATAAGTTTTTTCTAAACCAGCCTTTTCAAACCTGTATCAAACATTACTATGACGGTGAACTATGGGGTTTAAGGCTGAATTGGGTGACACATTGGCACAGTTGAGTTTTGGCCTCAAAGCAAGAAGGTCCTGGGATCAATTACTGGATGTGGAGTTTCCTCTGGGTGCTGCGTTGTCACCCATCACTTAAAACATGTTCAGTAGCACTTTAAGAGTTGACAAGGAAATACACACATAAACAAAAACAGCATTGTTACGTCATAGCGTCCAAAATAAGCAACTTCTGATTTCCATAAATAAAATGGTTTATTTGTAAATATGAATCATTACTTTTCATCATGTATTTGCATTTTGGATAATCTTGTTGACTACTCAAAAATGCAGCCCTGTCTCTGGAAAAAATGTATAGCCTATGCAACAAAATAAAAAAACAAACAAAAACGTACAATAAGAATATTTTCACACCTTTTTTTTTACATAAATATGTTACAAAAAGTCATTTTCTTTGGGTTTAGCAAGTAAATGTCAACCTACTCTAAGTAAGTTGAGGCCTAAACTTACCCGTTAAACCCAAAGAAAATGTTGCGATGTGGCTTCAACCCAAATTTGTGATCAGATCTCTGAAGCTACACCAGACGCCATGTGGGATGGTTAGAGCAGATTGTCATTGTTTCCTTGGGCAAGACACTTAACCCACTTTGCCTCAGTGTCTGCTTACACTGGCTGAGTGGATCCTTGAATGTAAAGCTATTTGAGTGTTTTGTAAGATCATTTACCGTTGCATTCACTAGTTGACTAGACTTATTGCTAGAAAACAATAACTGCAAAAGGAGACCTTTTAGCTTTCCCCTCTCTCTCTCTCTCTCTCTCTCTCCCTCTCTCTCTCTCTCTCTCTGCCTTTTTTACAGTAAAATGTGCATTGCCATATATCTTCCAGTATTAGTGGGTAATTCCCTGATCTTTTTTCCAGTGCAGTTGGCTTCGATCGGTCTGAGAAACGTCAATAAGACAGAAGGGTGACATTGAATGGTTCCCGCTGTGATTATCTCTTGTGCTAAAGACACACTGCCTCCTCACTATACATCACCAGAGCAGCCCACGATACAGAAAAGCAATTACAAAGCCCCGGCTAACTCCTCTCTGTCAGTGTTACAAAAGACAGCAATATTAGGAGAGAAAGTGTGTTCGCAGCCTCAAAGTCCTGAACTGAAAGAGTAAATAGATTCTCAGGCAATTGTTTTGTACAGCGTCGTTTAAAAACACTTCTTTTCATCTTTTAGCCATGTAATGACTTTGTCACTTCATCAAAAAGTTACACATTATCAATCTGGATAAACTTCTGCTGAAAGGTGTCAAGATAAAACAGGAGCTAATGGTATTGGAAGCTGAGTGGTCGAAGCTTTTCAATAGAAAAGCTGCCAACAAGTTTAGATGAAAGAAAATCACAAAGATCTTTTCTGTCCATGAATGCACAAATCATCTTCGTCTGCAAGTTTTTTTGTTTTTTGTTTTTTTTTAAAGTCAAATAGTTCATCATACTGCTGAAAAGCCGAATTAACCTGGCTCACAGCCATTGGATATGTGCTGGACTTCTATTTGAGTTCTTCCACAGTATCCACCTTTAACTTGACTTGCTGAAAGCGTTTGGGAAAAGGTGGGATGTTAAATGAAATACACTAAGCAGATTGGGTGTGAGGCCTACTTTATTTGTGCTTAGCCAATCACAGCAACAAATCATATCGGGACAGAACAAGTGTCACACATACGGCTCTTCTTTCAAAAAGAAATTACTCTGTATTTCTTCTAAAACAACATCAAAAGCAGCAGAAATACTTACATCTACGGAGCAGCCATCTTTGTTTAGCTTGATTCAGACCAGCCCTGCTACAATGTGATTGGGCCTCAATACCACGCTGCTGTGATGTGAGTGGGCCGAAACACCGCTGGTTCGAACTCCTGAACCAATTGGATGGCAGGAAGGCCAGATGGTTCATCTCGAGTTTATGAATTCACAAATATCACGAGATAAACCATCTGGCATGGCCAATGAATTGTACTTTGACCTTTTCTGTGTTTGTTTTAGTTTGGACACAATTTTACTGCCCCTGCTGCGTTGTGATTGGTTCAGCTGACAGTATTCCTGCAAACTATTCTCAAGTTTTAATGAAAATCACAAAACAAATCTTGATAATACATCCAGTAGAGCCTGATAGGAAACAGAGAAAACCCACCCAAAAAGAGAGAAGTGGTCTGGCTTGTGAGTTGAGTCCACAGCCCACAAAATGAGTTCAATCATGAGTTTCTCAATTCCAGATGAAAATTGATAGTCTATTAAAATACAAACAAGATAAGTACTACTGATAATATTCCAGCCTTTTTTTCTAGCATTTCCCTAAAAATATGATTAAACTGACTGTCTCCAATTCAAACTGAAGCTGTTATTGAACATGCTTTGTAGAAGAAAGACAAATAATTTCCATTTGATTTTTGTCTGAAAAAGAAAAGTGCTTGGCCTGAATGACAGTAGATGTGGCATATTTGGGGTTTTGACAGTTCTCTTTAAAAGCTGAATGTAATAAATAGTGTTTTAATCTTTACCATGTCCAGGAGCTGTGTAGGTTTAAAGCTTGTTCTATGTTTAATGTGTTAGTTATCTTTTTTTTTTTTTTTTAAATCAGATCCTGAAAATACCTAAATTTTGTATGTAATTTAAAATCTAATACTTACTCATGAAATTATGTGTAAATAAAACTACGTGGCTATTTCTCGTTCTTGTTCCAGGTGTAAAAACAGACAGAAGAAGACATCACACATAGTTTGGGCAGCGTTTTAAAGCCGGCGCTCCTGTGAATGGTGATAATATGCGGCCCTTATCACATCTGGTGCGAGGCGACGGCGCGGGGGCATGGTAATGTCTGACACAGCTCAGTATGGAGCATGCTAATCCTGCAGGGGCCAGTCCTGATTAAAGATGAGTATCGCCCGGATGGTAAACACATCAACACGTGCACGGGAGCAGAAAGAGTCAGGCTTTTCTGCCAGAATATTAGAATACAGATGCACTTATCAGATTAAGTCACTGTAGTATAAAATGTATTGCGCTGTTCTGTTAAGGAATTTTTATAGATTTATTTTTATTGTTTTCTATTATTTTTATTTTATTTTCCTATGAATATTTGTATTTTTGATTTATTTATTTGCATTTATTTTGTTGGATAACAAATAAACATTGTTGATAGACTGGCAACAATTTATGAGAAATAATTTTGTGGCAGCATTCACAGTAAAGCAAATAAAATAAATAAATAAGTCAATAAATAAATAAATAAAGGACACATTAATGATCATCATAATCATAATAATAAACACAATTATGCTTAATATTTTATGCTAAAAATTTTGTTTTTGTATTTTCTATTTTGATTATCTTCATTAATGTATTTCCTTGTTGGACATGACCAGCAAATATGCCATTAGTAATTCCTGTTACCTAGCAACCAGAGCCAATTTCCAAATGAAATACACAGTAGCCTTTTTCAAATTTTCTTTACAAATGGTAACTTTGCCACTGTAAATACATTTTCACTCAGAGAATTATCACAGAAAAATATAAATACATAAACAAAAAACTTAGACTATAAAGGTGCACTGTGTAACTTTCTGGAGGTGAAAAGTCATATACACAACTCAGTAGAATTAGTAGAATTTTCTAATGGAAACACTATTCTGCAGAAACAGACGTTTTTAGGGCTCTCCTCCAAGCCAATAATAGACTATTTTGTGACCATGCATACACAAAAGTAAAAATGCAGATTTTTATTAAATATTTAGTGTAACTAAGACATCTAAATGACAAAATATGCATTTATTCAAGTTTATTTTTGTACCAAAAGTTGCGCACTGCACCTTTAAAAGGCAACTAGCTAGCAGTTAGTTTCAGGTATGGATGAATGTCAACTGAAGCTTTGACACCATTTTATTTACACACTCACCTGAATCCCTTTGATTGACAAATTTTATTTACTAATGTTAATATAGCAGCTTAACTTATTGCATGTCCAATAAGCAAATAGCCATTAAATGAACTTTGCCAGTGTTATTAACACAATTTGACAGTAGAACAAGGCAGGTGATCTGGGGATAAGTAGTTTATGAGTGTTCAGAGAAGATGATTTTGTGAGAAATTAGTAAAATGACAAGGTGGCTGATGTTAAGCCACAAACACCCCTCCAACATTTATTTTATCCAACAAGAAAGTTATATCTGACATTTACTGGATTAAACTGCAGGTAAAGAGAAACTTTCTTCAGGCAAAATGTAGACTCAGCTTTTCTTATAGCCCAACCCCGAACTGGCCCATTCCAAACACTTACATCCTGCATAAAATTCTGTTGCATGAATCTGTATCTCTCTAAAACAAGCCCTCAGAGTGATACATCAGAAAAGAGAAGTGCATCTCTCTAAAAAGACCATTACGGCTTTCCTCTAAGATCAAGTGGATTTACAGTGTGATCCCAGAGCAGTGAGATATTCAAGCCAAAAACAGCAGCTACTGTGTTGAGCTGAGCAAAAGCAAATAAAGAATGTCAAAGCACAAGCACAAAATCTGTCAGAAAAAACATAATGCAGAACATCTAGGGAAATTTACTCAAAAAATTGTGACAGAAATTTGAAAAAACAGCAGTATACATGTCATTTGCATTTTTTGCTGGTCAGTATGCTTTGAACAATGTTTGAATTGATTATCCTGCAGCTGGTGGATGAAGTTGAAGGGCAAAGTTTAGTTCTTTTTACTTGGCTATGAATGGTTTCTCCCTTGCCCTCACATAATGTTCTTCAATTATTTAGACAAAACTTCTTTGACGATGATTTAGTTGATCAAAAATTAAATAATAGTCCAGCAAAGCATTTATTTACATGTTAGGAAGCAAAACGAGAAGTGAGTTAGCTGAGGATTTGCCTTTTTACACATACATTCATGTAATTTTTCTGTTAGCACTGTTGTTTTTGGATACATTTGTGCATTTTAAATTCATTTTGTGTCAGATTAATGATCAGACTGAAGAGATGATTTTTTGTTTGAGAGCTTTGTCACACATTCCTTTTTTCTTGATAAAAGACAGGACATGTTGGCAGAATGGATAGCGTTCTGGGCTGTTGTGTGTGGAGTTTGAATGTTTCTCTTCGTGTCTGGGTGGGTTTGCTCTGAGCACGCTGTTTTGTTGCCTGACCAGTCAGCCCTCCTAAATTCTGTTTGAATGCAGAAGGGTCTGGAACCAAAGACAGAGCCAATCACTTCGTCGTCCAAAATTAGGACAATCCAATCTCAAACGACTGCTTTCCTCACCCCGCTCCCTGCCCAATTTCAAAACTTTTGTAAGCAACCTTCAAGACCAACACAGTCAGATGGTGTACTTTTACCACGACACAAAAACAGCGTATTTTGAGCACGAGTTCACAGCTGTTTTTAGTACTCATGTTACGCCGTGCATTTAGCACAATATGAAAAAACTTAAAAATGACACGAGATTTCACAGCGTTAAAAAAACACGAGTTTTGGTTGCAGCCACGTGGGGACGTTTTCTTCAGTGAAACGGGTAAGTTCAGGCATAAAGTTACTAAAATTGGTAAGATAGATCTGGGGCTTTGGGCAGGTTAGATTAGAATCAGGATTTCATTAATATTCATAAATAAGAACACGTCTTAACAACCACCATTGAAATGAATGGGGACATGTGATGCGTACTATAATTACGCAAAACGCTGTGAACTCGTGCTAATCATACCTAATTTACATATTGTGTAATGTCGTGGTAAATGTACGCTTTCTTGTGAGATTGGGCTCTCAAGACACATCATCATACCAACCAGTGAGTCTTCTGAAGATGGCTACAGGAAGTAGCTGAAACATGTAAAGCAAGTGAAGACACAATGCTCCTGTCTGACAAAAGAAAACACTTTTTTAGATTTAATGATTTGATTTAATGTCCTCATGCACTCCGCTCAGCTCTGCTTCAATCAGTGAGCTCTACACAATCAAAATGGTCAGTGGGCTGCAAAGAACGATGATATCCAAACCTCATAAACTTTGTCAGGACTACTGGATAACATTTCTACCTTGTTTAAAGTGTTTGCAAGTCTCTGTGATGGTAACGTATGTATTTTTGGGACATTTGAAGGGTCTGTCTGCTCTCACAGTTGCTTCCTGATGGAAAATGTTGTAAAGAATGCCAGTGAACGCAGCTACATGTATTACTTTGAGTTTGTCTCTCCTCTAATCTGATCTGTATTACAATAACATTTACATGCACGAGCAGAAAAGTTACATAATGAATCTTCAACACAAACATCAAACTTTAGCTTCGAACATTCTGACACCTTACTTAAACTTTTGCTTATTGTGAAATCTGCTGCAGTCGGTGAAAGCTGAGTGGATTGTGTGGGCTGTAAGGGACAAGCTAACTGACTGTTTCCCCACAGTCCAAAGTGTGAGATGCAAATGAAAAAGGGCAGAATAATAAATGGAGCGTGATAGCAGGAAATTGCTGATAACGAGAAATTGTTACAAAGACTAATGTGCTTGGAACAGGGCCAGACATTTTCTATGGCACCACCTCATTCGGCGCTTTGACTGATGGGTCCAACCTGTCCCAAACAGGTTCAGGGGAAATGCACGGTTATTATGCCAAAGTGGAGCTCATGTATTTAACCAGCCACCATCACAATGCATTTTGAAGCAGATACAGCATATAAGATCTGTTTAACTGTGCTGATTTATTTTAGTTTTAGAGGTAACTGATGATGGTGCAAAACTACTTCCTCCTTCATTTTTCGTGCCAAATTACATAAAGTCATACTTGTGCTGTACTGACTAAGGTGAACTATTAAACATAGCTAGAGCTTATTCTGCCTAAAAGTTGCGTTTTCATCTTGACTTTATCTGGGGATGGTGTCTTCTTGCACTCTCCATAACGTCACATGCTAAAAATGACAATCCTGAGATTTTGTTGATTATGAATCTGCTTGTAAAATATATTATGTGAATAACAAATTATTATTATTGTCGAACTTATGTACTTTACAAAAACGGTGTGATGGTGCCTGATTACTGCATGAAGACAAGCTCAATAATGAGTTGAACCGTCAAGCAGAATGCTTAGAGTTTCCTAAAGCCCTGTTTACACAGAAACTGTGGTCATAAAAACTCATCATACACCCCTCCTTTGATCTACATTTAGACACAAATGCTGAACTTGAAAGAACAATCTTAGTATTGTGAGTACTTTTCTATTAGTACCTGCTTGGCCCTACTCTACTCTACTCGGCAGTGACTTAGCCCTGTGCGGAGCTTTTCCATTTGGGTTGATCCCTGGGACCAGGTACTTTTTAATACCTGCTTTACCCCAGGGCCGACAAGACAAGAATACTAAACCTGACATCAGACCCACGTCACGATCTGCGCTCCATGTAACAGCAATTCACATCTACCAAACAGATTGAATGCGAACTTATGTACAATCTGCCATTTTCCAAACAAAGTCAAGTGTCAGCTTACCTTCTTAAATAGAAGAAACGAAGAATCAACATGTCTAGATTACAAACAACACTCAATTGAAAACAACGGTCTCCAGTGCGAGCCTTTCTGCCTAAAGTCTGCATTTTGAGATTCATAAATCGCGTGATCCAGTAACAGTCTGAAATTTACGCATAAGAATGCCGCCAAAACAGATAATACGAACCAAACTTTGCCATAAGTTTCCACAGCACAGCAAAAGCATCTTATCCAGTACTTACGAGCTCAGAACAGCCTCACATGTGCTAACAAATGACTTAAGCCGTTGTTTTCAGCAGAGCAAAGAATGAATGCAGATTATTGAATCACAGAAATGTTGTCACGAAAAAGCGAGACCATTGTTGTCATCAAAATATTGTAGATTTATCAAAACTTGTTGCCATGTAAATTAGTCCCAAGTGATTTGCAGTTTTCTGATTTCCAAAAACATACACTGTGGGTACTTCCAGTAGTTTATGTTCTCCAACAAATTTTGTGTTTTGCTAAATCTGAAGCAAAGACTAAAATGTCCACAAAAAACACTATTAATTAGATTGTATTCCAGATTATCTAACTAACAAGCTTGATACACAATAGCAATTACACAAAATATACACATGTGCAGTTTAACAGTCACAAAAGCAGATTAATTACTAGTATTTACCAAAGCCGTTATTGTTATAATCATTGCTATAGCAACCATTCATCAGCCATTCTTGTTTCCATCCTGAATTCATAACGCACACATCACCTAATCATAATGGTTGAAAATAATGCCAGATTGATATTCCAGTGGTTGTTGTAACTGTGGTTGACTGATTGCAGAAGGGCAGCTGGTGTATTTGAGTCCCTGTTGTTAGCGTGCGCGTCGTGTGCTTGGGCTGGTGATATTTTAAGAAATCACTCCAGTTTCTCTCAGAGTACAACACGTTCTGACTCTGGACAGAACATGTATTTTCAGAGGAGAGCAGCTTTCTTTTTGTCAACTCGATTCACTGGTTTCTTTTGGGTTTTAAATAACTTTGAAATTGTGATTTTTTTTTTCGGCCAAGACAAAATCACTGACAAAAACATGATAATTCAACTTGCATATGTGTAGATTCAAATGTTGCTAATTTTCTAACTTGTGGTATGCCTCCTTTTTTTGCAACCAGTCCATTCTTAATGAGTGGGGTCAACTCTCCACAGATCTTGCTCCAACTGGACCTGGTGAGGTTCCCTTGCTGGTTTTCATGGTGTTAAACTTATTTAATACCATNTGAAACAACGTGTTATTTTTGAGTCACAACAACCAGTACGGGTTTTACCTATGATGTTAAACTTGTACAAGGTACTTTTCTCCATACTCTTTATCAAGGTTTAAATGAGAAAAATGACTATGTGAGACGTGACCTAAAACCTTTTCTTAATGACATGCAAGTTAGTGATGACCTTTTACTAGAACAAATCACAAAATCTACAAGTGAAGAAACAGAAAGACAGAAAAGACTGGGTACAACAGTAAAAACTAAAACAGTGACTGTAGCTACACTTGACAGTAGTGACAAGACTAACAGTAACAAAGCTGATAAAGAGCGAGAGACTCAGCATGACGCTATTAGAGAACTAACAGCACAAGTGTCCTCCCTGACTAAACATCTTGCCCAAATGACCAGACCACTTGAAAACCCCAAACCTGTTGACTCTAGCCCTCAAAGACACAATTCACAGGTGCGAGGTGAAACACGGGGCAGATGCAAGTCGTGTGTCCAACAAAACATAATTCCCTGTAATCATTGTTTTGTGTGTGGTCAAACAGGACACAGGGCCATTGGATGTCTCCAGCGTAAAGTGTCGGGAAACGCGACACGGTCACAGGAGAGGGGCAGCCAGTGACCGAGACAGCCCAAACGTCCCAAATCCCTAAAAGCTCAAGTACAAAACCACAGTCAACGTGCTCAGTGCCAAGAAAAAGACTTGCTCAACTCATTGGTAAAAGATGTATGGTGTCATGTGCTCTCAATGGTGCTCCTATTCAAATGCTACTCGACTCAGGTGCTCAAGTGACTATGGTGGGAAAAACATGGATGCAAAAGACATTACCAACTGTCCCCATTCAACCCCTCACATCTCTCTTTTCAGACCAACCTTTTGAAATCTCTGCAGCAAACGGCAGTGATGTTCCTTTGGAGGGATGGGCAGACATGTCACTTGAGATCAAAAGCAGTAACAATGGACATGTGGCTATTCAAGTACCAGTCATAATCACTCAGAACTGTCTTAATCACCCTATTTTAGGCAGTAATGTTATTGCTGAAATGATTAAAGCTTACAAAGAGACAGATACTAATGTCACAGATCTACTTAAAGAAGCTTTAAATGTTAGTGACAGTACAGTTGAAGCTTTAGTGTCAGCACTTGAAGTTTTCACTCCAGCTGATAACTACATTCAATGCACAGTTAAAACTGGTAAAAAGGGTGTTATAGTACCTGCCGGTCAGATCTGTGAAATCAGGTGTAGGGTCAGAGAGTGGCCAGCAGGAGGTGCAATGCTCTTTCAGCCCAGTGAACAAGACAGCTTTGTAGATGGTCTTGAGTTGTTTCCTGCATTAGTAGATGTTCCTAGTGGTTTAACTAAAATTGTAAAAATCCCTATTCAGAACATCACTAAACATGATATCTACCTTTCAAAGAGAACAGTTTTGGGAACTTTAGAAGAAGTAACTGAAGTTAGACCTGTAAACTGTGCTTCAGACAACTCAAACTCAGATCAAGAAACAAATGTAAACACGTGTTCTGTCAACTTAAGTCATATGCAGAAAACTAGTGACAAATGCCAACTAACAAAAGACACTCAGGTGAAAAGTGAAAAATGGCATCCACCTGTTGACTTGTCACATCTGAATAAAGACGAACAAGAGACTGTACAAAACATGCTGTTTGAGGAGTCAGATGTTTTTGCTAAAAGTGACTCAGACATTGGCTGTATCCCGAGTCTACAACTCAAAATCAATCTTACAGACAATGTGCCAGTTCAAACGTCCTACAACTCCATTCCAAAACCCTTGTACAAGGAAGTGAAAGAGTATGTCCAAAAGCTGCTTGACCATGGTTGGATTAGGAAATCTACATCTCCCTATTCTTCACCAGTGGTATGTGTGAGAAAAAAGGACATGTCACTTCGCTTGTGTGTTGATTTTCGAGGCTTAAATCGCAAAACTATCCCTGATCGCCATCCACTCCCACGCATTCAGGACCTGCTGGATAACCTGGGGGGCTACTCATGGTTTTCCATACTAGACCAAGGTAGTGCCTACCACCAAGGCTTTGTTGAGGAGAACTCCAGACACCTGACCGCCTTTAGCACACCTTGGGGGTTATATGAGTGGACCCGCCTCCCATTTGGCCTTACCAACGCCCCAGCGGCCTTTCAAAGATGCATGGAGGGTGCCCTGGAAGGTTTAAGGGACGAGTGCTGCTCTCCGTACTTAGATGACGTGTTATGTTATTCTAAGACTTTCACTGACCATGTAAATGACTTAAGACGTGTTCTACACAGACTCAGAGAACATGGTGTTAAGTTACGCCCTAATAAGTGTGAACTTTTTAAACGCCAAATCAGATATGTTGGTCGTCTTGTGACTAGTGAAGGTGTACAGATAGATCCTAAAGACCTAGAAGCAGTTAACCAGCTCAGAGACAAAGAACCAAAGATGTTGGAGAGTTAGAGCTCTCCTTGGTTTCTTAGGTTACTATCGGACTTTTATTCAGGGACTTTTCCAGGTTAGCGAGACCACTTTTTAAACTTGTTGAAAGTCCCAGTGAGGTAGAGCACAGATTGACTAAAAGCCAACCCACAAAATCAAAGAAAACAGTAAGGGTCAGCTTCCGTCCAAAACGCCTGTTAACTGGACTCAAGAACACAGTGCAGTTGTGTCACATTTTTGTCGACATGTTAACTAGTCACCTATCTTAGCATACCCAGACTTTGACTTACCTTTTGTCCTCCATACAGACGCTTCTATGAAGGACTAGGGGCTGTACTTTATCAGCAACAAAACAACAAACTACGTGTCATTGCATATGGTTCCAGGACGCTCACGCCTGCGGAAAAAAACTATCACCTCCATTCCGGCAAGCTTGAGTTTCTTGCGCTCAAGTGGGCTATCTGTGACAAGTTCAGGATTACCTTTATTACGCTCCAACTTTTACAGTTTTCACGGATAATAATCCCCTCACTTATGTTTTGAGCACAGCCAAGTTAAATGCAGTCGGGCATCGCTGGGTGGGTGAGCTAGCAGATTTCCACTTTTCCATCAAGTATCGCCCTGGAAAATCAAATGCAGATGCTGACACACTGTCCAGATATCCAGTTAAACTGTCAGATCACTTGCCAGAGTACACCGAGACAATGCCACCTGAAGTTATCTCTGCCATTTGGCAAGGTGACAAAGCCATGAGAGACAGTGAAGTGCCATGGGTTGTCGCTTTACGGCTAAACTCAAATGCCAATGACACAAACACTCAAGGTACTCCTGTAATCTCACCTGAATATCTCCGAACAGCTCAAAAAGAGGACAAATCTATCTGTGAAGTCATTCAATTGAAAAAAAGAGGATGGAATCCAAATGAAAAAGACAAGAGACAAATGACACGTGAAACAAGAAGACTAGTACATGAATGGAACAAACTAAAACTTGAAAAAGGACTGCTGTACAGACATACAGACAAAAGGAAACAGTTAGTGCTACCAGAAAAACTGAAAAAGACTGTTTTGAGACATTTGCACGATGACATGGGTCATGTAGGCGCAGATAAAGTCATTCACTTAGCAAGAGAACGCTTTTATTGGCCATTTATGCAGCGTGACATAGAAGATTATGTCATTCGCCAATGCACCTGTCTAAAACAAAAACGTCCATGTGTTCCAGACAAAGCTCCAATGGGTTCAATCACAACTAGTGCTCCGTTGAACTTATATCAGTTGACTACCTGCATCTCGAACCGAGTAAAGGCGGTTACGAGTATATTTTAGTTCTGGTAGACCACTTCACGCGTTTTGCGCAAGCTTATCCAACTAAAAATAAGTCAGGCAAAACTGCGGCTGAGAAAATATTTTACGATTTCATACTGAGGTTTGGATATCCTGAGAAACTCCACCATGATCAGGGCCGGGAGTTCGAAAAATAGCCTATTCCAAAGACTCCAACAACTTGCAGGAATAGCACACTCTCGAACTACCCCCTACCATCCTCAGGGGAATCCTGTAGAGCGTCTAAACAGAACACTCCTTCAAATGTTACGCACGTTGCAGGAAGAAAAGAAAACACAGTGGAAAGATCACTTACCTCACATTCTCCACGCGTACAATTGTACAAGACATGAAGCGACAGGGTACTCACCGTTTTTTCTCCTTTATGGTAGAATGCCTAGACTACCCATAGACTTGCTTTTTGACATCAAACTTGAAACTGACTGCAAAACAAAACAAGAGTATGCTGAAAAATGGGCATCTCGTATGCAAGAAGCTTACAAAATAGCCTCAGAAAACAGTCAGAAAAGCTCAGCTAAAGGGAAAAGACGCTATGATCAAAACATAAAAGGCATCCCTTTACAACCTGGAGATCGAGTTCTAGTCAGGAATCTCTCAGAACGAGGAGGACCTGGAAAACTAAGAGCGTACTGGGAAAAGTGTATCCACAAAGTTATTGAAAGGATTGGAGATGGACCTGTGTACAAAATTCAAGCTGAAACAGGAGACCGAAATCTCAGAGTTTTACACAGAAACCTTCTATTACCAGTTAATGACTTACCACTGGAACAAGAACAAAGTCAAAATGTGAACAGGACAAGACAAAAACAGAGAAAAGAACAAAGACAAATTCAGGATGCTGCTGAGTCTGAAGAATCAGATGAGGAGGAGGAATACACATACCACTGGCAACGTGTACCCTTATGTCAAAACAAAACTCAACCTCAATCACGTCATGAACTCAGAGCCGCAGCACCTGTATTTCAACCTGAAAGACAAAGTACTCAACCAGTTCAAGTACCTGAACAAGTGCACAATCACAAGTTGAAGTACAAACACCGGACATGTCAATCCCAGCTGTTGAACCTGATTCAGTACCAAGGCCAGTTCCAGCTGTGGAAATACCTGAAATGGACAATGTTATTGAACCTGAAATCGACAACAGTGATGATCTGGAAATGGAACAACTCACAGATAATGTGCCTGAAACTACTGCACATGAGGAAAGTGTTCGCAGATCGACCAGAACAGTAAGACCAAGAGAAGTGTTCACTTATCATCAGTTTGGACAACCTTCTTACCAAACCTGGAGACCTGGCGCGAACATGATGTTTGCTTGTGTTCCCTTTCCGATGTCTTACCCAACTCAACCTGACATGTACTATCACTCTACTCCAGTATGGACATGTTAGATTTTGAAAACTTTAGTAACTAGTATTCAGACCAAGTAATATGACTCTTAAACTGTATGTGACCTGACTTTAGATATTTAGTGAAAGATGCCGGAGTCATCTTTTAAAGCAGGGGAGAGTGTAATAGGTTGAAAAACGCTATATCAAAAGTTTCACAAGAAAACAGACACCCCCTCTCATTTATTTTTTGTATTTGCTAATATCTTTTGTTTTGGGTGCAATGCATATTGTCGCCACTAGAGGTGCTCTAAGTGCTCCTGTTGGATACTAGAGGGACAACGCGCATGCGCAGCTTCAGATTAAACAAGCTGTGGCCAGACCTAACGTCTCCTCTCGTCTATCCACAGGTAATGGTAATAAAAGTTGTTTTATGTAACTCAAACTTGGTTCAAACATATTCGAGACACATTTCGAAAGGTTTTGTACAAACTGTATAATTTTCAGAGTGTTTAGTCGAGGTAAAATGTATTTTTGTTGTACTTTTTCATGTAGTCTCGTTTTCAGTCCGAGTCGCCATGTTAAGTCTATGTTAAGTGAGTCAATTCAGTAGTAATAACGTATGTAAAGTCCAATCTAAGTATTGTAAGTTAGTCAAGTACTTTGGAAAACAGTAGTAAATGCAAATTTATTTCGTTTCGAGCATAAATGTTAGTAAAATCCAAGTTTAAAGCATCCGCCATGCTTTCGTTCACGGACTTTTCTACAGACGGTTTGCCGCCATTCGGAGGCACTTTTTCTTTGATGTTGCCGACCCGCTTGTGTGTGTATGTGGTAGGGAGGAGTAGGAGAAGTGTATGTGTGAAGGATATGTGAAATAGTGTAGCAAATGCACTTCTACTGCACAGTAGTAACATGTAATGAATGTAGTAAATGTATATGTGTATTTTATTTATTTTTGTATATCTTAAGAGCTTTTTATAGTTTACTTTATTATATATTTTTGGTTTAGAGTGAATGTATACATTGTTTTAGTGTCCTTTATTTAATTATTGTTTATTTATTGTCCTATATTATTTTCCTAATTGTTGATTTTTGTGTGAATGAGATTATTGTCAGATTAAACAAGCTGTGGCCAGACCTAACGTCTCCTCTCGTCTATCCACAGCTCCACCACACCTTTTAGGCTACACAGTCTAACCCTAGCTGTGTGCCACTTGCTACCGCCCAGCTATCCCCTAGGGCTGGCGCCGGTAACACATAGCCAATCACAGCAACAAATCATATTGGTGTCTGCGTGGGACAGAACAAGTGTCACACATACGGCTCTTCTTTCAAAAAGAAATTACTTCGTATTATTTTCTAAAACAACATCAAAAGCAGCAGAAATACATACATCCACGAGAGCAGCCATCTTTGTTTAGCTTGATTCAGACCAGCCCTGCTACAATGTGATTGGGCCTCAATACCACGCTGCTGTGATGTGAGTGGGCCGAAACACCGCTGGTTCAAACTCCTGAACCAATTGGATGGCAGGAAGGCCAGATGGTTCATCTCGAGTTTATGAATTCACAAATATCACGAGATAAACCATCTGGCATGGCCAATGAATTGTACTTTGACCTTTTCTGTGTTTGTTTTAGTTTGGACACAATTTTACTGCCCCTGCTGCGTTGTGATTGGTTCAGCTGACAGTATTCCTGCAAAACTATTCTCAAGTTTTAATGAAAATCACAAAACAAATCTTGATAATACATCCAGTAGAGCCTGATAGGAAACAGAGAAAACCCACCCAAAAAGAGAAAAGTGGTCTGGCTTGTGAGTTGAGTCCACAGCCCACAAAATGAGTTCAATCATGAGTTTCTCAATTTCAGATGAAAATTTGATAGTCTATTAAAAATACAAACAAGATAAGTACTACTGATAATATTCCAGCCTTTTTTTCTAGCATTTCCCTAAAAATATGATTAAACTGACTGTCTCCAATTCAAACTGAAGCTGTTATTGAACATGCTTTGTAGAAGAAAGACAAAATAATTTCCATTTGATTTTTGTCTGAAAAAGAAAAGTGCTTGGCCTGAATGACAGTAGATGTGGCATATTTGGGGTTTTGACAAGTTCTCTTTAAAAGCTGAATGTAATAAATAGTGTTTTAATCTTTACCATGTCCAGGAGCTGTGTAGGTTTAAAGCTTGTTCTATGTTTAATGTGTTAGTTTATCTTTTTTTTTTTTTTAAATCAGATCCTGAAAATACCTAAAATTTGTATGTAATTTAAAATCTAATACTTGCTCATGAAATTATGTGTAAATAAAACTGCGTGGCGATTTCTCGTTCTTGTTCCAGGTGTAAAAACAGACAGAAGAAGACATCACACATAGTTTGGGCAGCGTTTTAAAGCCGGCGCTCCTGTGAATGGTGATAATATTTAACTGCGGCCCTTATCACATCTGGTGCGAGGCGACGGCGCGGGGGCATGGTAATGTCTGACACAGCTCAGTATGGAGCATGCTAATCCTGCAGGGGCCAGTCCTGATTAAAGATGAGTATCGCCCGGATGGTAAACACATCAACACGTGCACGGGAGCAGAAAGAGTCGGGTTTTCTGCCAGAATATTAGAATACAGATGTACTTATGAGATTAAGTCACTGCAGTATAAAATGTATTTGCGCTGTTCTGTTAAGGAATTTTTATAGATTTATTTTTATTGTTTTCTATTATTTTTATTTTATTTTCCTATGAATATATTTATTTTTCATTATTTATTTGCATTTATTTTGTGTGATAACAAATAAACATTGTTGATAGACTGGCAACAATTTATGAGAAATAATTTTGTGGCAGCATTCACATTAAAGCAAATAAAATAAATAAATCAATAAATAAATAAATAAAGGACACATTAATGATCATCATAATCATAATAATAAACACAATTATGCTTAATATTTTATGCTAAAAATTTTGTTTTTGTATTTTCTATTTTGATTATCTTCATTAATGTATTTCCTTGTTGGACATGACCAGCAAATATGCCATTAGTAATTCCTGTTACCTAGCAACCAGAGCCAATTTCCAAATGAAATACACAGTAGCCTTTTTCAAATTTTCTTTACAAATGGTAACTTTGCCACTGTAAATACATTTTCACTCAGAGAATTATCACAGAAAAATATAAATACATAAACAAAAAACTTAGACTATAAAGGTGCACTGTGTAACTTTCTGGAGGTGAAAAGTCATATACACAACTCAGTAGAATTAGTAGAATTTTCTAATGGAAACACTATTCTGCAGAAACAGACGTTTTTAGGGCTCTCCTCCAAGCCAAATAATAGACTATTTTGTGACCATGCATACACAAAAGTAAAAATGCAGATTTTTATTAAATATTTAGTGTAACTAAGACATCTAAATGACAAAAATATGCATTTATTCAAGTTTATTTTTGTACCAAAAGTTGCGCACTGCACCTTTAAAATGCAACTAGCTAGCAGTTAGTTTCAGGTATGAATGAATGTCAACTGAAGCTTTGAGACCGTTTTATTTACACACTCACTTGAATCCCTTTGATTGACAAATTTTATTTACTAATGTTAATATAGCAGCTTAACTTATTTTATTGCACAATGATAATGTGCAAGCATGTCCAATAAGCAAATAGCCATTAAATGAACTTTGCCAATGTTATTAACACAATTTGACAGTAGAACAAGGCAGGTGATCTGGGGATAAGTAGTTTATGAGTGTTCAGAGAAGATGATTTTGTGAGAAATTAGTAAAATGACAAGGTGGCTGATGTTAAGCCACAAACACCCCTCCAACATTTATTTTATCCAACAAGAAAGTTATATCTGACATTTACTGGATTAAACTGCAGGTAAAGAGAAACTTTATTCAGGCAAAATGTAGACTCAGCTTTTCTTATAGCACAACCCCGAACTGGCCCATTCCCAAACACTTACATCCTGCATAAAATTCTGTTGCATGAATCTGTTTCTCTCTAAAACAAGCCCTCAGAGTGATACATCAGAAAAGAGAAGTGCATCTCTCTAAAAGACCATTACGGCTTTCCTCTAAGATCAAGTGGATTTACAGTGTGATCCCAGAGCAGTGAGATATTCAAGCCAAAAACAGCAGCTACAGTGTTGAGCTGAGCAAAAGCAAATAAAGAATGTCAAAGCAAAAGCACAAAATCTGTCAGAAAAAACAATAATGCAGAACATCTAGGGAAATTCACTCAAAATTGTGGACTGAAATTTAAGAAAAGAGAAGTATACATGTAATTTGCATTTTTTTGCTTGTCAGTATGCTTTGGAACAATGTTTGAACTGACTATCCTGCAGCTGGTGGATGAAGTTGAAGGGCAAAGTTTAGTTCTTTTTACTTGGCCAAGAGATGAATGGTTTCTCCCTTGCCCTCACATAATGTTCTTCAGTTATTTAGACAAAACTTCTTTGATTATGATGTAGTTGATCAAAAATGAAATAATAGTCCAGCAAAGCATTTATTTACATGTTAGGAAGCAAAACGAGGAGTGAGTTAGCTGAGGATTTGCCTTTTTACACATACATTCATGTAATTTTTCTGTTAGCACTGTTGTTTTTGGATACAATTTGTGCATTATAAATTCATTTTGTGTCAGATTAATGATCAGACTGAAGAGATGATTTTTAGTTTGAGAGCTTTTGTCAGACATTCCTTTTTTCTTGATAAAAGACAGGACATGTTGGCAGAATGGATAGCGTTCAGGGTCGTTGTGTGTGGAGTTTGAATGTTTCTCTTCGTGTCTGGGTGGGTTTCCTCTGAGCACGCCCGTTTTGTTGCCCCTCCAAAATTCTGTTTGAATGCAGAAGGGTCTGGAACCAAAGACAGAGCCAATCACTTCGTCGTCCAAAATTAGGACAATCCAATCTCAAACGACTCCTCACCCCGCTCCCTGCCCAATTTCAAAACTTTTGTAAGCAGCCTTCAAGACCAACACAGTCTCACTAGATGGCGTACTTTTACCACGACACAAAAACAGCGTATTTTGACCTTGAGTTCACAGCTGTTTTTAGTACTCATGTTACGCCGTGCATTTAGCACGATATGAAAAAGCGTAAAAATGACACGAGATTTCACAGCGTTAAAAAAACACGAGTTTTGGTTGCAGCCACATGGGGACGTTTTCTTCAAGTGAAACGGGTAAGTTCAGGCATCAAGTTACTAAAATTGGTAAGATTAGGTCTGGGGCTTGGGGCAGGTTAAGATTAGAATCAGGATTTCATTAATATTCATAAATAAGAACACGTCTTAACAACCACCATTGAAATGAATGGGGACATGTGATGCGTACTATAATTACGCAAAACAGCTGTGAACTCGTGCTAATCATACCTAATTTACATATTGTGTAATGTCGTGGTAAATGTACGCTTTCTTGTGAGATTGGGCTCTCAAGACACATCATCATAGCAACCAGTGAGTCTTCTGAAGATGGCTACAGGAAGTAGCTGAAACATGTAAAGCAAGTGAAGACACAATGCTCCTGTCTGACAAAAAGAAAACACTTTTTTAGATTTAATGATTTGATTTAATGTCCTCATGCACTCCGCTCAGCTCTGCTTCAATCAGTGAGCTCTACATGCATCAAAATGGTCAGTGAGCTGCAAAGAACGATGTTGTCCAAACCCCATAAACTTTTGTCAGGACTACAGGATAACATTTCTACCTTGTTTAAAGTGTTTGCAAGTCTCTGTGATGGTAACGTATGTATTTGTGGGACATTTGAAGGGTCTGTCTGCTCTCACAGTTGCTTCCTGATGGAAAATGTTGTAAAGAATGCCAGTGAACGCAGCTACATGTATTACTTTGAGTTTGTCTCTCCTCTAATCTGATCTGTATTTACAATAAACATTTACATGCACGAGCTGAAAAGTTACATAATGAATCTTCAAACACAAACATCAAACTTTAGCTTCGAACATTCTAACACCTTACTTAAACTTTTGCTTATTGTGAAATCTGCTGCAGTCGGTGAAAGCTGAGTGGATTGTGTGGGCTGTAAGGGACAAGCTAACTGACTGTTTCCCCACAGTCCAAAGTGTGAGATGCAAATGAAAAAGGGCAGAATAATAAATGGAGCGTGATAAGCAGGAAATTGCTGATAACGAGAAAATTGTTACAAAGACTAATGTGCTTGGAACAGGGCCAGACATTTTCTATGGCACCACCTCATTCAGCGCTTTGACTGATGGGTCCAACCTGTCCCAAACAGGTTCAGGGGAAATGCACGGTTATTATGCCAAAGTGGAGCTCATGTATTTAACCAGCCACCATCACAATGCATTTTGAAGCAGATACAGCATATAAGATCTGTTTAACTGTGCTGATTTATTTTAAGTTTTAGAGGTAACTGATGATGGTGCAAAACTACTTCCTCCTTCATTTTTCGTGCCAAATTACATAAAAGTCATACTTGTGCTGTACTGACTAAGGTGAACTATTAAACATAGCTAGAGCTTATTCTGCCTAAAAGTTGCGTTTTCATCTTGACTTTATCTGGGGATGGTGTCTTCTTGCACTCTCCATATCGTCACATGCTAAAAATGACAATCCTGAGATTTTGTTGATTATGAATCTGCTTGTAAAATATATTATGTGAATAACAAATTATTTATTGTTGTAGAACTTAATGTACTTTACAAAAAACGGTGTGATGGTGCCTGATTACTGCATGAAGACAAGCTCAATAATGAGTTGAACCATCAAGCAGAATGCTTAGAGTTTCCTAAAGCCCTGTTTACACAGAAACTGTGGTCATAAAAACTCATCATACACCCCTCCTTTGATCTACATTTAGACATAAATGCTGAACTTGAAAGGAACAATCTTAGTATTGTGAGTACTATTCTATTAGTACCTGCTTGGCCCTACTCTACTCTACTCGGCGCGACTTAGCCCTGGTGCAGAGCTTTTCCATTTGGGGTTGATCCCTGGGACCAGGTACTTTTTAATACCTGCTTTACCCCAGGGCCGACAAGACAAGATACTAAACCCGACATCAGACCCACGTCACGATCTGCGCTCCATGTAACAGCAATTCACATCTACCAAACAGATTGAATGCGAACTTATGTACAATCTGCCATTTTTCCAAACAAAGTTCAGTGTGTCAGTTTACCTTCTTAAATAGAAGAAACGAAGAATCAACATGTCTAGAGTTACAAACAACACTCAATTGAAAACAACGGTCTCCAGTGCGAGCCTTTCTGTCTAAAGTCTGCGTTTTGAGATTCATAAATCTGCGTGATCCAGTAACAGTCTGAAATTTACGCATAAGAATGCCGCCAAAACAGATAATACGAACCAAACTTTGCCATAAGTTTCTCACAGCACAGCAAAAGCATCTTATCCAGTACTTACGAGCTCAGAACAGCCTCACATGTGCTAACAAATGACTTAAGCCGTTGTTTTCAGCAGAGCAAAGAATGAATGCAGATTTATTGAACACAGAAATGTTGTCACGAAAAAGCGAGACCATTGTTGTCATCCAAATATTGTAGATTTATCAAAACTTGTTGCCATGTAAATTAGTCCCAAGTGATTTGCAGTTTTCTGGTTTCCAAAAACATACACTGTGGGTACTTCCAGTAGTTTATGTTCTCCAACAAATTTGTGTTTTGCTAAATCTGAAGCAAAGACTAAAATGTCCACAAAAAACACTATTAATTAGATTGTATTCCAGATTATCTAACTAACAAGCTTGATACAACAATAGCAATTACACAAAATATACACATGTGCAGTTTAACAGTCACAAAAGCAGATTAATTACTAGTATTTACCAAAGCCGTTATTGTTATAATCATTGTATAGCAACCATTCATCAGCCATTCTTGTTTCCATCCTGAATTCATAACGCACACATCACCTAATCATAATGGTTGAAAATAATGCCAGATTGATATTCCAGTGGTTGTGTTGTGGTTGACTGATTGCAGAAGGGCAGCTGGTGTATTTGAGTCCCTGTTGTTAGCGTGCGCGTCGTGTGCTTGGGCTGGTGATATTTTAAGAAATCACTCCAGTTTCTCTCAGAGTACAACACGTTCTGACTCTGGACAGAACATGTATTTTCAGAGGAGAGCAGCTTTCTTTTTGTCAACTCGATTCACTGGTTTCTTTTGGGTTTTAAATAACTTTGAAATTGTGATTTTTTTTTTTCGGCCAAGACAAAATCACTGACAAAAACATGATAATTCAACTTGCATATGTGTAGATTCAAATGTTGCTAATTTTTCTAACTTGTGGTATGCCTCCTTTTTTTTGCAACCAGTCCATTCTTAATGAGTGGGGTCAACTCTCCACAGATCTTGCTCCAACTGGACCTGGTGAGGTTCCCTTGCTGGTTTTCATGGTGTTAAACTTATTTAATACCATAAGGTGGAACTTTCTAAGCAAATCCATAAACCCCATTACATAATTCATCTCAGTTTTACCTCAGCACAGATATGCTGACAAAATACTATGTGGGTAAAAATGAGTTTGCAGTGTTATTAGTATTTAATACTACTTTTTTGACTCCTTAAATCCAGATCCTGCTCATACTTATGTTTTAGCATCATGTTAGTCTCCGCTTAACCAGGCTAGCGCCACCTAGTGCCTCTGCTCCATTTCATCTCACTCAAGCAACAAGGTCTGGAAAATACTTTTTTTTTTTCGCTGCTTGAACCTTGAAAGATGATCAACCTATCAGTGAAAAGAAATTAAGCAGTGATGGCAAATTCCTTGTGTCTGTTTCTGCAAGTTTGCCATTAAAGTTGTAGCTGCCGAAAATTTAGATTAAAAATTATATTTAATTATATATTATTATTAAAAATTATATCACCTTTTTACGTAATGATGCAACACAGTCTCACTAGATGGCGTACTTTTACCATGACACAAAAACAGCATCTTTTGACCACGAGTTCACAGCTATTTTTAGTACTTATGTTACGGCGTGCACTTAGCACGATATGAAAAAGTGTAAAAATGACACGAGATTTGGTTAAAGTCACGTTGGGACGTTTTCTTCAGGTGAAACGGGTAAGTTTAGACATAAAGTTGCTAAAATGGTTAAGATTAGGTCTGGAGCTTAGGGCAGGTTAAGATTAGAATCAGGATTTCATTAATATTGATAAATAAGAACACGTCCTAACAAACACTATTGAAATGAATGGGGACTGTGACGCGTACTATATTTATGCAAAACAGCCGTGAACTCGTGCTAATCATACCTAATTTACATGTTGTGTAATGTCGTGGTAAATGTACGCTTTCTTGTGAGATCGAGCTCAATGATGTGATAGTGTCATTCAGCCAGTTTCATTTCACTCTGTGGAAAATGCAATTATCATGAACGCCCATGTTTATGCTGTACTTCCTGGACTACAACTGATGTGTTGGTCACAGACACAGTACATATGCAACGACTGGTAACAAACAAACTGGAGTAATTGGTTAATGCGAAAAACGACCTTCCCCCCATAAAACAAACAAGCTCCACGTCAGGCAATTTCCACCGAGTCAAATGAAACCGGCTGATACAGACTAGCCTCCACTATGTGAACACAGTTCAACTCACTCTGGCTTATTAGGTAAGTTTGAACTATCCAAAAAGTTAATTTAAACAGCTCTGAGTTGTTACATTTTAAAATGGGAAAATTGATTGGCTTTTTTAGACATCAGTTATTTAACAACAAAGTTGGCACAACTATTATGTTCCTGTGATAATTATAGTTTTACAGAAAGCTAGAAAGCTACTTTCTTCCTTACCACGTTCAACTAGAAAGCACAAACGTTACCATTATTGCCCAGGCAAAAACACACAAAATGTTTCTAAAACATAATTCTGTTCAATACATTTTACAGAACCTTCTTTAAAGATTTCAGTTTGCTGGCACCACACCAGAAAAAAATGTTCTACCAAAAGTTTATTGTAAATTAGGGCTGTACAATATGAATCAAATCCAAATTGCAATGTTATTTAACACAATTAACAATTTGCCATCCAAACAACCAAATGAGTGATTTTCTGTAGGTCGAATTTGTTCAAACACGTTTCAAGTAGTTTGACAGTTCAGTGACATACTGTATTTTTCCTAAGTGGGTTTAAAATGTAAACGTTTAAAAAAGTCCTACCATAATGTAAATGGAGGATAAAATCAAATTGCTTTGTACTACTGTCTCAATCAAATATCACTGAGAGCAGCTCTTTAATTTGTTGTGCTTAGGTGGTCCACTTGTTGCGTCTAATACAATATTCTTTAGTCATATAAATGAAACATAAACATGAATACCTGTAGATTTAATCATGTTCTGAAAGATTTATAATAGTTATAAAGCTGTTGCAAATATGAACTTCCTGTTTTGCATTGTAAAACTCGTTACCTAACTTAACTTTACTGCAAACTATGAAATCCTCAGAGAAAAGCATTGACATTTCCATCAGCCAATCTACAGTTCTCCTTTATAGTGAAGAGTTTGTCATTTCTCATACATTACAGCTATTTTGAGGTTGTGTGAGGTGAGCTATTACTTACTGTTAGGTTTGTTTTGCTCAAAAGGCTATAATTTCCGACCCCCCCAAAACACTGAATAAATCATAAGTCGCATTAGCCTGTTATCGGCGAATTCAAATGCAATCATAACAACCTCTTTTATTTGTTATCGCAAAGTGTTATCCGCGTTGGCGAGCTGTACCGTCCTGCTTTGATATTAGAAATGTAAATGCCTTTTTCTTGAGTGACTTTCTCCCTTTTTTTCCCCACAATGAAGTGTTCAGAATTCTTCACGTTTTGCGCTTCTCCGCGTCCTCCCTCGATGCGTACTTAAGCTCGCCTCTCCTGTCTTCTCCAAGCTTGTCTTTTCAACAGCCGAAAGGTTAATTAGCTCCACGGTGGCAGATGTTTTGCCCAAAAAGATCTTATTTTAACGGGAGAACGGAGATGAATTGTTGCGCGGATGAAAAGGGGGACATGTCGCAGAGGTTAGTGTTGAGGAAGAGGTGTGTTTTGAGGACTTTGACGCCTAAAGGTGCAGCGTAGGAGAGAGAGAGTGGGTAAGAGAGAGAGAGAGGGGGAGAGTAAGAGAAAGAAGTGGCAATTTGTCCCATTCATGCTGCATTACACAGACAACAGAAAAACTGGGACGCAAAATCTAATCGAGTTGGGTCCAGTGGTAGAAAACGAATGAATGAATGTTTGTAGACCTTGTATCACTAAACAAATGACTCTTGAAAACTTATAGCTGTCAATCAAACAAAAGAGAAATGAGTCTATTCGATGTTAATACTGAGTCATTAAAAGCGTCAGAGGTGTGGACTTGCAAGTTGTGACTTGGACTTGAGTCAGACTTGAATACTATTTTGATGACGTGAGACTTGACTTGATAAAATGGACAAAGACTTGGGATTTGACTTGGACTTGAAGGCTTGTGAACTTGAGACTTTTGGTTTTGGAGATTTGGAGCTTTGTGACTAGAGATGTGCAAGGTATTGAATTTTAGATAATATTGTGATTGTTGTCTTTAAGATACGCAAAAACGGAACATTGAGTATATCGTTAATAAGGAAAAAAATAAAATAAGGCTGTTATTTATTTATTATCTCATTTAGATGTTTTTGTTTCTTTAGGAGTTAATTAGCATGCAAACATTTTAGTTTTTGGAGCAGTCTGAGTCAGATATTGAAGCTCAGACGCTGAAGCTTGTTTTGCTTTAAGTTGACTGATCGATTCATGTCCAAAGTCGACCAAGATTGTCTCTAGTCAACCACAACTTAATTTTATCCGATCATTAAAAGATGCTGCTTGACGCTTGGTTTGAAACAACATCAACTGAATATCGCAATAGAGAAATGTCAAAACATTATCGAGATATGCTGTACATTTTGTCATTATTGTCCAGCCCTACTTGGAAGTTCTGTGACTTGGAGAACTGTGACTTGAAATCCCTTGATGCATCTCCTTGAAAATAGTGTAATTTTACATTAACAAACTGCAACTTGTTCCTTCTCACTTTTGTATGTATTTTTAATGTGATAATTTATTCAAATCAATGCAATTGTAGAGATATAATATGCATCATAAAGATTTAAAGCTATAAACAGAGGACTTTCCTCTCTTCAAAGATCAAGGCTTGATTTGGACTTGAAAAACAATGACTTGGTCAAACCTCTAAAACACAACACCAACTTTTCAACATTTTTGTATTGACACGGTGTAACTTTAAGGTGTAGGTCTCAATTAGCAACACAATCTCACCCATCTATTATTAGCCTATCATGAACAAGTTTCTACTAGTTTTTAGATTATACTGACTTTTTGACGCTGCCTAACTCCAAGTGCTGTCATACAAGCACAGTGCTGTGTGTGTAATTAAACTGACTGACTAGTGCTGTTGTAACTTGTGATCCGGCTGCTGTAGTGTTGACACGTGTGAGGAGGAGTTTGTCTGCAGTAGAGTCAGTCTAATGAAAACCCCACGTGGTGTCGCAGAGTAATTATGCTGCTTCAGGTTACTATGGGCTCCTGCTCCAACCCAACCGTCCAATTATGAACCCGGCTGCTGTTTCCAGGAACGACCGCAGTTGTCGCTTACGATTCACAACGCAACTCAAATGAAGAAAACTGTAACATAGAAACAAATCAATTGCTCTGTAAAGAATGCTGTGTTTTGTTTTTGTGGATTGATGAGTTAGATTAAGACATGTCTGCCTTAGTTATTGGCGATAGTTGAGGATCACAACAAAAAATTGTAAGTAGTTTATATCAGGGTTATATAGTGGAATTTACCAGTGGGCCATATTTGTCGGAGAGCTGTGATCACAAAAGTGAACTGCAAATGCGTTATAAAACCAACTAGCCACAGACAACTTATAACTTACAAATCATTTTGTAAAAAACAAGTATTTTCACTCAAATAAATACAAAACCAAGACAAATCCAAAGCAAATGCAACGTAATCAACAAACAGAGTTGAAACAGAGCATCAAAGGGACAAAGACCAAGACTAAACTTAGTCCACATTTGAATTACATCATTAAACTTAACCATTTAAATTGCGAAACTAATTCTGGATCAAATGATGCAGGATGGGCAGTATATCGGTATCAGTATAGGCCGATATTCACAATTTTTCTCAATATCGTTATCAGACCTATTTTGAGAAAACGTCCAATATTTGAGAACATAGATAGAACCACCACTGTCAAATGCTCCGGTCCATGGGCAATCTTTTTATGGTGGGCCAAAATGTTCTGCTTAGTGGGCCGCATTTGGCACCCGGGCTGCCTTTTGAATAGCTCTGGTTTATCTTTATACTTTTATGTTAATACCTTATATACGGTTAATGGTATTTTGTTCATTTTTGTGAATGGAATTAACCAAAATGTACAAAAGTGCAGGCAGCATTTCTCACACAAGTTAACTCTACTTTTACTTGAGTATTGAACTTTAGTACTTTTATCATCTCTGCACTCAAGTATAGATGGTTATAAGGATGTCTGAACCAAAGTACAATCTTGAAGTTAAGCAAAGAGCATAATGACTTAGTGCACTTCTGCTGATCGACAACGACTAGGATAAGATATTTCCAGTTGTATTCATCTCAAAAATCACAAAAATTCTCATTTTTCAGGCCACTTCTCCAGGTGTTTTGAATCCAACGAAGCCTGTGTGTGAGGAAATTAAAGATGTAGATCACGCCCCTATAGTGCTGTCTGCTCTCACTTTAATATCAGGACAGAGGCAGAGCTGTGCTTCTCATTCTTCCATTACTAATCCTTTATTAGGATTTCATAAAGAAGTGAGTGAGAGAGACTCTTCCTCTGGGTGAGCCCCGACACCAGCTAATGACACCACTGTTAGCATGTAGCTTTAGCCTCTTACTGCACATGGACACTTTTCACCAAACACAGACTTGAATAAAATTCTGTTTTGTAGATGTTTATGATGTACTAAATAAAATAATATTAATAAAAAAAAAAAACACTCTTTTTGCTTTTAGTGGACTAAAAAAAACGGACTCTTAATTGGCCTCTTCTTGTTTGTTTCTAAAAAAAAATATAATTTTTTTCATATTATGGCATAATACACAGTTATCACTGTGTATATATAAGTTATCACTTATGACTTAGATGAAGATCAGATCACATTTTATGACCAAATCATACAGAAATCCTAGTTTTTCAAAGCGGTCCTAATACTTTTTCTTTCCACTGAATATATGATGCACATATAGTAGTAGCAGCAGTATTTTTGATAGAAACAACTAAAGCAATAAGAGTTGGAAAAAAATATAGACCAGTTGTCTGCGTGTTGTAAAGAGAGGCAGACAACAAAAACCAAGGCACTCAGTCTATTTTAGAAAAATAAAAAGCCTTTATTACATCATGGCTATTAGATTAAAATTACGCACCAACGCGTTTCGGCCCACACGGCCTTCATCAGGGCATACACGCAGACAACTGGTCTATATTTTTTCCAATTCAAGTTACCCCTTTCCAAAGAGCACTGGTCTAGCTTTGCTTTTACTTGTATCCACGCAGCGCTTCTCTTAAATATATTTTTTGAAAGCAATAAGAGCGTTTGGACAATACTTTGAAAATGTGTTACAGAATACCTCAATAAAAATTGTATTTTTGATTTTTTTATTTTGCTTTATTCTACTAAACTTTAATGCTGAATTCAATTATATCTATAGTGTAAAAATGAGATTTTTGGTTGATAGTTTGTTTTGCTGTTGTTTATAAGACAATATTAATTGGAGAATGAAATATGGCACATGCACTCACTACTGGAGCTACTTTTCACTAATTCTGAAAATCTTAAACCCTTTTGTTTGTTAAAACAATAAAATGTAAAGAGCGTGTGTTTAATAACTGTTCTCTGAATACATCCAAGTGAAATAGTCACTCTACCTGAATACTGTTACTCTTAAATGAGTATTTTGAAAACTTATTTTTTAAATGTTTAGTTACTTTTCAACTCTGAGTAATAAAAATGACCATAAGAAATTCATCTTTGTTCAAATATTGACAAAACATGGCTTGAATGTGATCATGAAGCCATTGTGAAGAACAACAGGGAGTATTTTGGAGATTTTTGGCCAATAAGAGGTTCGGAAGAGTTCGCAAAAAGTTTAAAAATCCCAGCTTTAGATGAAGTCTCTCTAGAGAACAGGCAATTTTTTTTCCTGCAGGTCATATTGGAACCGGGACAAGTGCTGGAGGGCCGAACCACGGTCTTTGGTCAAGTCAAATGATCATTATTGCGGCACAGGGTTCATTATAGGGTTTTTAATCTACTATTTTGATCCTTTATAATGATAATATTAGGACAACAGGCAAAGATACATGCTCCAAGACAATAGAATAACACATAGGTCTGCTCTAGTATGTACATTGGTATCAAAATCTGCAGTCACACATGAATATTTTCACTTCTCACTTGTTCTTGTATGTCCTCTCTCTTCTCTCGTGTAATATTTATAACTATCACTAGGGAGCACTGTGACATTTCCAGAGCGGCCTTATTTGAGTCGATGCATGTTTTTTTTTTTTTTTTCTCAGCAGTGGGGTCCAGTCCTCTCTAAAGACAGTCAGACCAGCAGCGTATGAGCCTGTATTTGTCTGAATTTAAACCCACAGCACCAAATCCCACCACCAGCAGCAGCAGCAGCATTCACACAAAAAACTGCAAAAGTAAATGCCCAGAACCTCCCACACACAACAAAATCATCTTCATTTTCCTGGAGACATTTGCATTCCTTTTACCATCCGTGTTTACTGCAAAGTTACTTAGCACCGAAAATAAATCTTTGACTGTCAGAGTTATTTAGTCACCCCTTCCTCAACTCCACCCACTTTAAAGCGATTTCTTTTTTTTTTTGTGACAGAAAATTCTTCCAAAAATGCTTGTCTTTTGCTTCAGAGCAAAGTATAGCTCAGGGACAGTTTTTATGGCTCAGATTACCATGAGGAGTTAATATTATTGTAAGTTTTGAAACATTTTAGGGTATTTAACTTTATTGTATGAACATGTTCCTAATACTTTGTGTTTTCCACTAAAACACATGCTGTAAATGCAGCACTTTGTGAAAAATGAAGACTACTGAGTATTGTCTGAATTAAAAAATAAAGAATTTAAGTTCTTGACAGGAGTGAAATGCAGCTCTCTGATTGGCTGAACTTGGGTGGTCCTCTCCAGTTTCACTTTGTCGTTTGTAAAAAAGACGTTTATAAGCCTTAATTGCAACCAAAATGAATACATGTCAATATTAACCATGTGTTGAATGATTTATGATTGAAAGTTGTCAGATTTAAAACCTAAATGATGTTTACAGTGTTTACAACTACCCCAGCTTTAAATCTAATTTAAAACACCTTACAAGTTATTATTTTAGTCATTTGTTTGTTTATTATCTTATTTAATATTATCAGTTCTCCTAAACAAAATTAAAATGCAAACACATTCTATAATGAAAACATAAATCTCAAATTGAATTTCAATAGCAATACAGATTAGAAATATTGAGATATTTTCTAAATTATTGTATGTAGCCCTTCTTTTTAAGTTTGCTTTCATTTTGTAAGTATTGAAACTTGAAACAATGTGTTTTAAGCTCACATGAAGAACATCCACATCAAGAATTGAGGGTAAGCTCCACCTACAGGCTGCAAAGAAAATTGTACAAGGGAAATATACAAACCGATGCTGCAAAAGGCTCAAAATGAGTCTGAAAGATTCACTTAGAAACAGTGCAGAAGATTTCAGACATCTACCTATAACATCACAAATCTGATGATCAGACAGTGTTTTCTGTGGATCAGAAAGGAAATAAATAATAGAAACTCACAGACATAATTTCAGGTAAAGCAATGTTAAAACAGGATTAAACACTCAGAAAGTCAATTTTGGAATATTCATGTCTCTTTTATGATTTATTTTCTGTCATTGTCAGTGAATGGAACTTGTGTCACTTACAATGTAACAATTTACCGTACTTTCTTAAGTTTACTAACAAGCTTTAAACCTATAGTGTATACAACAATGTGGCTAAGATTCTTTTTTAACTTACTATATCCCTCTCACTTTTTCTTAATTAATTAGTATTTGTGAAGGATCTAATACAAATCAACTCTCAAGCTCTCTGACATGTTAAAGATCAAACTGAATCAGAATTTTTACTCTCAACTTACAAATAAAAAAAAAACTAAAAAATTCTCCAAACTTCAACAAGACCTTTTAATGAGCTTTGCCTAAACTTTGTTTTTAAGTTAACACAGGTCCCTATAATACATTTTTAAATGAAAATAGCTTCAGCTTTTGAAGAAGAAATGTCCAAACCCAAATATACCAAATCTAGAGTTATTCTGGCCCAGGCTAGTGACTCCAGCTATACTGATTCTTCTTTTTAGCAAAGACATTTTAGGCGGACTTTAAAACTTTTGTCCTGAGTTTCTTCTCACTCAAAACTAGAGTCAATCCCACATCAGAGACTAAAACTGCAGAGCCTCAGCTTCACAAAGAGTCCAGCCAATTGTTTGTGCTTCACAGTGGGCTTATATCGAGGCGCTCAATAGTGTAAAAATTATGGTAGTCAGGTCAGCGAACAATACAAGCTAACAAGCAGAACTGTTCTCTATAACAAAGTTTTTCTGGCCTCCCCACATCCACTATTACAGCCACCTTTACATGTCTAAAAAGCCATTTCAACTAAGATTGACAACTAAACTGTGAACTGTGAAAATCATCCATTCAACATGTAACCTTTCACAGCAGGTCTGACGTCGTATGGAGTTCCATTATAGCTTTTTCCAACATACTTCTACTGTTCTTTCTCATAAATGCACAGTTACGCTTTCAGGAGAGACAACAATGGTCTGAACATATAAGTGCTGTTATTCATTGTTGGTTTGAGTCAGTCTTTTGTACTTATGCAGCGTGGATGGGTCCATGCGTGTGGCAGGAGGCAGAAGCATGTATGGTTCTATGTAAATACTGAGAATTCTATCAAGCGTGCTGCGCTGTGTTCGCTATGCACGCCGCCTCCTGTTAGCGGCTTCCAGCTCGCTCAAGCAAAAAGTTCAAATGAAGAGAGAGAGAGAGAGAGAGAGAGAGAAGAGAGAGAGAGAGAGAGAGAGAGACACACAGAGAGAGAGAGAGAGAGAGAGAGAGGGAAGGAGTGATGAGGAGGAGGTGTTTGTGGATGTTCTTGGAAGCAGCTTTTTTGTCAGTTTTCAAACAGATAGAACATACTTAAACATGCTTGATGGATTACATGCTGCACTTTAGACATGAGGAGACAGATGGTAAAGGAATGTGTGTTTTTAGCATTACTAGGGTGTCTACTCAAAATGCATTGAACCACTTTGTGATGCCATTAAAGATTTTCCTAGAAGAGTCAAATAACTGCCGTTTTTTCCCCAAAATGTTTTCACCCAAAATGTTCTCATAGCGTGTCTATAACTGCCTGTTTTGGCGTGTTTATTACACGGCCATTTATTTTTTTTTGGTGTGGTATAGACACGAGATTTGGTTGAGGACACAAAGTTGGGTTTTGGAGAGGGTTAACGGCTTAGTTTAGAAAATTTTGTGATTTTTTGACGCGCCAAAAAAAGAAGAGGCCATTTACAACAATTATTTGTCTCACAGTCACATCATGTCGCAGGAAGAACAGAGATGACACAGTCTTGTGGAGTGCAGCAGCGAGCAGAGAACAGTTTGTGCATCACATGATCGAGCGCAGAGGGTTTTCTTCAATGTGTGCGGTTATAAAAGTGAACCATAAAATGCAGGTGAATTAAACCAGGTTCCAACAAACTTCTTGTTGGCCATGTTAGGGCAAAATCTTTACTCTGCAACATCTGAAATACACATGCAAAAAATAGAAATTGTGTTGTCATGCTGTTTCAAATTGCGTGGCATAGACACGCATATCTGTGAGAACAGACTAAAAGCTAACGTAAAACAAATAACAGTTTAGACAAGTGTAGTAACAGGAATAAACTCATTACTATAGCAACCGGCTCACTTTCGTCCCTCGAGACCAGACTATCTAGCACTTACTGTTTTACTGGCCTCAGCATTTTTTACGATTCTTTTTCTGTTTGCCATAAGCACAAGTCTGTTAGAAATCTATACAACTGTTTTTGATCAAATTTGACAACTTTTTAAAATATCCTAAATCCTTTAAATGGTAGTTAAACAACAGCTGTCTTGTAAGAAATTAACTGTTCAACGCATAAAAGATAGATATTCCAATTATTCCAAGTTTTCACTTCCAGTTATTCAAATTATTTCAGTAAGAGATTAAAACACATCTAAGCAGTGCTGTTTTACTTAATGACATCACAAGGTGGAACAAAGTGTTTTCAGTATGAGAGAAGATTGTAAATGCAGGTTTTGCCAGCAACATGTTTTTATTTGGATATGATTGCAAAATTACATCCTCCCACTTCATCTTTTGTAAACATTTTTCTCGAAAATTGATTCAAGGTCGGAGTATTGTTGACTGGATGTGATCAAATAGTTCATTGTATAAACCTTTTTCTCCAAATTCCTGTCTGGCACACTGGGTACGGTCACAGAGCATCTTGACCTGCAGGATTAGATAGACTTTATGAATCTACTTTGCTTGCAGTAGAAACTTGCAAAACACTTGAATTTACGAAACACCTTTTGTTAATTTTAGTGCTAATTACTACTGTATATGTCAATAAACCTTTTCTACCAAAACATCGACCTGCTCAGGAACAACAAGTGGAAATTTTGTAATCCGTGCATAATGGTCATTGTGCTTACTAAATAAATTGCACCATACCAGTCAAAAAGCTCTTGTTTTTCAATTATTGTGGTGGCTTAGGCTAACATTTCCATTGAACAAGCATATGGAGCGATCTCAGATAAGTTATTTTTTACAAATACCCATCGCTTTCACTCAAAAACAGCACTACACAAATGTTTATTATGTTCAAAAAGTTTAGTCTGGGATATTTTGTTTTTCTGTAAAAGATCTAAGTGTCTAAAATCATTGGTGAGTAATTAACAAAAGAAGGGTTGTAGAGAGGTCCAAGGGTTTGATGACACACTTTCCAGGTCAAAGTCGGACATTAGTCGTTGTTATGGAAAAGGAGTGGTTGGTTCTCCCGCTGTTCTGAAACACTGAGCACTTCTTAGTTTTAAAAGCAGTTTGGACTTCAACCAACTAAGAAGTGTGGCTTCTGATGTTCAGCAGACATGAGTTAAGTGCTTTCAGATTTGTCAAAAGGAGACTTTTGTTATTCCATGCCATGCAAAATCAAATGCTGCTTTGGACTTCTGAAAGGGCAGACTTTCACACCTGATTCAGCAGAGGATTTTCTCGTGAAAATACTTGGATGTTCAGTTAACACAAGTTAAGATTGTGTGAATTGAGTTGTTTGTTTGTCTTGTAAACATAGAGATGGGACATGAGGCACTGGATGTTAGCTTTGCTAGCTTTGGATCTCTAATATTCTTCTGCTGAAGCAGAAGAATATTTTAAATGGATGGCCTTACTGTATCACAGCCTGAAACAACCTAAGTTCACCTGCTCCACCTGGACCTGACTTTGAGGTGTCTACAGAGTTCACTGGATCTGACTGTCATCTGTCTCTCACTCAGTTTCCACCTTAAACCACACCAAATCCTTTAGTTAAGAGGATGATCAAGCCAAGCACAGCATCATGGATCTGATCTCTCGAGTGACGAATAAAGTATCTTTTTATTAGTTTAGAAAAAGTGTACCTTTGTGAACTTTGTCCAGGAGACTGTCAAAGTCTGGACTGTTCCCTTCTCACAATCTGGACGGTCATTAAAGCATTTTTTGTAGAGACTTTTGTTCAGACGTGTTCTGCACAGTTCCAAGACCTGTCGCTGTTGTGCTGTTCTATGTTCGCTTTCGTACTGCGCTTTGTCCAATAACCGTCCAAAAAAGTACTGCGTAAGAAAAGGAGGAAAATCATGGCTTTTGCGATTAGCTAATTGCAGTTGTCAATATCACAGTATCGATTCGATATCGATATATATCATGCAGCCCTAGACTGCAGAGCTTTCAAATGTCTAGCCAAATGCAAAGTGGAATATTATTCATTATTTTTAGAGTAAATCATCTTATTTCCATCATCAGTGCTTTTTTCATCAAGGAATTAAGTGTCTTGCCCATGGACACAACAGTAGTTAACTTTAGTCCTCTCATTGTGACATCTAGTGCCCCAGCAGTTCAAGTACATCTGTCTTTCTTCTGCCTCTGATGTCTGATGAGAACAGACACTTTGACAAACAAGTATGGCCACTATGGTTGTATATAATTATTGCAATTTTCAGCAAGAATCAATGGACAATGTGACTTAGTAGAAAACAGCCTTAAGATCGATGGACATGTGCAAAAGAATCACGTGTGAACTGCTCACAGTGGTATGGGTCATCGCGACCAAGGCACCATTTTCTTTTCCTTTATATGGATGAAATTCATGGGACTATCACTGTCAGAACTGAGGCAGACTTTGAAGTTGTTGAAATAAATCATCGCTATGGACTTCATGTATTCTGCACTGTGCCGTCTTAATACAGTAGCCAAAGGAGAATGACTTGCTTTATCCATCTCAAATAAACCACGTTGTGCTTCTGATATTCCTGTGTATTTGTCTGTTTACTTTGCAGCAGTGACTCTGACCGCATGTCTTCACTTCCTGTGGTCAAAATGTACTCCAGCTCAGTATGCGGCCCTCCGTTCAGCACTATATTAGACCGCACCGCTTCCCTGTGTAGAAAATAGGTTTATACATCGCTGTGTCGCCTCTGCAGTGCGTGTTTGCCTGGGACATTGCTGTTACTACTTTCTCTATGTAACACAATGGGAGGCATGGTCGATCAATACCATTCCTCCATTCAAACGCAGAACGACTTTGCATATGTTCAGCTAAAACAGGCGTGATTCATTCTGCACTACAGAGATGTGGAGATGCTGCGAGGGGCACTTAGAGGCAGGGAGCACAAAACATTTTACACTCCATAGACTCTTTATTGAGGACACGTCGCTGGAACAGAATAGGGAATGGCCATTGACCCAGCAAAGTGTAAACACTCCACGGGGATCTGGCTCCGTTCTGCAGTGACTTTGTGCTGTTAACATGTGTACAGTGAGAGGAGGCCTGTTGGGTTTAAAGTACAGCCACACTTGTCTTCTGTGTAAGCTGCTGCGTGCACCAGAAGCAATATTGATCAAGACAATGGGATGGATTATGAATAGAAAGGTCATTTTTGGATAGTGGTTTAAAAATGTGTGATAAATATCAAATTGTGCTCTGATTGCTGAAATGCTCTGCTATTTTTGAGAGCTTAATTGCCTTATTCTCATTATGATTTTGTGTTCTCCCCGTCCTACTATGGATTCTCAGTTACTTTCACCTTCAAAAACATGCATATATGGTAGGTCCATTGGCGACACTGTAAACATTTTCTATTGAATGAATGAGAGAGTGAATGATTGTCTGTGTGTGTCTACATCCTGTGATGAGTCAGATTCTTATTTGTTGCTGGTCAATAATAACCAGTCGACAAATAGAAGTTATGGTTGACTAAAGGCTTCAACACTACAGGAGTTTTGGCCCGATTTTAAGCCTGATATGGCCCTCTGCGCGTTTGGAGGTGTGGCCAGAGCAAAGATTTTTTTTGATTGTTTCTCTACTTATGTGTGTGCATCACTGCGACTCTGTTACGATTATTTGTCAGGGCGCATCATTGTAAAGTTCACATGCTGCACGAGCGCGAAGACCTTTGCAACAGACAGAATCTGGTGCATCTGCCTTGTAACGACGGCTCTTAAAATGTTAAATAAAAAAAGAAACGTTGCCTCGCTATCTGTAATGAAATGTAATGTTTTGTGTTTTTTTTTTAATCTCCAATGCACCTGCTCCTTAAATGATGAGCGAAGCAACTAGACCATGGGTCTGCAACTTGTGGCTCAAGATGTGGCTCTTTAAAGACATACGTGCAGCTCTTTATAATTTGATTATGAATGAAGAACCAGACTATAAAAAAGTTAAAAAAAAAACATTCATTATTAGCTTGCACAGTATGTGTTTATTTTAAATTAGTAGTTGTTTAGTGCAGTTTTCCCAACCTTTTTTGAGTCACAGCACACTTTTTTCCACGGCACACAGAAAACAAAATTATTTAATGTTATTAAATTGTGATTGTTTGGTTTTTAGTCAAAAGGGTACTTGGACACACCAAAATGGCAAATTATTTACTTAATCTGATTTCATAAAATGACATATTTCTTTCAAAACACATCTGTTCAGTACTGTTTCCTGACACAGGTTGAAAATCACATGGTAGTGTGTTTATCCTGGTTGTTTCATTATTTCTAAATAGATTGACGATTGTAACTGCCGGCCATTTAACTCTGTTTGAAAAACATAATAAAAAGTACTAAGTTAAACAAACAGTTTTGTCACATTTTTGTGAATATACACAATGTTTTTGTAAATCATTGTGTATATTCACTCAGTGTTAAAGACTTTTAGACTAAATATTGTGGCTCTTTCTGACTGATTTGGTATGAATTGGGCAAATGTGGCTCTTTTCCTGTTAAAGGTGCAGACCCCTGAACTAGACTATAGAAAATGACCAACTTGGTTTGTGGAAACTTTTTCATTTCACAATGCGTCAGTGTAAACCTCCTTGGCTCTACTGACCCCCCTCTCTCCTGTGACCTTTGCGAATGTAAAGCTGTCTTGTCTTGTAAAGTCTTGTCCCCAGTCTTCCTGGTTCTAGTATTGAGAAACTATGATTCTTAAATTGCAAAAACTCAGTGTTCATTTGCGTTCACTCAAAAACAATAGTGAGCAGCATTTGAATTATCACTTCCAAAATAGTATGGAAAAAACTGTGACTTTTGTTGTTGGCCATATGCTATTTTCAAACTATCTCTGCAAACACAGCAGACGTCCTCGTGCCGTTTACTATTTTAAAATACTTTAGACCGCAATGAGATTCACAGACTTCTTTTGCATATGTTTTAGGAGCCTTTTCGAGTCCTGTACCTCCATGTTTTTTGGCTCCAGGCTGTTACTTCTCCCTGACGATGTGACACTTGTGCAATGATGCGTTCCTGTGCTTCGGAAAAAGTCGCACTCTCAAACTCTGACAGCCTGAGAGAGAGAGAGAGAGAGAGAGAAAGATAGAGAGCAGACTTTGCAAATGTAGGAAAATCTGGCAAATTCAGGCATTTTTTTCTCTCATGACAATCCAGTTCAGTTGTCACGTCAAGCCGGCAAGAAGCAACATTGTCAGAACCAAATGTGAAAGTGCAAGAACATCACACCAGCAGATTTTAAACAGCTTGGAAAAACTTCTCCTACATAAGCCAAAACATGCAAAAATAGGTACATTTTTTGCTGCTATAGTTCTGACCAAGACAAGTTGAGTTTGTCTGGAGAGTTCAAATCAAAAACTGTACATCAGACTGGGAGGGTATTAGTTTGTTCATGGCCCAGGGAAGGAAAGGGCCTTCCCTCTAAAACATGACATTTTGTACAGAGAAGTTTAATTATTTATGCTATCTGAGGGCCCAGTGTTTGTACCAAAGTCCGGCCTGCAGGTACGCCATAACCTTTGGGCCAGATGACCAAATTGATCAGAGTCAGAATTGGTCGAGGGCCGCATTTTAAAATTAGGCCTCACTATGATAATTCAGTAGGCTTTATAAAGCTTAATATAACACTTTTTGATGAATTACTTTATATTAGATTGTGTTATTTTGAATTGACTTGTGAGTGTCCTAGGACAGTTTTTGGACAAACTGTATGTAATTTGCTGCATTCCTGGGCATTTTTGGTTTTATGGTCACATCTCTAACCTGGCCAGCCAGATGGTTTATCTCACGATGTTTGTGAATTCACAAACACGAGATAAACCATCTGGCCTTCCAGCCGCCCGATTGGTTTAAGAGTATGGACCAGCAGTGTTTCGGCCCACTCACATCACAGCAGCGTGGTTTTCACATTGTAGCAGTGTGGGCTAACATAGGCTGTTAGCGCAGAGTCTAATTCAAGCTAAACAAAGATGGCGACTCCCATGGATGTACGTGTTTCTGCTGCTTTTGATGTGGTTTTAGCAGAAATACGGAGTCATTTCTTTTTAAAAGAACAGTTTATGTGACACTTATCCCACATCAATATTAGATTCACCATTTACAATTTGTTGCTGTGATTGGTTGAGCACAAATGAGGTCAGCCGCACACCCAGTCAGCTCGACGCTTGAAGAACTCAAATCAGAGTTCAACACAGTACTATCTGTCTTGTGCCAGGTTATCACATCTCAGGCTTATTCTCTATTGTGGCCTATGTGACTTTTCTTTTGCACTTTTTACACAGAGGGCCACTATCGATAATAATCAGAAATCACCCTGGGGGCCACATAAAATAATCTCAAGGGCCACATTTGCCCCAGAGCCACATGTTTGACAACCCTGCTTTAATGTGTGACGTTCTACTATGCTAATTAAAAATAAGTGTTTGGGCTGCAGCAAGTTAATCGATAAATCAAAACTGATTGATTATCCTCAACTAATTAAATACTTGTTCACGTACACATTTCAAAGTGTAATAAGTGCTGAGAGAAAGTGTCATATCATCCCTACATTTCTAAAATTTTAGGAATTTAGAACATTTTATCATTTGACAGATTTTACTTGCTGAGAAGATCTTGATCCACTGGCAGATATTTTTACTTGAAAAGCAAAATCTGCTGAAGACTAAATAAAATGTGAAGTCAGTCATTCGCTTTGGGTTATTGGTCAAATTTCATAAAAAATCTCACACTGTCCAGGCTTTTGTGACATAAATAATGACTAAAATAATCAAAAGAAATATACCAAAATAATAGTTTTAGCCCTAAAAAAGCGTTTGAAAACCTTTAGTTCAAAACGTAGAATTCATTTTCAAAATTTTCATCTTTGAGCGGTTTGTCTGACTCATATCCATTCTTTTGGTTTTGTTGCTGAAATTGTCCTTGGGAGTGTTTTTCGTTGGTGATTCATTTCAGAGTGAGGTAGTTAGCTGGTATTGGTTGGTTGATTGGGCCATTTATGCTTTAAAATTCGCCACAATTTACCAAAACTTTCAAGCAGCACTTACCCAGAAAATAACAAATAACATAGACTCCACTTCTCCCAAAGCCGATGATGTGATGGTGAAACTGGTTGGATATTAGGACTCTAATAAGCACTACTGCCGTAAAAACAGAGCAACGCCATTATCAGTGTAACTCTCCTTCATAGAAACATCTGAAACTGAAAATGGTTGTTTATGCCATATTCTATTTGTGCTTAAACTTGCAAAGCGGATATGGACTTTGAAATGAACATGACTCGACGACCTGAGCACATTTGTTTATTACTTAATTTAATTTGATTTTACTTCGTTTAGGGATTTACAAAAACATTTAAAAGACAAAAAACATATTTATATTGTGAAAAGCATCACAAATTACTTGGTTAAACATGTTAAAAGAAACCAAGAGCAATCTGTTTATTGTCAATTTTGCCACATCATTAATGTCCCTTAATTGATCGTTTTTACTGCATTATATTTTATTTAGCGCTTTTCAAGACATCCAAAAACACTTCACATTTTGCATGAAGATCACTCTTAATCATTACATGAAATACAGAATTTTGTTTTTGGAAGCCAAGCTACTATACTAGCCACAGCTGTCCTGGAGCAGACTGATGGAAACAAGGCTGCCATTTTGTGCCATACGCTCCTTCAATCACCACCAACCATTCACTCTCACACCAGAACCATACTGGGCAATATAAGTGAAGTAATCATGTTTCCATCCTCTTGATTTTAATGCTCATTAAACAACACAGTTTCTGAAGAAAATATAAAACGAAATGTAAGCACATTTTTTCTGTTACGAAAAGCCAAAACGTAAAACCACGTGGCAACATTTTCTTTAAGCGTAAAGTTACTAAAATGGGCAAGTTTAGGGCTTGGGGGTAGGTTAAGATTTACCTGTTAAACCCAAAGATAATGTCGCCACACCAACTTGCGGTTATTTTATGTTTTGGCCTTTCGTAACATATTGGCGTAAAAAAAGGCATAAAGACGTGCTTATACGTTTTTGACATTTTGTTGTATGTCTACGGAGACTGGGTTGAGAAAATATGAACCTTAATAAAAATGCTAAGTAGGAAACAGTCTGAGCAAAGTTGAAAAATGGAAAATTTGTAAATGTGAAAACAAAGTCACACGACCAAGAACGTATCAAGATCAGGAGTCACTCTGACAAAGTCTAAATAGACCAGCATTACGATGGGCCCTTTTTGGATTAAATCTGATAAAAATGGTATTGTTTAATTATTGTTGCTCATCCTTGTCTGCAGCTGTTTCATTTTCACACCATAGTTATTCTATAGTAGCCCTTGAGGGCTTGACAGCAAACTTTTATCACTTTTCTTTAGCCACTTAAAGAAGACCTGTTGTGATTGTTCCATACATCTAGGAAGAAGCATAAGTCGATCAATATTTCACCATTTGTTTATTGCAAAACACAGAAAAGAGTTGACTTCCTGTTCTAAACTACAGAATTGTTTAGCCCCGCCTCTTCATTGCAACATTTTTACTTTGATAAGCCACAGATTTAAAAATTGCATTTTTTATTGTTAGAAAGTATCTACACGAAAATGTTGAACTCAGCATGTTTTACTCGCCATTCTAGCTTTTGAGTAATCACAAGTAAATACAGACAAGTGGGCGGGGATAGGTGGTAGGTGAAGACAGGGATTTTCGGCAGGACAATACAAGATTGCGCAAACATGCATGAATCAATAAAAATACAACTTTGGATACAGTAATGATGAGAGAACACTGTTGTAACGTGTTGTAAATTTTACATTATATGTCTCCTTTAATGAAATACTCTAAAACAGACAAAGCAATATTTCTCTCATGCAAGTTGGAAAGTACTTTGTGAAGCTCTAAAGGTATTTGATGTTGGTTGTAGTTTTTTTACTCTTCCATTTTATTTCCAAATGAAGTGAATCTGCTTTGTAAAAATGTGTTTACTTCCTTGACATAAACCACCTCTAACTCGACCCTGTGTTTGCCATCACTTCTTTTCAACCCTGACCTCTGTTTGCTTCTGCGTTTCCATCCAGGTTTCCCACGTCTCTTCCACTGTCACCTCCACTTCGACTTAAACCCTTTTATCAGCCGCTCTTAAACTCGCTCGTCACACTTGCATTTCGAGGATTTCGCGTCACCTCTGAACCAGTCGTAGAAAACGCGGTATGTAGTGTGTGCGATGTCACTTATGTCGCTCCCTCGGGGGTTGATGGCTGAGTTTCTTTCGAGTAGGAGGATCGCCGTAATATTTACCACCTGATGTGAAACAAGCCTTCTGTTTCGCTCTGATAGTGTCACTTAGAACCGCCGAAATGAAAGCAATGCCTCTTCATATCAGAGTTTTAGCCGAGTATTTTGTTGACGCTGTGACTTTTATTAAATTGTAGCTTCTGCGTCTGTGGGAGTAGCGATGACAAGGCAACAAATGTGACGTAGGATTTTTGGTGGGACAGGATTTTGGGAGCTCCCTGGGATGTTTTTTTCTGGCCACGGGACAAAGAGACAAGCATGGATTTATGCATCACTCATAATAAAACAGTCACAATGAGTTATGTCCAAAAACATAACTTTATTTTCTCTCAAAATGTCGACCAAATTATGCAAGGGCTTCTGCAGGAAGTAAATAGTTTGTTTGGCGAGAGGCAAACCCAGGAGTGTACAATAGCTATAGTTATTTTTTCAGCTAATGCAATATTTACATTTCATTTAACATCAATAGCAAGGTCCACAAATTGAAGCAGTTTCAGTAAAGTTTACAAAATAATCAGGATTATAATGAGATGTCTTGATGAAAGCATCATTTCTAGACTCTATGTGACATTGGTTTTCAGTCAAAACAGTGCACTGATCACAAATATCTACTGTCAAACCAGCCAAAGTGCTGCTCTTTGCTCTCAGCTCCGCCTTTCACCTTCTCCTGATGCTTTTTCAGCCGATTGATGTTTTTGAAATGTGTTTGTGGGGTTTGAGGCTCTAGTTTCTCTAAATAGTTTTGCTTCCCTGATTGGCTAATTCATTTACTATTCACGCCCAATGAAACTCAGGAGAGAAACAGGTGGAACATCCCTAATCATGTACATATAATATTTTTAAATCATCTTACCTTAAATTCAACTCAGTCTCCAAAGAAAATGTAGATATATGACACGTTGAAGAAAATGTCGGCACAAAACTTCAACCAAATTCATGTTTTTTTGTTGTTGGTTTTTTTTCGTTTTGGCGTGCCTTATCGTATGTTTTGGATATTTTATTGTGTATTTATGTCTTCAGAGACTGTGTTGCTGTGTTTTTATTCTTTCCCTCTTTTCAGATGCATTTCTAATACAGTCAACTTGACATGGACGTGTGAGGAGATGGTTTGTAGTCATTCACTTGTTTAGTTAACTAATTTGGTTGATGGTGTTTTATGTCCTATTTGCACAGCTTAAATTGACCTTGGGACTTCTGTAAACTTTAAATTACCCCACGATGTCTGATTTTTAATTTTTTTTTTTTTTTTTACAAGAATTAGCATGGAGATATTTGATTTAACTTTCTTGTTTTTACAGACTTTTCAGAAATAGCGACAGATGATTAATGGCAAAATTTTTTACTTCATTCATGAAATGAGCGTTTCCTATGTTTTCAGTTTGTTTTAATTGCAAATTATCTTAACCTGAGCTGTGGCACTTTTGCCCAAACATCCATCTTCCCAACCACTTCTCGGGTTGCTGTACTTCCAGGTCACAATTTTTAATCCTAGTTTGAATAATCTTTAGAGTTTTCATTTGAGAATGATCCGTAAAGAATAATAATAATACTTTTGCTCAAATCTGAAGTAGAAAAAAGCCACAGAGTCATTAATTAATCTGAGTTTTGGTGAATTACAGAAGGTAAAATTCGGGGGAAACTTCGGGGAATCGGAGCGTTTTTATACACATGGAAGATTTGCACGAGAGTAGAAGCTCAGACGACTTTCGTAATTATTACAGCTTACATGAGGGCCCTAGGTAAATAATATGTGTTGCGAAAGACATTAGTCAGCCACATTTTTGCCACTTGACATTTTTTTATTTGTATCATATGGATTTACAGCATCACATGAGTTGGCTTGGGTTTTGGGACTGGCTGGACAGTAAAATCTGCCTTTTCGTCTACAATAATGTTTTTAATGGTAATTCTCTGTATGCAGAGCTGTTTTTCCTCGAGACACTGCTTTTGCCAGTTCAAACTCTACCAATGTAGTCTACTAATTTATGCTTGGAGTTTGCCTTTAGATGACCAAGATTATGAATCCCAGGTGAACTGAACCAAGTGCCTGTAACATAAATAACACTAGATGCACAGAATCCACGGTTTTCCCAAGGCAGGAACAACAAGGACAGAGCATTGACTATAAAATATGAATGACTTCTGGTTTCACACGGCTTCAATACAACATTTATGAGAATTCAAAAGTCTTATTGGCAAGAAAAACCCACTGAAATCATACTATCATGGATTTTTCTTTAGAATTTTTTCTCAAGAGCGCTGCAATCTGACGCACTTACTGAACTATGTAGAAAAATACATTCAGTTTCTCTCCTTTGAGGCACGTTATTGAACCAAAAAGATCCAGGGTTTGTGAGCTTGCTTCACTCTTTATCTGCTGAACTAAAACAGATGGTGCTGGATCGCTCGCTGTACCTCCTGCTGCGACCATTGACTGAACCGACAAAGCATTTTCCGATCATTTGTTATCTGAAATAGTTTAATAAGAGAAGGATACTGTACTGAAACAATGGAAATGTCTATTATCGACTTAATCTCAGACGTATTTCTATTATTCTTCAAATTATGGTCACACATTTGTACTTGTGGATGGTGATGCAAATGGTATCTTTTTATGAATTGTGTGTTTCATAATATAAAAGCAATTATCTGGAAATAAAGACAAGTGCTAATGTATCGGTCTAGTAAAAGATTGAGCTAAGAGAGGGAGAGGGAGAAAGAAAAAATTTAAGAAAGGGAGGCATTTGGAGCAAGCGAAGAGAGAGGTGAGGAAGACCTGTCTCTCTCTCTCTCTCTCTCTCTCTCTCTCTAACTTAAAATCTAAGTCTAAGTTAGAAATCTTTCACTCACATTATCAATTTATATCAAAACAAAGATTCAAGTTCATTTAACTTATAGGCCTTATAACTTTTTGCAGTGTACGGACAAGACATTCAGCTGTTACGGGCAATGACCATAGTACTCACTGGAGTCTTGGTTGCAGATAAGGCGGTAAAGCGTAAAAGCAAAGTCGGCGCACCTGTAGGAAAATCCAAGTAAGAGGAGAGAACAATACGAATTACACAGTAACACAAAGGTAAGTACACGTATCTTGGCTTGCTGCAAACATCCTTAATGCGAGATGTGGAAGTTCGAAGAGAACTTGTAATCATATATACTACTTAGTTTTCCATGGCTATCTGCCTATCGCTCGCATTACTTAATCTCATCTGCTTGTTTACTGTTCTCGTTGATTTCTAATTTCCTGTTTCCGGGTCCATCGCTATCCAATCAGGTCCAGTCACCTCATCGTGCTTCCGCTGCAAAAACTCCATGACTAATCCTCAATTCAGCGTGAATGCCATATGCCAATGTAAGCGTCAACAGCGAATCGAAGTCTCTTCGTCTCCCGCTGATTCAGACTGCAGGTAAGAGTTATAAGGCCTATAAGTTACACAGTCGTACTCTGCGCAATCGTGTACTCTGAGAACGTCTTATTTTAGATAATAGAAATGACTATAGAGTTGCTCATCGTTGCACATTATCTCGATTTCTCTCTAATTCAGACTCACAGATATAGGAGGTTGGACTTTTGACTATCCGCTCTACTGTACGTACTGCCTAGACAGTAGCAGACAGTACCTCAGAAGCAGCAGAGGAGAGGCACCGTATACAGGTGCTATGCAGCACGCTAAACTCTCTTGGATGTCGAGACACATTATGCCTCTGCCACGCTTACAGATGCCTTTTGCTTGGACTCTGGGGTGATCTCATGTGCTGGAGACTAGATCTCTTTTCCTTTTAACGTGTGTGATGTATGTCATCAGGCTGCACTCTCCCTCGACCCCAGTCCTCTCTCTCTTACGGCCTTCTCCCATACTCCATGTCTCATCTCTCTCTCTCCCTCTTTATCTCCCTTTTTACTCTGTTCCTCTGGTAGTTACTCAACTTCAGAGCACTATGTCTCTTTTGGTCCCTTCACTACGCATTTAATCTGTCCCCTCTCAGTCTTTTCTCTCTCACTATTTTTATTGTAACACCATCAAAGTACTCTAATTTCTCTCATTATCACCTAACAATACTAACACTCCTCCTCCTCTAATTCTATTGTCTATTCTCATCCATTTCTCTTGATCCTTTGCTGCATACAGTTCTTGTTGTCCCTTGACGTGTCTCTCTCACTCGTCTTTGGTGTGTACTCTGACTTCTCACTGTCTCTCCTCTCATGTGAAATACTGATTACTGTCCTCTCACCTAAAGTTGTACAGGAAGCTCTCAGTATCTCATTGCCACTTCTTGAACGCACTTCTAAGTCTCTCCTTCTCTCCATCTTTTCAGTTGATAATGTACGTTTCTTTGCTCTCGGCCTCAATAATTCTGCATTTTTCCTCATCGTATCTAGTATTATTCTCCCATTATCTCTCTTATTTTCTCACACTCAAGCGTTTATTTTCAATGTATTACACAACCACTTTTCTGATCGGTTCCCATCTATTAACCTTACTCTCTCCTCCTGTCCTCTGTCTCTCTTCTCTGTCTTCTGTTCATACTCGTCTCTCTCGCCGCTTGCTACTTGCTTCACCGTGTCAGCTGCTCACAATTCGAACATGCACGAGGTAAGGCGCCCCTCAACCCGCGCCATTCCACCGATACGGATCTTCCACCAGACCTATATACTCCTCGTTTTCATCGTCTATCACACCGAACAAGACAAATACACGAAGCTTTGTCTATAGAGCAACCAGCGGTTGATCATGTTCAGACTCATGGGATCCCCTATTCGTCTCCTTTTTGGTCACTTCGCGAATTTTACCACAGACATTGTTTTATGACCAAAGGAGGCACGCTGGATAGCACGGGATTAGGATTGGTAATGTTTATATCCTCTGCTTTTCCCATCTGGTTTAATTTGAGTCTGCATTCTTAATTTTGTCCAAATCATCATTCAGCGCTTTGAGTGCCTTGTAAGGTGGAAAAGTGCTATATAAATAGAGACCATTTACTATTTATCATCATGCTTTATTAGGATTATAGATCCTCCTCCAGATACTGATAAAGACCCTCCATGACTCAAGTGGGTGTCATACCTTGACTTTTGAAATGGCTAAATGTATTACAAAGCTAGAACATTTGGTTCTTCACAAGACATGAACTACCATGGTAATTGTTTTTTTTTTTTTTTTTTTTTTTTTTTTAGCTTTTCTGTGATGACAAAACTCGCGTGTTTGTAGTTTTGAAGTGCCTATAAACTTATTGTGGTGAACAATTTGGATTTAAAGATGCACCAATCCGATACTGGGATCGAATATCCGGTGCCGATCCAGGAAATTTTGCTGGATCAAGTATCGGCTCCATGATATCGGTTCAGCCGATATCCTAGTTGTGTTTAATTGGAAATAATGAGTCTGATTTATGTTTGATGTGTGAACCAGAATGTCTCATAATGTTTGACATTTTATTTGTTCTCTCTCTCTTTTTCTCTTTTTCTTTCTCTCTCTTCTCACTCTCCCTCTTCTTTCTCTCTCTCTTTTCTTTCTCTCTTTCTTCTCTCTAATTCTCTCTTCTCTCTCTTCTCTTCTTTCTTTCTTTCTCCCCTCGTGCTCTCTCTTTCCCTTTCTATCTCTCTTTCTCTCTCCTCTCATTCTCTCTCTCTTTCTTCTCTTTCTCTCTCTTTCTCTCTTCTCTCTCTCTCTCTCCTCGCGCTCTCTCTTTCTCTCTCCTCTCCTCTCTCTTCTTAAGTTGTTCAGTTTTGACTTGGGGTATAAATAACACTATATGATCAAAAGTCTTATGTTTTGAAAAGGAAAAAAGAGCTATTTCAGTCCTTACACAAGTATCGGTTGATATCGGGTATCGGTGGATGCTTAATTCTAAAGTATCAGGTTTCAATATCGGAACTGAAAAAGCTGGATCGGTGCATCCCTAATTTTGGATATTTTTGGATATAATTATGTCAAAAGTACATCTGAGGTGGTTGTTCCTTCAAAGCGATAAGTCATCTTTGAAATCAGTCATAACGTGCCATTATTTCATTCTTTGAGAAACCCTTGCTCTCTTATTTGCTTTCCTCATAAACAATTGAAATGTTTTGTTTTTTTAATCCACCTCACTCGTGTTGTTGTGCAGCGTTCTGACGGCTGTAACACGGATTGTCTGTTTTTTCTTGATGAGACACTTCCTCCACAATGCCCTGGGCCTTACCTCTGAGTGCAGCCTATATTTCTGTGTCTTGTATAAAAGAGCGGCGCGTTGGCCCACAGTGGCTCCTCTAAAGCCCTCTGGTTCATGAGATGTCAAGGGGAACCAGAGCACACCATTATTAAAGTCCAGCTGCATCTGTAACTGCTGCAAAGAGACAAGAACATGGAGAAACATCTGTGGAATATTCAGGCATTCAAAACTGCAGGAGGATAACATAAGGATGATATGTTGACATGCAAACTGGAGTAAAGCAAGTGGAGCTAAAGCAGTTTATGCATAAATTAAGTAGTGTTTTCTTAATTACCGAAAATCAGATACTAATCAGTATTAAATCTAATATTGATTCCAGATACGTATTTGAGAAAGTATTGATACAAGAAAATCACATTCAACAAACACCAATTTGGCATTTCATTAACATCTTTAGAATAATCTACCACTACTATAAATTAATGAAAAAAAGACCACACTGATAATAAAGTACACATTCTTATCTTTGTTCAATATGTCAGTTTTATGTCAAACTTTGACCTGAAGAATGGAAAGGGACTAAAATATTTGGTAGTCTTTACATGATGACTTGGTAAAAATGGTAGTAAGTAACAATCCCAGACCTTTTGATGCACAACATTATTGAAGCTGACGCCCCAACAAGCACCCTAAATGCCCCAATGTGCGTTGGGGTAAAGGACACTTTTTAGCCTCAACGCGCTTCTATGCATTGCCGCAGAGAGAGAGAGAGATAGGGGGAGTCTATGTACACCTCCATTGTCACATCTGTACAGCAGTGGTCTAAACACTGGAATGAGCATTATTTTAATCGATCCATGTGAGCTCGTAGTCAATTCATATAATTTCCCATATTGTTTGTTGGCAGAGTCAGGGTTGCCAGATTTTCAGAGAATAATTAAGCCTTTGAAAAAAGCAAAAGGTATTAAAAGACTTAAGTAAATAGTTCTTCTTTCTTCTTGATGTGAGAGCAGAGTAGTGTACTGCTACATCACAGGAAAGAAGAGTCTCATTGTTTTTTTAAGGTAGTACTGTTGCCATTTTACTAGAATCAAAGTGGCAAAATGCACTTATATCTGTTTTTGCCTTATTTTAAAGAATTTAAAGCCCGAAATACAGTAATTCCAAAGTAATAAACTAGAATGCAAGAGCTGCAAAATGTTCCCTCAGCAGAACAACACATCATATTTGTCATTTAAGTTAAACTATGCCTATGATTTATTCTAAATTTTAACTTTTTTTTTTTTTTTTTTTTTTTTTTTTTTTATGTTTACGTCAAACTAAGACATTTTATGACAAAGATTGAGTTTCGGCTCAGTTTAATTTCTGTTCTCTTTGACATGATGGGTAAAAAACAAGTCACCATGGCAACCCCTCATGATTAAAACGAGCAGCAAAATGCATTTTTCTCACCAGTTTCAAGAGCACAATATTTTTGCCTCTAATAATATGTGTAGCGGCAGAATAATTGGAATAACAGAAGTCATTCCTTTGCTTTGGCGAGTCATTCTTCATAACCAAAGCTCGCCCTTTCTGGAGCAATTAGGCTTCAGACGTTCCCATGGCAACGCTTATTAATTATGGCGCTCTGTAATGCGACCGGCACGCATTACCCGCTCGCCAACGCCACGGAACATTTTAATGCCGCTATTTATATGCAAATGCTGACTTAACGACCCCAATTGAATTACAATGATAGTTTCAATTTCAATGTCTTTATGCGTTTTGTGTGTGGGAATTAGTCCAGAGCAGCGCGGCTTCACGGTCACTTATATTTGCCTAATCCAGATCAAATCATGGCAAACAAAAACAGTGTCGAACAAGAGATGAATGAAAATATGTTATAATGATATGAACAGTAAATATCCTTCAGCGGTTGGAAGTAGAAAGTACTGTTAGTATGAATCAATCTATTTCAGAGATGTAAGCCACTCTTGTAAAAGCTCATTTACGCTCCATGTTTTGGACATACAGATAGAACAAGTCCTTACACTTTTTCAGCATGGGATCTTAAGTTAAAGCAAAATCAAAAGATCCTAAGAGACCTACTTATTTATAATAATGTTTTATATATAATGAATTAAACACCATCTATTTATACGTTTACTTATAGTAGCGCTTTGAGTGCCTTGAAAGGTGGAAAAGCGCTATATACATAGAGTCCATTTACCATAGTATAAATAATATAACATATCTTACTAATTGGACCAATTTTATTGTTTATTGTATAAACTTAGTTTGTTACCAAAAATGTAACAATATTTGTATCGATTATTGTGATACTGCGATACCAAAGTTGTCATAATATATCAGAAGAAGCGAAGCGGTCAGAGGCCAAGAGACAACATTTTCAGCTTCAGCCACACCATGAGTTAACCTACTGCTCCCACCGGGGCGAAAGAAGATTTTTTTTTTTTTTTTTTCTAAATTGAATGTACACACAGTGTAAGCCCTTTATAAAACATATTTTTCTATAGAACATGTTTTCATGTAATTCAGGGGGGTCTGGGGAATTCTCCCCCATGAGAATTTTTGTAGAATTCTGTGCAATTTCCTGCATTTTGGTGTGTTTTAGATGTGATATTTTCATTATGTGATGTCATTTCACTATAATTAAAAACACATCAAATAGGGCCCCCCATAGGGACCAGATTTAGGGGGCACGAGCCCCTGTAAAACTGGACTTAGTCAGAATGACTCTACCTCACAGGACTGTCCTGTGTGATCAGAACAGAGAAAACACTGCTGCACAAACTTCAGTCAGGGCAGTGTCTAAACTTCTGTTTTATGTCACATTCATACAAAAGCACAGCTAAACATCACGTCTTATCTCACTGTACATTTTGGACTTTTTGTCAGTGGATACAAGGCGGATTTCCACAAAATAGGTACACATATGAAGCTTCCATTTTCACAGAATATTGCTGAAAGTTGAAAATGCTTTTTTTAAAAAAAAAAA